>WBMV01005981.1:0-346764 GCA_013396655.1 Campylorhamphus procurvoides | reverse complement strand
AAAAGAAAAAAGAAAAGAAAAGGTCTTATTCATGGCTGAAAGAGGAAGAATTCCATGCAAACCACAGTGCAGAGGAAACTTTGGTAGTAACAATAGACGTTATGCATAAAGAACATTAGCTGGCAAGAGATTACCCTGACTCTAAAATTAAATTAGACTTGGTGCAAAATATGCCTGTCTTTGCTGTAGATCTTAAAGCTAGCATTCTATCAAAAAATCAGGATACAGGCTCTGCTGCATTCTGGGCTCCTACTGCATCTGGAGTGGCCTTTTTATTTAAATGACTGGACTTTGTGCACATACAGTAGTGTACAGCTCCCTGGATGTTGAGAGCTTTGTAAAATTACATTACAAATCACCACTGATCGTGACAGACCTTAAATTCCTTATGTGGTGGTCCAGACAAGATAGCACAATATTCTTTTTCAGGTGCACACTTCAGAAAGATGGACAAAGTGGATTAGTTTCTATATTTCAGTCAAAAGCAGTAAGCCCTGGAACACATTTAAATCACAGAATCATAGGACATCTCAAGTTGGAAGGAGCCAATAAGGATCATTGTGTCCAATTCCTTGCTCCTCATAGGACTACCTAAAACTAAACCATAAGTAAGATTGTAATCCAGGCATTCTTTGAACTCTGACAGGCCTGGTGCCAAGTGACTGCTTTAGACCTGATCTTCCTGCTGTTATGCTTAAAGATTATTGTGTGAAAAATGGTTTAGTCCTAATACAAAAGATGTCACCGCAGACTGTGGGCAAGTTTGCACTAGTTCACATCCAGGCACAAGTGGCTCAGGTTGACTGGTTGGATGTGGTTCCTGCTGTGGATGGGAAGCCTCATCACTCCTTTTTCTCTAAGGCTGCAGACCTCTTGTGCCCAGGAGGTGTTTCTCCATAGCTTCTATAGCAGAGGTTTCAGGAGCACCTCTGTATTGACTCCCCTCTATGCTCACATAAGCATGTGACACACAGCCAGGTGGAGAGGAATTTCTGGCCTTTTCTGGGCAATATAATAATGTTCCTGGACTAGTGGTCTGTGTCTCTCTCAGCATCTTGTGGCAAGGGAAGCTAAGCCTCCTAGTACCAGACATATCTTTGTCCTACTGCGTTCCCATAGCAAAGACGTTAGGACATATGTACAAGTCCACATACCATTTCTGGGCTATGACTCATGTTCAGAGGTTTCAGTATCCTCCATGTGTATCTATGCTGAAGGCAGAGGAGGAATCTAATGTGCATACGCTGCTACATGCGAAATGTTCATTGACAAATTAAAAAAAACAATGGCAGCAATGGAAATTAGGTGCACAGAGCTGTGGGCTGCCCATAGCACACATGCACATGGCTCGACACATTCCCAGTGGCCTGTTGCCTAGTCTTTTTTGAAGGAACGGCTACTGAACACTGACATTTCGGCCATCAATTCAGCTGAAGGTACCCTCAATCTCTCCAGAGTGGTGGGCAGAACAGTGGTGATTGCTGTGGCTTTTCACACACATCAGGATGGCAGAGGTTAGAGCGAGATTGAGGATAAGCATACTTTTTAATCTAGTGCCCCTTTCACCATCTCTTATATCAGCTGCCCTCTTTTCCACCCCATTAACTGTATAAGCATACCCTTTCATCAGCTTAAAGGCCTTAAAATACAGTATTTCAAATGTGGATTAAGGACAATGTGCAGCTCTAAGTAACTCATGCTGATGAATTCCTCTTTGGGGTCAAGTTGAAGAGGAGTGCTGCAAGGTTGCATGGGTTTTCTGTGTTGCTTACGAAAATAACAGATAAATATATGCAATTTGTCAAACCCACAGTTAGAGTAATACATTTCTGCTTGAATATAGTATTTTCCCTAGAGTTTAAATTAGTTTACTTACATTCAATATCAGAAATCAGAACGTATTTACTTGTAGTTTTATAACTGAATCCATGACAATTTATTTTGTATGAAAGGTTAAATGACTTAATAATGGCTTTTTCGGAATGTTTTTATATTTTCTGGATATTGGGAAAGAAGTATGATTTTTTTGCCCCTAGATAGTGAAAAAATACATCATTATGTTCTTGGTTCAGCTATGTAAATGACCTTACTGATAAATGAAAATTGATATTTCAAAGCTGTAGTTTATTACAGCCTGATAGCATGTTAGCCCTTACCATTCAAGTCAGTATTTAACTCTGAATAATATATTATGCTAGCTCACTGAAATTGTTATTATGAGACTTTAATGCACCATAAAACACATCTTATGATCTTCAGCTTGCTAAAATGTCAGTCTTACATATTAATCTCACATATAACTTGGAAAACAGTAGTTTGGCAGAATATATATAGCATTTCTTGTACTGTGTTTCATACATGTATTCATATGTAGGTATGGGATTTGCAATATCTGAATAAAATAATTATCTTTTTCTGCACACATAAAACATCACAAAATGAGATCTCAACCATAGTGGGTAATCCTAGATTCTGTCAAAATTTCCTTATTAAATAAACAATGTTGTTGACAAAGCACACAAGATAGTGAGGGAATGTATGTGAATATATTCTTGGTTTTGCACTTGGACTTTTCATATTGCCCCTTTCTGACTGGAAATTATAGGTCTTAGTTTAGATGACACTATTTTATTTTGGCAATTCTGAGGGAAATGCATTAGCAAATCTTGAACTGGAGGATGGTGGGCAAGAACAAGGACAGGGAAATGGATTCTTCTGGGCTCGGATTCTTGCAGCATTAAATTTACACAGAGGACAGTAAAAAGAGGTTTGTGAACTGCTATCTTCAGTCAGGTGGGCCAAGTTTGTGACTATTCACATTTGTGTCCACTCAATCTCAAAGGTACTCTGGGCTTTGAGAGGACAACTGTTGAAGGTAAATATACACTTGAACATGCTTCTCTCAAAACTAGGACTAAATGACAGCCAGTGCATTGGCTGAGCAAAACATGTTGGTGAACCATCAGAATCTGCTGGGGCAATATGACATCTCCATCATACCAGTTCCTTGTTTTGCTTGGTTTGGTTTGGTTTGGTTTGGTTGGTTTGGGGGGTTTTTTTGCCTTTTTTTTTTTTGTGTGTGTGATGATTAAGGTGTAGAAAAGAAGCTGTCAGAGAGATGTTGTGCCATTCAAATATTCCTGCTGCTGGTCAAGTAGAGGAGTGCTCTGCAAGGCTTGCAGTTGGACTCCTGAAAAGCAGCTAGTTTAGCATTTTATTCTTGGACCACAGCAGGACTAATCCCTCCTCAGGTTTGTTCGAATTTAGCAAAGGGAAGTCCTAAATTTAAAGGTTTTCTCTCATCCATGTCTGTATTAATCAAAATCTTGTCATTCTGGTCTTAATTTGATAGGGCACACATGGAGAATGATTTAGAGGCCATTCCTATTTTTTCTTACTTTTTTTTTTTTGGGAGAATGGATAGTTCACAAAGCAGATTAGATATATTTCAAGCTAAACCAAAAAGCCAGTTTATGTGTTTTTATATATGTTATGCATGTTCTTCCTTAAGTACCTAGAAAATTAGTAATTGTCACTTATATTGTTTCAAAATGTAACAGATATTTAAATAAAGCAAACTGAAAAAAGCAAAAATACTCTATTTTATTCATACTAGTTATTTAGGCAAGGGAGTTTGGTCCAGAAAACTTTTTAAAGAAATATAGTTTTGATCCAAAGCCAAATGTTGTCCAAATGCCAGATCCCATTCTTTCTCTACATGTGGGCTAGTTGCAGTATTGTACCACAGTAAGTATTAAAAAAAGTGTTAAATAAAGTGTTAAATTGCGAAATAAAAATGTAACAACAGCTCTCCTTGAATGTACATTACATTTGCTGGTTTTCAGTCTAAAAAGCTTGACTAATGCCATGCTTAACATTATAACAATACATTTTCTGTCTTACCGGGTTCAGAATTAGTGTTAAAAACAAGGCCTGAAGGCTTTATTGAGATCTGTATTTACATCATTTGAAGACACATGCATAGAAGCATCTATCTAAACATGTCTAAAACGATCTAATCCAAGACTTTTACATTTAGGTGATGTGATTTTCTAAAATTTATTTTTGCAGCCTATAGGAACTGCTTTTGATTGTCCTGATCACGTCTGCAATGATCAGAGACATTATTTTCTGATTTAAAGGGGTAGCAAAGAAAAATGAGAAAAATAATGACCAGATATAATGATGAAGGCACAATAATTGAAAGGAAGAGCAGTATTTCTTAGTATATTGCAAATTGAATGGAAGTTATGCAGTTTAGAGGAGAGGTTACAGGGTTATCGCACAAGAAAATTTCAATTCAGGGCCAGCAGTGGCCACCTGTGGTAAGGAAGATGCTGGTGAAGAAGAGGAAATGAGTACTATGATGCAGGGATAATAGGCCTTGTAAGGAAAGGATTCAATAAGGCAGCAGCTGGAGAGACATCCTAACACTGCAGCAGCCTTTGTTAGGTGTGGTGCTCCTGTATGCTGCTGTTCTCATTCCTATTGAAAAAAATCAACTAGACACTAAGTAGTACTAGGAAAATTAGATTGCATTTTCACCTTATAATAGGAAATGGGCTTTTATTGTTTAGTAGAAAATAACAGAAAAATCTATTTTTATAAGGGGGTTTGTGTATATCTTCTTTCATCCAAAAAACCTCCAATTAGGCTTTTTTCACAAAGAATTCAGAGAAATAGCTGTTTGCTAAAATCTCAGGGAAATTTCTGGATTCTGAAGAATTGTTAGGGGCAGGCAAAGACTTCTCTGGTCCAAAGCAAAGATTTGTGATGTGCTCATAATGACTGATCTAAAGGAGCTACGTATAAGTACACATACAAATATTTATAGGCAAATGATTTATCCTTAATGTTATTGACACTTACCAACCACAGACAAATAGCAGTATGTGAAGATCCAGTCATTACCAAAGAGCTCAGTGCCAATTAGTTAATCCAAGTGGTTGGTTCTTGAAACGAACCATATAAAGCATTTTATAATTCAGATCTTCAAAATGTTATTAAATGTAAGTAGAGCTCCACTGAAATGGATGGAGTTGCTCACATATGTATGAAAATGGGGAGATTTCTCAGCTTGAATGCTTGGCATAACTACTGAAAGCTCAGGAAGGCATGTGTACCAAGGTCCAAGTCAGGTGCACACACTGAAATAACCTGTGATGCTCTCCATGCCCTGGTTGATCTCAATTGAAATATTTTAAATCATTGAATTTCATGTTTCCTTGTTTCATAGAATTGATCACATCATCTGCTTATAAATGCATTTCAGTGGTAGAGTATCCAAAACCAAAGCAGCCAACCAGCCCCTTAACAAACAGGAGAGCTTTGTATCTTAAGGTGAAAGAGAGCAGAGAAATTATTCCCTGCAATGACAACAAGGAAGAAATGAATCACAGAATATTTCCATCGAGAAGTTGTTGACAGTTTGAGGAAGGCAAGTAACTCAATGACTAAGTGAGAAGTCTGTTATTTTTCTTTAATGTATATTATTTGGGAAGTGTGACTTTATTTTTATACTTTCTGTGTAACAGTAGAGGAGAAAGGGGAACTAACATAATAGAAGGGGAAAATGTCTCACAGTTAGACTTTGAAATATACGAAGGCTGTGATCTCAGGCAAAGATTCCTAATGAAGGAACTGAGAAAACTTGAAGGACTGAAAAATAATTAAAAAAAGAATGTGGACTTGTGCCATTGTATGAACAAATGTATCTGTATCTTTTGTTTCAAGTATGGCCCTAGGATAATCAATCATGTTAAGACTGTCACGCATGCAAGTTCAAGTGTAAGGTGAGGCAGCTCCACAGAAAACACAGACAAAGAGAAAATATCCTCCATATGTACCTCAAAGTGGAGAAAATTATTTCTAAATTTAATCCAAATTAGATTACATGAAGTTCCATATTTTTAAAAAAATATTATTTCTTTTCTTTGTGTGCATGCATAGATAATGCACAGGAAACATTATTTTGGCTATGACAGTCTGGAAAATGTGATTCCTCATGTCACATATCATCATAGCTCTGTTAAAATCAGTGAAGTTAGGGTAAAATACCAGCAGTCACAGATTCAATCCATAATGCAAAGTGACAGTGTCTTCAACAGGCTGGAGGTGATTTTTGCCATGACCCTCCTATACACAGCTGTACTAACATGTCAGCTCACATAGTGGGCAATCCTCTTTTTTTTGGTAATCAATCAAGCAAGCAAGGACAGCAAATATTATGACTCTCACTTCATCCAGGCAGCTGACAATAGAAGGAGGTTTTCACTTGAATCATAGCTGTTTACAAAATGTTTTGTTAAGCTCTGACTAATAACTGATCAGGGAAATTCTTCAGGGAAATTTCAACATGGAACTGACACATCATGCAGATGACTAAGTCACTAAAATACCATTCTTTTTCAACGAACAATATGGTACTATGCACTAAGTAATTTGGATGACCCCAAAAGGAAGATGTCAGAAAGACCAGGGCATCTTCACTTAGACCAGAGATATTAGATCTGCTATTCTGCCTAAAGTGGAGTCTTATGTGTTAAAGTCTTTTGAGGTTTAAAACATATGATCAGTGTCTGGAATCTCATTTTCTTTTTCTCTCCTATCTAGGTCAAACAGTTCTTGTTCTAAGCTGTTTATGGTAGTGTTGTGTTTCAGGTTTATCTCATGATGCTTAAACCAGAAATTCTTAGTCATGAGTATGAATCTAATCAATTGCCAGTATTTATTCATAACATACAAACGTGCCTGTTTGTGAATAAAACTTCTCATTTTCTTCACACAAAAATGGAGATCGAATCTTGGCTCTCCTTAGCCACACCCACATGTAGAAAATATAGCTATATTAATTTTTTTGCAATTTCAAAAGTTTTGTTTCTGTCATGTTTAACTTTTGCTTGGGATCAGTACAGAAAATACCAGTCTTGAACTGAAAACATCTTTCAATAATTATTATTTAATAAAATAATTAATAATGACTGATTATGAGCCATTTCACTTTACTCATATTTTTAAAGCTTTTTTTAAAAATATGGTTAAGTTAGATATGCATTGAAGGTTTCCATATAACTTAAGCACGACAAGTATAGAGATAATTTTCTGGCTTAATGTAGCATAAAAATTGTTAAGATGTTTCTTACCCTTCTAGTTTAAAACCTTCTCCTGCAACTCATCCTACTGCAAATAGTTGCACTACCTTCAATTTCTTTTGGAACTTGGAGATAACTTGTGACTAAGAGACTGCAAAGCTTGATTCAGTGCTTATTTGGTAACTGAAATATCTTGTAGTCTTTACAATACTACAGAGTTTAGACACAGAATACAGAAAGGACAAATTTAACTCTCAAAATGAGTGCAGCACTACAAATCATTCAAAAGCACTTATTTTCATGGATCAGCATTTTCCAAAACTCAGGCTCAATTAAGATGTTTCAAATGGGACTTTCAAAATCCTTGTTTTAGTGAAATTCAAGATATGGTGCTCTCAATAGTTTACACACTTTCTGTTCTCCTATTCTAAATGGCAAATTGCCCTTGTTTCTCAGTGTCCTGTTTTATCAATTAGAAACATTGATAATAAAGCAGTTAGAGTACTTTGGGAACAGTATTCTAGGTTTTTAATTTGGGGTGGTATTGATGCTTCCAAATCTCAAATCATGACAAGATACATTTCTGATGGATGCTATATTTTGGACTTTGTCTGTCTGGTTTTCTGAAGGCCATAGTAGCGATTTCACTATGCACAAAACTAAAAAGCTGCTAGTTTGTTTTCCCACATAGTATGAAACAGGATAAAACAATCAGAGAGAAGAAATCTCAATGTGTTTTGGTTTTTTTCCTTGCAATTTCTCCAACAAAATTCAATACTCGTAAACATTGAGATAAAGCTTATTTCTTGCCACCTAAGGGAATGATCTCCAAGACCTGAAGCTTGCTTCTTCTGGCCTGAAGAAGGTGCAGACATATTTCAGGCTAAGTGTAAAACCCCACAACACATGTGGGGAAAAGTTTTTTTCTCTATATGTTGGTTTTTACACACAAGATTTATCCTCCTTTGCTAAATTGCCAAAAGAAACCCCTGTTTCTGCAGGGTCCTAAGCAATGATAACCAGAACAGGGAGAAAGTGTATAGTATATGTTGCCTAATAATTTTGTGACATGTGTCACTTGAAAGAAAAATAAAAGGAAGAGGAAGCAATCATTGCTAAATTCTTTTTCAGACATGTATTTGTACCGGGGTGGCCAAAACTGCATTCCCTTAAGTGCTATGAAAAGTGCTAGAATAAAGTTCGAGAGCTCTCTCTGACAGCCAAACACAGCTGCATGGGCTGGAAAAGCATTGTGTAGGCTATAAAATGGGATGTACAAATAATCACACTTTACTTTCCAAAATCCTCTCTCCTCTACATTAAAAGTAAAGCAGAACAACTCTTTCATCTCTTAGTGTTCACAGCTAAGGACATGCATGGCAATCTTCCTCAACACTGAGCAGTATTACTAAAAACACATTATTCATACTTAAGCACTGGAGCTTTATAGAGCAGCTGCTCTGTAAATTCATCAGAGGAAGGTGATTAAGTCCTTGCATGGCCACGGTATGATATGTAGACCTATCTGTGCTCTCTTGCTGTGCTATTCTGAATTTGAGGTGTCAGTGATTAAAAGTCAGTGTGAGATGACTATTTGCAGCTCAGCACTGATGTGATACTGTAGTTAGTACTACTGTCATCAAAAAGGTGTCAAAAGATCTGGGGGCCCCTTGGCATATCCAGATCCCTTTAATTTGGTGTAAGATCGTATTTGTTTTCTCATGCCTATCTTTGCCCCCTTTCTGCCTTCTCATCTTTTACTGTTTCTCTCCTTTCCTTGTTTTTCTGCCTCTTGATCCTTCTTTGTTTCTTGTTTTGTTGTCTCAATCTTGTGCTGGTGATCCTTCTTCCCTTTGTCTGTTTTAGCCCCCCCGCCCTCTTAGCACTGAGGGATGCCTTGTAGTTGATAATATTATGAGATTAGTAATGCTCCCAAGACAGCATGGAGAATGCCACATTTAGCTAATCCAGTCCTTCTCCTGCTTTGTTTAGATGATTTCAGAATAAACAGAGCAGAGAGAGTCTCCAACGAGGGCAGTGTAATAATCCACTTCCATATGGGGTATAAGGTCTTTCTTTAAAAGAGGGCTGTTATTTTTCCACTTTATTGTTTTCTCCCTTTCCTATCCTACCCTGCCACAAGGCACACAGATGCAGATCTGCCCTGCATTCTGGAGAGGGCACATTTTTACAGTCTGGGTGGACTTCAAAATTACCCCCTTGTGCCATTTCATCATGCCTGTAACACTGCATGAATGATATATATGTTATATACCCAGAGGTGGCAGTATTATTTTCATGGAGTGATTTCCTTGGTGTCCTGTAACAGCTGTGTCAGGCAGCAACTATCTCGGCAAGGATCTTCTGCAGAAACAAGATCTTAAAGTCTCCACTGTAAGTAAAATCCCTGAGGGAGAAATACAAGCAAGTCGAAGTCCTGGTTTCTTTGGCCAAAGACATGAAAGCTGAAGGGCTGACTTGGCACAACTTTCTTGTGAGCTCAGGTTAAGTAGAATCTGCACTTAAGCCTAACAATGAAAAAATATATGTAGAAGGAATAGGGGACTGAGGGAAGCTGAAAGCGAAACAGATTGCCATTCTGGAAGAGAGTAACAGCTCCTACTTTGTATCTGTTCATGGTCTCACTCCTGCATCTAAGGACCTCATTACATACTTAAGGAAGACTAATCTCATGGTAAAGAGGGATGTACAGATGAACCTTAGATAAATCCATTGTCCCTTTTCCCCTGATCTGTGCTCCCTGAAAGTCCATGCTGATATGCAACCACTGTACAGCAACTTAATTTTTTGGATTTCCCTTAGAAGTAATTGCAACAAAAAAGCAGTTTCTTCACTTCCAGCTTTGGTAGGAAGTAAAAATTCCTAAAAGCAACACTGTTTTTTTTAACTTGATGCAGAAAATTGATACAAGTAAACTTGAATATAGAATTGCAAGTGAAACTGACCAGTGTTGTATTTTTGCCATACCTTACTGCTGTATTTATCTTGGTGATTTCAACCACTTATCAGTAGTATTTATGTCTTTAACAGATCCATCTGTAATAGGAAACTGTTTTGTATGAAACAATTTAATTTTCCACATCACACTGTAAGCATTTTAGTTGCTTACAACACATCTACAGCAATCTTTTTGGTCTGAAAGGAAAAAAAGCCTATGCAATACATGGAGCTAAACAGAGTCTGTGCATCAATAACACCTGTAGCTTAAAAAGAGCCTCAGTTTCTGGGATCCAAATTGAGGCACTTCTAAAGAGAGCTCGGTTTTTCTGAGGATGCAGAGAGCTCCTTCTGAAAAGCAATGGCTTAACTAGCACCATGCTTTTGCTTTTTAGATATGTTTTTTTTTTTTTGGGGGGGGGTGGTATTGGTGTTGGTGTTGCACTTTTTGTAATATATAACCATATTTGTTATCTCGAAAAACACAGATACTTGGCATATGCCTTTACCTGTGCTTGTATCACTCTCTCTCTTGCCATTTGAGATAAGCTTCAAGTATTTACAATTGATGCTCCCGTTTAAGAGGTAAACTACAAACCGTGGTTTTCTTCATAATATTTCATATAGGCTAAAGGTTCAATTTCCACAACACACCACAAGACTGAATTGGGTCTTTTTTTACCATCTTCACTGCTGTTTTAGTGTTTTCTAACAAAATAGCTTTGGGTGTAGATCAGGCTTACCCACTGTGCAGGAGAATTCTAGAGGCTTCTGATTATCTATCCTATTTATTAAACTTTATAATTTCCATGTGCTTTCAGGCACTTCACTTTTATGTATTGTTTTTGTGATGGAGTACCCTATCTATTTCCTAAAAAACATTTTTATGTTGTCCATTCATTAAAAGGACAGCTTGTTTTCTCATTATCTCCCAAAGAAGGCAGAACTAATCAGCTATGAATTTTTATACCACTGATCAATGTAATCTATAAATTGTGTTGTAAGGTTAATTTCTTATTTCTGCACTAGAGAACTATAGAAACAATGCAGGTCAAGGACAAAGATATACCCTATGTAAGCAGATTCCTGCCAGTGCAAGCTGTAAGTGGAAAGTTAACGCTTGGCTCTTTGAAACAAGCTCTGACCTGACAACAGTAATAAGCTTCTCAGAAGTGGGTCAGAGAGACTGAAGGGTCAAAAATTAATTAATGTTCTGATGAAATAATGTGATTTTGGTACTGTTGAGCATGCAGTCATTCTTCCCTGCTCCACTCTGGAATTATATACTCAGAAAAATTATGTGAAATATATCTCTCTAACAATCCTGAATAAAACATAGGAATATTTTAAAATTGTATAAAACCAGTGGTGGGACTACTTTGAGTATTTTTTAGTTTTGTTTCTTTATTTTTCAGGGGTTTTTTTGTTTGTTTGGGTTTTTTTTAACCAAAATATGTAAGTTTGACAATGATACATATGTAAAATATTGGTGCTTTGGCCATAGATCTCCCAGCTGTGGTACTGATACTGGTTAAGTGTCTACATGACTAACTAAAACCTGTTGGATGATGATGCCCTTCTAAATTTAGGTGGAATGGTCTCACAGTGACCTGTGAAGTGTAAAGACAAAAGGCTCACCTTCATGCAAACACAGGAGTGAGCCCAGTTACTTCTCTCCCTCTTCCTCTTCCTCCTCCCCCCACTATCACCCAGAGCAGTTGTAAAGGGCATTCTTTTGATACAGTTTTATCCATCTGCCTTGTAGTCAGCCTACTTACTGTCAAGCTTGCAAGTGTGAAGGAACTTGTATTGCTCCTTGTCTGGATGGGTGGTGTCTCTTAGGATGAGAAAAGCCATTGGAGTGGCTGTTCTGGGGCTGAAAGTGATAGCAGCAGCATATTTAAACATGACTCTGCTGCAGGATGAATCATTGTATCAGCACGTTTAGACATGAGTCATGGAGGCTCATGAAAGGGTTCCAACAGTTTGTTGTTGCTCTAATAATTCATCTGTTGTAATGTATTTTTTACTCCTGGTTTGTACTTCTTTTTATTTCTCAGGAGAAATCTTAGCTGAGGAATGGTCTGCACCAATAAAAGGTTGCAAAGTACCTCTTGGACACTTTTTACTGCAGGGTCTTCAGCGATGGTTGATTTACAATAGAATAAGTGAAGCTGGGGGACTATATCAACCTTGTAAAAAAATCAAGGTTTTTTTTTTTATGTGGAATTGTCCATAAAAGGTTAAGTGTTCCACATTTGAAAGGATATAGAGCAATGCTGATAGGACTGAGAGGAAGCAAGGAATAAGGTTCAAGGGTGTATATGGTGATTTCATGGAGCAAGAGTACCATGCTGCCTCTGTACAATGAGCAATATGGGGAAAACTGAGTGGAAATGTTCCTTTCTTCTTTGATTTGGCCCTGTGGGAACTTCTTGAGGCAACACTGTGTGTGTGGCCCATAACTCTACCTCAGTGGACTCAAGGCTGCATTGGAGCTGGCGGATGTGGGTGGCTTCAGAACCAGCCTTTCTGCAGGTCTGCTCAGCAGGGAGGGGTTGGCAATGGCAGGTAGCACCACCCTGGAAGGCAGAGTAGAGCTTGGCAGCTGCTCTGAAGTCTCTCCTTTCCCACGGTAAATGGACCCTCCTGTTAGGATACACTCACTTGAGACTGGCTGACAGGTTTTTTATGTATTTGTTGAGTTTTATGCTGTTTGTGTGAACACATGCTAGCCAATGGTGAGCCATGACTAATGCCCAGGGTATGTGATGCTCGTAACTGGGTGTTTGAACAGGGCTACTGCCCTTGAAGTGGCAGCCAGCCGGCTCTGCTGCCTGATAGACTGCACAGAAAGGAGCCCTTGTCTGGCTACCTCAGCTACTGGATCCACAGTTCACACCCTACACTATCACCAGCCCGTTTGTGATGATAAACCAAACTAGTGCCAAACACTGTTGTGCGCAGAGGCAGGTGTGCACCTGGCTGGTATGCACATGTGCATAGCCTGTGTTTATGCAGAAATATGGGTTTACAAGAGGTTTGTGGTGTTTTCAGCCCTTTCTGCCGGCTGTTGTGGGAACAATACTCTGTGAATACCTGTAGGAGCAGAAAGTTCTCACAGGTGCTGCTGGCTGATAACACAGTAAAAGTTTATCCTTCTCTGTAAATCTTGCAATGTTGTAGCTGGGTCTAATACAGGTTGTCATCTCTTTAATCAGTTCTAAATTGATAAAAAAAATTATTTAGCTTACATGTTTTTAATTATTTATTTAGCAAACACTTTTATTTCCAGAGCCCTGCTTATTAATGAACAATCAATTTAACAACTGCTTCCCCCTTGTTAAGAAATACTTTTAATATGTTACCCATTTGTAGCCATAAGCCATAAATATTTCCTTTAAAGGCTTGAACTGGAGAGTACATACTTTAGATTTCCTTTCTAAACTGAAACAAATGCTTTAAATGCACTTGCATTCTCATTTGTGATTATACAAGTTGCTTTCTATCACCAGATAAAGCTGGCTGTTTCAGCACACTTGAGTCTTACTGCAGGATGCGGGCTGAAACTTTCTATTGAACTCAGGAGCTTCCTATTTTTTTTTAATTATAATTATTTCTCTACAGGGTTCACACTAAAGTGCTGGAGTCACCTGCAACTCCGGCAATAGCTGCGTTTCCCTACTAGCCAAAGTGCAAGTCTGGCTTCATTCAAGCCACATAAGCTCCATATTTTGTGCCCTGCTACCAAAATTGGACTAAACCATTTTTTTCATGATCTACCCTTACCTCTCCCACAATATAGGGTGATAAGAGACTACCAGCTTAATATCTAAAGGAGAGGGATGTATTTTGCACATGGGTCATCTAAAACATTATTTGTTTAGATGGCAGTTATCCCAAGTAGGCATATTGCATTTGGCTGTGCTTTACCTGGAATAAAACTATTTGGATCCATAGCTGTGGCTGTGGATTAAAAAGACATCCTGCGGTTTTAGCATCTGTGCTCTGAAAAGAGATACAGGAGTATACTTTCTAAATGTATAATCAAGGAATGGAAAAAGATTAACAAGTAATATCTGTCCTCTGTAATCAGCTTTGAAAACAACAATCATAAATCTCACTTGCTTGATTATTTTATGGGGTCTATCGAACCAAACAGTAAAATGCATCTGTAAAAAGCTAAAAATTTAAGAATTCAGATACTTTTATCTTCAAAAAGTGGAAGCAGCTAAACACTTCCTCTTGTGCCTCCTCACCTTTAATTTGCCCACTTTCCATCTGTGTACCACCTTTCTGCTCTCTATGTTCTGACATAAATAATATAGTGCTGGTGAGGCAAGGTTAGGATTTTGTAAAGCTTTGGCTGGCTGGCCTGAGTGGAGATATGCCTATGTTCCCTGCTTTGTCAGATGGTAGGCCACTTAGAATGGTTTCCCTGATCCAGAAACCTGTCTCCTGAGCACTAGTTCTCTCTTAAAAATCCAAACACACTGGAAAAATGAATTATCATCTTATTTACTGTCTCCATAACCATTAGGAAATATTTGAGAGTCTCAAACACCAGAGCTTTGATACGGAAATTGCCACTTGGTTGTTTTTGTAAAGAGAGGTAAAGGCTTCAGGTTCACTTAGCAAGATAAACATTTTCAATTGTCAGGACCATACTTAGGCCAATATGGTTACATCACAGCTATATCTTAATTACATCTAAGATGAGCCTGCATAGGGAAAAACTGTCCTTCTTCTTGATTTACTAGGCTAGTCCATTCTGCATTTGTAGTGGCTTAGTTTTCTGATAGTCCTTAGAAGTCCCATTCAAAGAAGAGAGAATGCCAGACATTTAAGAAAAAAAGTTTGTATCTTGCATACACAAGACAGAATTGCATACACAGGGACAATTTCATACATTTTCCTGAATTCTTTATGTAATCTAAGTAATGGAAATATTGTTCCATTCTTGTGGTTTTGTAGACGAATGTGCTAACAAAAAAACTCTTTCCTGTTTTAAAGAATATCAGTGGACAAAAACAGACAGTGGTGTGTAAATACAAGCTTGCATTTTCATGTTATTCAGGGTTAGCTCATTGTCCACACTCCACATGTGAAACAAAAATGAAGGATTACTGTGGGAATTGGAACATTACCACCAGAATAAAATGGTTGTGAAAAAGATTACTGTGACAAATAAAAAAAAATATATATTTAATGGCTTTAACTTAAATTCCAGAATTACTTTCTAGCTGTCCTTCACCAGGAACAGGAAGGGAAATCTGTGTTCAGCAAGAAGCAGTATGCTGGGCCTTATTAGGCTGTGCTTGAAGACTGACCCTGGGCCAATTTTTTGAGTTTTGGTCTCATAATTTTTCAAAGTTGCTAGATTTTTCTTAGACTGTAAAACCATATTTTTGCCATGATTTGGTTATGAAATGATTCACAAGAAGCATAGCTAAAACCCAGTGCAGAATCTTTGAAAGAAGCATATGGACCTTACAGCATGCCTAGTCCAAATGCTGGTTATGGAAGAAATCCAAAATGGGCATGGTTTTGGTTTTGCTATGAAACTTTTTGAACAGTTTTATGACTGTATTTGGGTAATTTTTGTCCATGTTGAATAATTTCAGTGCTATTTTCTTCCTGAAAACAGCAATTTTTCTTACTGTGTTAAAACACTGACACAGTAACAGATGTATTTAAAGCATGTTTCATTATTAGTACATAAACTAAACCCCAAGTCTTTTACTAACAACACAACTAAGTATTTGCCATTAAACATTTGAATCTCCTCTTAGTGCATGGCCATTGACATAAAACACAAAAAATGTGCTGGATATAAACTAAAGAAGTAGAAATTAACTCCCCTGAAACAGCATTTACTTGATCTGGCCATAGTATATGGGTTTCTGTGTGCTGGCAAGAGAGAGGAAGGATAAGTCAGCTGGTCTTCCTCTTGACTGCATATATTTTGAGCTAGCTCACTATAAAAATCTTTATTTAAACAGTAACTTGTGTTTTGATTCAAAACCAAAAATTAAACTTGATGCCTTCACAAGTATGCTTACAGTTAGATAAAAGTATACTTTGCAAAAACAAAAACCCGCAAAACAACCTTCAAATTATTATTAAAAAATAGTCAACCAAAAAATGACCTTTGGTTTGTAACTTGGTTTTGAAATAATTTACAAAGAAATGGTTAAAGTCCTACTAGACAAGCTATAGAACTCTGCACTATTAAATACATTTATTCTAAAGTGGGTTAGTGTGTCCTTTCGGGCAATGCCACAATAGTTAAGCCAGTGCCAAAAAATCACATGCTTGCAGAATATTTACTTGGAAATAAGGAGTGTATTGAAAGCCAATGTCAGTGGCTTCAAGATCCTGTCTCACCAACTTCAGGATTACAGGTAAGGGGAAGCACACGTGGACAGGTTTCCAGAGGCATCATGTGAGTGGCATTATGCAGGGGGTGGGAAAGGCTTAACCTTATATGGCTGCACAGTTCAAAAAGTGTTTACTATTTGATTTTATTTTTTTCAAGAGTGTAACTTCATTTGCCGTGTGAACAGGCAATTGAATGCATCAGAGGAACAGCTCATTTCCTTTTAATGGAATGACATGGCACAGCAGTTCCCAAGCTGTAATATGTTGATTAGGGTTGTGTGTACACTGCAATCAGGTGATAGCTGAACTGGTTTGAAAGTATAAAATCAGAGGAGGAATATATTTAAAATGCATGATTAAGAAAGCTGGTATAACCACGTGTCTGAGCCTCAAGTGCAGTGTGTGCTGTGAGTGATTCGCAAACTATTGATAAGTTTCAAACTGGAGAAAAGGAGATGAGTTGGTGCTTCTCTCCTTGGTTGTACAGTGCTGAGCACTGCACATTATAAGTAACAGACATTTAACTTATTCCTTAATCACCATAAGGACTGCGGCTGGTGTGTTTGAATCCCAGTTCAAGCATTTACAGCTGCTCTGACATGTATTTCTTTGTGCTCTTGGAAGCCAGCCACGTCTTCCCCAAAGAGCAGTCCTTATTTTTTCTCTTCACATGCTTTCCCTGTGCTTGGGCTCTGAGGGAAAAGTTTCAGTGTAACTTAAGCAAAATTACATTTGACTTGAAATATTCCTTCTGTCTTAGAGAACAGGCTTTGTAACAAGCCTACTTGAGCATTAGGAAAATCTGCTAGTATTTAGAAAATTTACCTCTGCATATGAGACCTTATCAGTGTGCACAAGTTATTTCAAGATAACAAACTGTGACCTAGAAAAACAAAAGGTCACTTGAAGCTTGTCTTCATGATCACAGCAGTTGTTTTATTTTGTTTGTAACTCAGCAATACAAAATTTATTAATATATACACTGGAAAGCAAACATGAGACTACATCAACTTTTCTTCTGTAAAAACGTCTTAAGACCTTCTCCATGAAATGTATGTGCTGGTGAGAAGCTGGCTGACATTTATGCTTATCCATGCTGTTGTCATTTTTGACTGTTGGATTAAACTTCAGAAAAGGCAGGGGAGAATGCTTTTGTATGCCATTTATATAGGTCAGAAAATATTTACTTTGTGTACTGAATGTCAGAGGAAGAAAACAATATGAAATTCATTTTGGCAAATACTGCGTGAATGTCTAAATTCATGCATAATCATTCAGTAACTTAAACATCCTACAAAATAATATCACATCATGAAACAAATCAGATGTTTTATTTCTGAATTAAGCTCTACCATGCACACAGCTCTTACTTTGGTACCACTTAAATCCAGGTTAAAAAGAACTAATAAAAAAGTCCATGTAGATAGAGAGACAACTTGTTCTTTTATTTTGGGCATGGGCATGTTGATGCCTGCAAATATATTGATGACCTGCGCGTATATTTGTTGCACGGAGTACCACTCACCCCAAGTCTCACTGTGAAACACCCCCACAAACTCAGAAGGAAATAAGCAACTCAAACAAATTTCCAAAGACTCTGACGTTCATGAAATAAGAGCTGGTATTGTTTTCCATGTGAACATGTGTGTACACATTTTATCTCGGACAATGAAGCCAGAACTCTGACAACAGTGAGGGTAAGAGGAAAGAACAGATGTATTATTGTTACTGAGAATGCAGTGGAGGAAAGACTTTGATTAAAGCTGCTTTGGCTGGAAGAACACCTAAAGACACACTTCTGAAGATCTCATTAACATGATCTAGGTGAATTGCAATGCATGTAAGGAGTCTGACATTTAGATGTGCACACAAGCATGTATAACCTTAATATGATACAAAACTGGCTGTCAAATCCACAGTGGTGAGGCAGGCTAACACCTACAATTTCCTTTAGGTCACTGAAAGGAACTGTTTTTTTGTAAGCAGAGTGAAAATAATGTCTTCCTAAACCTTAAGTGAATACAACATTGTTGTCTGCTTCCCACTGTGAGCAACTTCATTATGTGAATGAATTATAAATTCTTCATATACTTTGTGCAACGTATGCAGTTATACAGGTTTTCTGATATTTCATCACAAAGTTGGTTTCTTTATATCCTATCTGGAGCTGAAGCTGTTGCTTGTTGCCCTGATAACATGCTTTCAGCTTGTTTGGAAGCAGGAGGTCTTGGTGAAATAAGAAGTAATTTTATTCATGATGTGTCCTCTCAGCAGCAGCATATGACAATTGTTCAGACTTGCAAATAGCAGTTTTTACTTGGATCAGCCAGCGTTTACATAATTTCTGGACATCAGTTTCTGAATAAATACATTTTCCTGTTACAAGAACACTTGAACAGTTAAAATCAGGGACTTAAGGCTGCTCTGTTCCAATCAGTGGGACAAGTAGCTCCCCAATGATCATTTGGGTTCCCCGATGATCCAGAATCTGTCTTAGGCTGGAATTGCAGATAGGATGATGGACTGGCTGATTTGCTCTGGAGATCTTGCTATTCATGTTAGGGGAGCTACAATGTACAAGTTTTAAACTTCTTTTCTCTGTACAGTATAATGGAAGAGCTTAGTTCTTACATTATTCTGGAACTTTTCCCCAAGACAATGACCTGAATCACTGGGAAGGATCAGCCTTCCAGCAAAACTACCCACATGACCCTGTGGTGTAGGTGCCACACAGCACTGTGGTGTGCACCCAGATTTTACAACCATGAGAAGATGAACTCAGTTCCCTCAGGACACAGAAGGTGTAAACACTACTTTCTATCTTTCAACACTTCCAGTATTTCTTCACCTCCACCTCGAACTGAAGTCAGAATCACATGGGAGGATGAAGTTACATGTGATACTGTAGAAAAAAATGCATCTGAGAAGGAAGGCAAAAGTCCCTCCTCTCATATTTCCATGGTGTTTCCTTCCCCTTGCAGCCTGCTTACCTGTGCCCAGCACCAGGCTGATAAGCACTGGTAACTAAACAAGTCTCAAAGAACTGAAGGCTCTCCTTTCCCCAGCAAACATCTGCTCTTTGGGTTGCCTAAGATGCCATGCAGGCAACGGGCAAGAAACTCCTTCCTCCATCTGGCTTCAGCTTTCCCCTCCCTGCTCAGTTGCCCCCCATGGCTCAGAAACAATAACTGATATAAAAATAAACTTTCACTATTTGTAATTCAAATTATTTCAAAGGCTACTTTGTTGCCATAAACCAATTTGAACAAGCTTTTGAGACTTTCAGGGTATTCTTACCCTTCCAGCAGAAGTCAGCTGTTCTCACAACTGCCTTGTTTCTTGCCATTAATGAGGGACAAATGGAGAAGGCAAGGCTGTGAGTTGGTAACCGCTCCCTTGTCTAAAAGCATGTCTTTGTGCCTACAACAACTGAACATGTAATGACAGCGACAGAGGGATGATGGGTACTTAGTGCAAGCTTGGGCGGGATTTTCATTACTTTGAGCAGTGCTGTCCTGGCTTACTTTCGAGATGAGTGGACATTTAAGACTTAAACAAAAGGCACTGCCTGATCTTTAATTTTCCTAGACTTGGAGTGAATGAGTCTCTCACTGTTACTACCCTGCTGATTCTTTAGCGTGTAAACTGTACCCACAGTAACAATGGCAACATCTGTTAAAGAGTCTCAATTTTGGCATATAGAGTCACCAGCCATTTCTGAAAAGTATCATCAAAAGTCTATATTTCTCTTAAAATACGGAAAACAACTCAGAATGTACTACAGGCACCATCTCATGATTATCCATTAAACACAGACTACAATTTAAAGATCATATTAAAGATGATGATAAGAATAAAACATTAACGTGTTAGGCTTTCCCCACTTTTGTTCAACTAAGTGCAGTTAATAACAAAACTAAGATGCTAATAAGGATTGGGTGTTAAAAAAAATTATTACTAAAAATGTTGTTTTTATTTTTTTTGGTAATAGATGATGCTTACATGTTCTTGCAAGACAAAATCATTTATGTGTGATTCACAACTTCCACCAACATGTATTAAACCCAAGCGTAATTTAGAAAGAGCATTCTTCTACTTTTTAAATTCTGTCAGTTGGCATCTTTTGCTTCTGTGTTCCTAAAGAAAGAGACCGTGTAGGCATTTAGTAAGCAAAAAAGAGTAAAAGAATGATGCTTGCTTTATTTCCAAGCAAGGAAATGTATGTATATATGTAAAATGCAGAAGAGACGATCTCGTGGAAAGAAGCCCTATTTCTATTAGTGCCTTATCATAGTTCTTTACTTTGTTTGCTGAATCTGGCCAGTCCTACTGTACCCCCTAAAAATGACAGAAAACAGAATGTACAGTGAGTGAATTGTGTGTTGCTCCACGCTTTACCATATAACGTGGTCTGCTTCTGAGCTCTGCAACATCTACCCTTTGAGTTGGATCCCAAACTTGTTAGGGGGTTTGAACACCTATTATAGGCAGTAGGAACTTTCTCCCTTCCCTTCCTTCAGCACACAGTATGCACAGGCATAAATATACATAAAGGGTTCTCTATGTGGAAAATTGTCAACTTTTTTTTTTTTCAATTGAGCTACTGTGTAGAACTGCTGTGCTGGAGTGTCTGTGCCATTTTACAGGGCTTCCCAGGAGCATAGTCAATAGCTCACAGTTCCACACCATATGCTCTCTTCATTTGTCCATAGAAAGGGAGACCCTACAGTGGTCAATGCACTATAAATGCCTAAAAAAATTAGGCAAATACAGAATAGAGCATACATTAAAGCAGCCTCAGGCAGAATTACAATATGTTAATGGAATAACTGCACAGTACACTAACCATGAAAAACAAGATTAATGAGGTCAGACAGTGTGGACATCATAAGGAGGTGCTGTAAAGTCCAAGAGCCAGCTTTTTCAGTAGAGATGAATTACTTCTTATACAGTGTTCCTGCAGGAGAAACTTATATAAGCTATAGGACCCATACTGCTGTCCTAAGAAGATCCTATGAACCTGGAGTTTGGACATTTGCATAAAGAGAAGGTTCCTTCTACCTCACACTTACTTTGAAATGTTCTGTGACTCAAGAGTTTCTGGAAGAAGATGATGAGCAAACCAACTTGGCAATGTATTATTGCTTTCAAGCCCATTTAGTGTTCCTCTCTGGGAATGTTCTGATCAGTTTGATCCTAATCAGTATTCGAGAGTGGAAAGTGAGAGAAGATAAATCTATTTGCTTTTTAAAATCCCTGTTGTGAGAGAATATCTGTATGTAGATGCTTGAGTGACAGCTACTGCCTGATTTCCCCTGTTAGGGTGTGAGAATTTGATGCTTTTTAAAGTCCAGTTATCCCAAATACAGCCAATATTGTCCATGTTTCTCTCATTTTTTGCATGTCATTATTTAATTAAACAACATGCCTGATAAAAATGCAACTCTTTAAATATACAATGTCAATTATTTAAATATTTTTCTTGATAATGAAATCCACTTCACATATTTTCATCAGATTTAGGTATTTTCAAGGGTTTCAGGGGATAGGATTTGTTAGACATTTTTTCTGAGTATTTTTGCATGTTATGTATTTTTTTTTCCTTCTCTGGGTCAGAATAGGTATTTTGGAGCTCTTCATCTGGTACTACAAGAAAATGTGTCAGTGTAAAAGTAACACACAAGTTTATTTTTTTAACAATAAAATATTTTTCTGTTTTCCTATTGCCTACTTTTTGTTATTCACTCCTTATGGCTGGTGATCAGGCTGATGATCCTTCCATTTGGGTACATGACTGATTTTAAGTATTCATTTTCTGAAGTCCCAGATTTGGCAGCCAATACTTTGACCATACAAGAAATCCCATATGCCGTTGGATCTTTCCATGACTCCTAATACATCCTCCAAACATGTCTGAAATCCTTAGATCATAATCTCAAATTCCATGTAAATCAATCTATTATTTGTGCTTTTGTTTTCCCCCTAGGCTCCAAATGCAGGCAATGCAAGTAAAATGTATGCCATTGATCTCTTCAGATCACAGAGGGCCATTCAGAAAATACAAATACTTCTTTGCACCTCAAGTGCCTAAATCCAGAGGTCTATTTTAAATCAAAGACTGAAGAAAGTGAGTCAGGAATTCATCAATAACTATGTAATCTCTTAGGCAAACTAACATGCTTCAGAAGGAGAAACTCATAATAAAAAGGTTACTTCAATTGTTTATATGCCATTAATTTTTTTGGCAGTTACATTATCAGTAGCAATAGTATCTGACTCTTGCTAGCTCTTTGCTTTAGCTTAGGGCCTTAATTGAATTAAAAGGTATGAACATGGAAGAAGTTTCAAGGCTCCCCTGTATGTAATTTCTTCATGCTAAAATAATGAACAATTAAAGAAATAAAGTCTTTTTTCCTCTCTTTTTTTTTTTAATTCCCAGTTGTATTTATTTGAAAAAGATAAGACAACTTTTTTATCCACTGGATGATAAAATTGTGGTTGATTTTGCCATGCAAGCAAAGCAGGTCATTGCCTAGGGAAAATATATGAAGAATTGAATCCTCTATAATTATATTGGGGGTTTCTGAGGCAGAGAAAAGAGTCCTGTTTGTCAAGGCAAAAATGCCTTAAATTCAGCTCTGGACAGACAAGCAATTAGAACAGCTTTTTCAGGATCACAGGATCAATCTCTGTCCCCTGAACTGTGTAAGACAGATAAAAGAGGCCCCTGTATAAGAAGAGGTGGCATTATGAAAGGCTATCTAATGCATTGTTTTCATGGTGATAAAATGAAATGCATGAATTTGAGGTTTTGCTTAATGTTTTTGTTGAAACTTTATACATAAATTTTAGTGTTTGGGGTTTTTCTTTGTTAGGGTTTTTTTTGTGTTTTTTTTTTTGTTTGGGTTTGGTTTTGTTTGCTTGTTTTGGTTGGGATCTGTTGTTTGGTTTTGGTTTTTTTTTTTTAAAAATACCAGATGGAACACCTAGAGATCTGAAACATTAAAGGGACAATCTCCTAACCACTTAGCCTACTCCACCCTAGTGCAATTTACAGAGTTTAAGGAAGCTATCATTAGAGAAGGGATTACATGTGTTGTGATCCACTATTACAGGCAGTGAGCCCAATATTTAAAGCATGCTCGAAAAAACAGTTTGAAAAAACGGGTCATAAAGTTCATGTTTCTGCTGTCATCAGTCCAACTGTTGTGCCTCAACTAGGAGATATAGAGCTGTGACTTTAATCTATGCAGGGTAGGCCTAATCATGGATATACTTAGACAGCCACATTATCAGCTGCAAGGGGGACCTGATTGCTGCTAAGCGCTCAGATCCACTGCTGCACCAGTAGCGCAGTTGTCACAAACAGGCAGCAAAAACATTCTGCAGTGACCAACATTCCTCTGTCCCATCAGTCATGGGGCTCTCCACAGTGCACCCCACACTTGGACCTCACTTGTACCACTGCAGAGACATGCTTTTGTCTGCGATCACAAGGCATAAGTAGCCTGATGCACACCATCCTTGTGAAGGATGTGCTCCATTCCCTAAAGCACATACAGCCCATGGGACAGGAGAGAGGGCGTCACACACATAGCCCACAGGACCAGGCTCCAGAAACTGTTCATTGTGATTTTTGGGTCCTCAGCAACAGAAGTTTCACTCTTCAGGTAGATTTGCTTCTCTTGGGCCACAGCAGATGGGCACAGCTACCACGTGGACGGGGTCATGTGATGTAACCCAGGGCAATGAAATCTGCAACAGGCTAAAGGAGTGTTAGTTAGCTAGGGGTTAAATGGGCATCATACAGGAACAGGGTTTTCCTCTGTACATCCCTGTGGATGAAGGTTGTGTTACCTAAGCCTTCTGCAGCTCTCCCAGAAGTGATGCAACCTGGGGCCTTGGTTTTTAGACCACTGTCCCCTCACCTCTGGAGGGGAGGCAGAGCTGGGGCCCAGCAGAATGTGTATGGGAGAACATGCACAAATCTGAAAGGAGGAAACGGCTGACTTTATTTTTCTTTTCAAAAAAGACTTTGCTAAGTGGATGTAAAAACAATTACCCATCTTTTATGTGCTCTGGGATGTACAAATGGCATACCTAAATAAATTTGAAATGCTTTACTACCAGCAGTTATACATTGCCTTTGCTTTCTGTCCTGGTAAGTTGAAGGGTATTTAAATTTTATTTTTATCAGGGGACATACTTGACTCTCTTGAAAGCACTACCTGTGCATATGAAACTAGGAATGGATTTAGTCCTCTTAACGAGTAGGACTATTTGTGTTAATAGAATGATCCCAATTTGATAGTAAAACTTTAAAGTCTGATAACTGAGAACATTTTCAAACTTCTTTAGAATTTAATACTCTGTTTGCATCTAAATTGCAAATGAATTGTTGAGGGAAGTGTTTGTTGAAGTGTGTTTTATCAGTGCTGTAATCCACGTGGTAATGTGTATGGTTTTAAAAATTAATATTTCTTGGGTTTTATAAAAAAATATGCCATTCAAAACTTTTAGTACTAGTAGAGGGGTTCAAACAATTCAAATCAGCATAGAGATGATACTCATTGCTGTTTGTGTTGCTTAATTTGCAAGGAAGAAACCATTCATTCAACTATAATAGAAATAAAAATAATTGCTCTCACAATGATGTATAGGCCTAACTTTCTTCAGTATTCCAATAAATCTGATAGCTTTTAAACACATTTTTCACATGCATGGAGTAACAGATATTCTCCAGTCATAGGAGTTAGAGCTACTTGCTAAAGGACCACTGAGAAAAGACAGTTCCTAACATTCATCTCTGGACTCTGTCTCTCCAGAACTCTTGATCTCATACTCTGCTATAGGCAAGAAGGAACTCATCTATTTCCCAACATTTTAATGCTTTTGAAGTTAAAACTGAGAAAAAACCCAACAAAACAAGTATGAATGTCTGTCAATAAGTCAAAAGCCACCAGGTGAAAGAAAAAAAAAATGGTCTGGCAAATCTGAAAGGCAAGGTTCTTAAATGATTTATCACAGTAAAAGATCTTGTAAAATTTTGCCCCCTTTCCACAGAGTTCCATGGTAAAACTCCACTGACATCAGAAGAAAGTGTGTTGGATTTGGGAAGTGTATGCACCAGCAAACAGCTGACGCTAGCACATAATATGTTGCCCTCATGCTTCTAGAAGAGGAAAATATAGATAAATAGGCTGGTCACATTCTTTTCAAGGAGTTAGTACAACTGATACATAATCAATGAAGAACTTAGTAATGGTAACTATAAAATACTTGAAGGGGACTCATGGTAGTTATAAAACAAAAATATTCCACTACTTTTGTTTCATTTGCTTCAGAAATGAGTGCATGCAAAATTCTCTCCACCCTCCATTAAACAGCTGCTTGGTCTCCAATCTTTGGAATTAATGAGCAACACTGCTGCATTTTTATGTGACCATCCATACCTTTATTTAGTACAGATAATCTTTTATTCATTTGTCTTCACAAAGATGGATGTTTACCTTTACTGGGAATAGCAAATCTGCAGTTGCTTTTGTTCTAAAACCTCCACTGACGAAATGG
The DNA here is from genome assembly GCA_013396655.1 of Campylorhamphus procurvoides. Lineage (NCBI taxonomy): Eukaryota > Metazoa > Chordata > Aves > Passeriformes > Dendrocolaptidae > Campylorhamphus > Campylorhamphus procurvoides. The sequence goes on along the minus strand of WBMV01005981.1, from coordinate 320,764 downwards.
ACATTTATGTGGTGAATGTAACTGTTTTATAGCTGGAGTGGGAAAATAAAGCAAGTTTCTGGCATTTACAAACACAGAGTCAAAGAGATTTGCGATTGTTACATTAAAAATAAAATTACATCCATAGTTATTAACGCACTCCAACCTGGCAAAAGGTAAAAGTTCCATCTTCACCCCAAAAAAGTGGGATTCTTCATATCATCAAAGCTCCTCAAGCTATTGAGCCCTCACATATGTTTATGTTAGGCTGAGGGTTGTAACTACTCCTCTCTTCAAATCTCAAGCAACTGAAGTTTATCCTTGTACTTATGGCCACTGGTTCATCCTTCTAAGACTGTCTGTTTCGTGTTGAAATCACTGAAGCAGTCTAGCAATTTAAAACATGCATGTGAAAAATCCAGGTTTCAGTCACTATTTCTTACTGTACATTCCACCACCTTAAGAACAAAAAACATGACCAGTCTTCAGGAAACATCTGCTATTAATAAGCCCTCTCTATATAAACTATTGAATTTGCCTTTGATACAAAGTAGGAAATTGCATAACTGATGACCAGATAATTTCCTCTGGGACTGTAGCAACTGAAGAAACTCTCTTATGAACCCTCCTGGAAATCCCTAATATCTTTGTACTGTGATATCAAGATAGAAATTCAGTGTGTATGCACCCACACTTGAAGGTAGCTTTGAACAGATCTCAAAATTTTGGGGCAGAACTGGGAGTTTTTTGTTGTTGTTGTGTTTTGCTTTTTGAACCTTATCTGAAACAGAAGTGTTTGGCTGCTGGCATCACCAGCTCTCACATGGTTCTACTGAAACCATCTTGCCTGGTAGATGAGACTGAAGCTCTGAGCTGGTGGGAGGAGATGACTCTGCAGGAAATACCCTACAGCTCCAGGGTAACAAAACTGAGTGGAAATAATGAAGGCATGCCTACACGAAGGAAAGGAATGTGTTGCAGACATTCCCTGCCTTGGCCTTGCACACGCTGAATTCATGGTATGAAGTAGTGCAGTTTTGGGGCCTGAGCTAGCTGCAATGAGGTGGCACCAGAGTAGGGCTGAGACAGCTGGTGGGACTCTGCTTGCTTCTGGTGGAGCACAGCACCACGTTCTTGTTCTGTAGTGTAGATGCACATGATTTTAGGTCTCCCTTCTCCTGTTATCTCAAATGAATTTCTACTTGTTCCCTCTCCACTTACTGCTAGCTGAGTTGTGGGACACAAACACCTAAAGGGAGGAAAATGCAGCTGAAAAGACATTTTATGAAGTTCCTCAAGGGATGCTTTATGCAACTGCTATATCTCTTACATAATTTTTTATAAGCAGACTATCACAAAGTAGTGAATTTAAAAAAAATAAATCGTGTTTGAAAAAAACCCTGAGAGAGTCCTCTTAAATAATTAAAAAAGTGAATTAAGATGATGAAAAAGAGAAAGTTCTGAAACAGAAGGTTAATAGTCTGTAAGCTCAGGATATTGTATTAATGCATTGCATAGTTGTGAAGAAAATGGCTTTCTATCTTTTGCCTGTATGTTAGACCCTGCTGGAACACTCTGTTCCCTGCTCCCAGGAACACTTAATGCTGCTCGAAGCATGTGTACCCAGCGCTACATGGAAGAATTGAGCGGCTCCTCCCACACAGCCAGGCACATCTCCTTTCTATTGTAAGAGGGGTATCAAGCAGCTTTTGTTCCTCTGTCTCTGAAAATGCATCAAAGACAAACATGGGGGAAAAAATGGTGACTGTTTGAAGGTGCTGCTGGAAGCAGAAAGCAAAAAAACTTAGATCACAAGGCTGAGGTTTTTTTTAGATTCATAAATGCTACGCATCTCTGTTTCTTTTTCTTTTTAGAAATTAAGAATCTGTGTATTTTTTGTTTTGAATCACAGCCTGAGTGAGAAATCTGGTTAATTTAAGTCAGAACTGATGGCCTAATTTTATGGAGGTCAATGTGTCTGCTGATAAGATTTTGCTGCTAATTTAGTTGTCTTTTCTGATGTCCTTTAAAAAAATGGAGGGAAAGATTCTTTCTTTTTTGGTGAGATAACTGTAGATTACAGCCTCAGCTTGTATTTAGGTCCATCTCCCTGTTTTTCCAGTGTTAATAAGCATCCTCATATAAGATACTTGTATAAACAGTTAGATAGTTCTTGTTTTCTGTAAAAACTGTACCATAAAGAAACATTTTTTGTAGGAATAGTCAATTTACTGGCAATATAGGACAAAGCAGGTTCCTCAGTTTATGGCACATCTCCCAGAAAGGAGAAAAAAACAGTGGGAGCTCTGATATTCAAAGTCTTGGTTTATGTGCTCTAAAATAACAACCCTGTTCATTTGCAATTATATGGATAATCTCATCACTGTCAGTTACATTACTCACATGAGTGAATTTAGTAAAGTAAGTTATTGAGTGTTCAGGTTTCTTCATCACTTCTGGGGAAAGAATTCAAGTTGCATAGGGACCGGCCAAACAGCTTCATTTTAGGCATGCGACATGCAATACAATCCTGTTAAAGGGATGAATGACTACATTTTCACACAAGCATGATTGAAGTGTTCACACATAAATGCAGTCGAACAGCACTGTATATACAGCTACGCAACCAAGTAAGAACTGTGTATTTGTGATTTAATTTTTTTTCTACCTGATTATATAAAGAAAATCTGTCAGTACTCAAAGAAAAGTAATACACAAACTCTTGATGTGATGTTCCCTCAGCCTGCCAAATCTGTCCTAGAGAACTAATTATATTAATTTTGTCCTAAGAATTCTGTCTGAGACTGATTAAAATGCGTGAGTTAATACCATTGCAAGGAGAAGAAAAAGCTGTAACAGGAGCAGTGCCATGACTACAAATGACAATGGGAAAGAGAATAAGTTGTGGCAAGTGTCGGCTAGGAAAAACGAATAAAAAAGAAGGTAAGTGCCTGTTTTTGCAGCAGAGTATTCATTGCATTGATATGCAATGATTTAGACAGACAGCCCACAATGCAAGGATAAAAAAGCAGCTAAAATGAAGTAATTTGACCTCCAAATCCAGACCCTGCACTAAATGAAACATATGCAGAGACATCTGATTTACAGTCAAAAAACCCCCATGTCCGGCTCTGGAAGGATGTTATGACTGTAGTGAGGCAGGTGCGTAAGTCTAGCTAAATATTACAATCACTGGTTTACTGGTTTTTCTGCCTCATTAAGCAAATAGTAGGTAATCTCCTTTGTTGTCTGTGCAGGCCTAGCCTAAAATCCCCAGCGTTACCATTACAATATCATCATGTTTTGCTATTTTGAGGCATTTTTGAGACAGGGAGATTTGGTGAAGGTTTGTAGATAGTACTTAATAACTGGTTCAAAGGAGCCATCCATTTCAAAGTCTATCTGGTGTCCAAATCACAAATCTTAATAAAGCTGTTTAAGAAATTGTTATGACATCACTGGAAATTAAATGAAAGAGTTTTTCTCTGATGATTTTTAAAAATGTTTTAAAAAATCTGCCTAGATTTTTAACCACATCCTAAATAGAAGTACATAAGGTGCAAATACTAAGGAAAAAAAATACTTGCAGGACCAACATATTAGTTTCCTAAAATCTTTAAATATTTTAATGAAATTTTCAACTAAAATCTGCAATTTTAATTCTAACAGTCAGAAAATACTCTTACAAGAATATCAGTAAATTTCTTGGGTTTTTCTTTGAACAGTCAAAGAGTGACTGACAGCCCCATACTGACCAACACAGGCTGCTATGTCACCAGACAGTGCAAGAGCCCATATGCAGCCACTACGGACGAGGGTGTTCTGAAATTATTGGGAGGAGTTTGGGGGCGGATTGTGGCAGGAGGGGAAGGGCTTACAGGGAAGGAGGGGAATACAGATGGGGCGTGGCCAGCCTCACATGATGACGCTGGGATTGCATCACCAGCCGGCCAATGGGAAATAGGGAATATACAGCCAATGGGAAACTGGTAACCGGGTAACCGCAACCAATCACAATACAGCATACAAATTCAAAGGGATAAAACATGAATTTGTGAGTTCTGAGGTAATTGTCCGTTTGTGGTATTGATAAACTGTTCATCGTGGTTGTTCTGGTAGCCTTTGAGACAGTGTTCTCCGACAAAAAGGATACCAGATTTTTTGTGTAAACCAGGACAAAATGGATATGTAATAACGGTTATGTATGGCTCTGCATTGTTTTGTATGACACTGTAGGAGCTCTCTCTATTGATAAATTTGTACATAATCTGTTTCTATTGTCTTCTTCAAGTTTCGTTTTTACTGGATTCAAACACTGATTCCTTTGTTAAAAACAAGTGTCTCATGTGCTGCCTTCTGTTGAACCTGTCCTGGACAGATTCTGGTTTCTGCCATGTGACGATCATGCTACATGGAATATCTTCTTAGTGAGTGGTCCCTTCGAAATCAAACTTATCCCCCACAGAGCAAACCTTTTTTTATGTGGAGTAAGCGCAACAGAATTTCGTCGTTTTAGGATGTCAGGAGGTGGTTTTCCTGAAATGAAAGTGCCGTAGTTATAACCAATGCTGACAGTTTCCTCTTGTCCCTCTTAAGCTTCCTGCAGTGGCAGAAATGTTTGTTAAACAATTGCTAGAGTGGAGAATGGGACTTTGGTATACAGGACTTGTCTCACTTGCTCAAACAGGACTCCACTTGCATGAGCAATGTTTGAGGAATGCATTGCCTGATAGACCAATTTACAAGTGCAGAGTGCGTGTGTGTTCATGTGTAAGCATGGGCATGTTGAAAGGAGAGGGGGGTTCCCAGTGTGGTCACAAATCAGACTTTTGCCCTTTCTCTGAGTCATACCAGTCCATCTTATCTTTGCAAATGTGAGACTCCTTCTGACTGACTTCTTCACCCTCACACTTTTTCAGGATGAAACACTCATTACTACAACACTGCAGTTACGTTCAGGTTGCACTGCTGGGCTGAGAGAAAGGCTTACAGTCAGAGCTGAAAAGCCCTTCTCTCCATCTCACTGCAGAGAGCCATTTTGCAAACAGGCTAGATCCATAAGACATTTTTGAGCCCAGGTCTGAGCTTGAGCTGCAGTTCAAATATTTCTTCTAGCAACTCAATAGGAATGACACCCTGCTCTCAAGGCTACAGAGAAGAAACCAAAACCCTTAGGGCCAACATATGCCTTGAGAGGCAGATAAGGGCACTCATCCTGCAGTGAGGGGGGCTGGCTGCCTCTGTTCTGTCGAAATCCAAGACATGCAGCCAAAGACTTTCCAAGGAGGACTGCCATATCACCACTGTAGCTTGAGGAGTTTCTGCTTGAAAACTCTACACAACAAGGTGTAAACTCACCACCAGACCATGGGGTCCTGTGAGTAGCAGCATGACATGCAGCGGTGGCTATGGACTGTGGGTTACATATGCCTCCTGGAACAGCAGCTTAATGCCGCTATACCTGCCACTGCATATTCAAAGACTGAAGAGGGCTAAAAAAGTAAAAAAAAAATGTTTTAAGCATCCCAAGGAAAGCTTTCTTCTGCAGAAAGAAGCAACCTCTTGCTATACATTTTCAAATGACAAAAATAACATGCCATTTTAATAGCATCAACCTACACTAAAAATAAAGTATGCATAGAATGGATTGTTGTTGTATTTTATGCATCGCAAGCAGTACTCCTCAGCTAACGGGTAAGAGAAAGCTTATGCCAATCTAAGGCACATATACAGCAACTGTTACTTCTTTATTAGGTCAATGTCCAACAGTGCAAAACATTATATAGAACTGACAGTAAAACAGGAGGAGCGCTGACCTAATGCTTTTCTACTCTGAAAGGTTTTAAAAAGATACCACATAAAAAGCCTATAACATTTTCACACTTTCTTGCATTTGCTTATTTTGTCAGGAATAATTGCCAAACGGGAAAAAAAATCCATGCTGAATATGTAGTGTATTTATTATCATAAACAAATATATATTTATTCAGACACTAAGACCAGAACAATATTTTTAAAAATCAAGTAATTCTTCTTCTTTGAACTCTTCAGTATTTCTGCTTACTACAGAGAACACTTGGTAGCCTCCTTCAGGAAAAGGCTGTGAAAAGAGCATATTGCAATAGTTGCAGGGTGTGTATGTGTGTGTGTGGCACAGATAAAAGTATATTTCTATTACTTATTTCCATTATGACAGAACTCACAAAGAGCTAGGCTCTCTCCAAACCAATAGCAAGAAACAGTTCCTGCAAAACTACATGAAAGAAATGTTGTAAAGGTTCCATTGTTTTGCTTAAACGTTAGGAAATATCAGAAGCTGTGTTGCCAGTACAACCTTAATTCAACACTTCTGTGTATATCCATTATGATCCAGTCCTTAGTTACATGATCACATACTCTTTATTTTCTCTCTCTAGGGCCTTTGCTTCATTCAAAGTATCAGATAGGCTGAATAAGGCAGTTGTTAAATGTTTACATTTATCTTCTTCAGCACCCTGCCATTAAGGTATCAGCAAGTATCTTGCACTATTAACCAGGCAAACTGCCTCCTCTGTGTCTGGAGCTGCAGAGACAGGAGGAGGCAGCTGGGGTCTGGCCAGAGGAAAAAAATAAAACACTTCATATACCTCAAAATGTACAGGTGACAAAGAAGTTCAGAGCAACATATTAGTTCAGAGCAACATATTAGGTCAGTGAACCACACTGGCATACTGGCAGAAATCTAAGGTATCAGAAACAGGCTAAGGTATGGCCAGTTTCTTTGATGCTCTCCACTGAAGACCTACCAAGGAAAGTTGATCTTGCCAGATCCCATGAGCTATATAGCCAAAGTCTTCCTCACTGATAAGAGCCTGCATACTGTAAAGATGAGGATCTTTGGAGCATTTCACAAACCAGAAAAGGAAGCTCCTTTGCTATCCCACCACAGCACTGAGATGAAAGTGGACTTCCCTAGACTGGGAAAATGAGACAGTTCTCTGCATCAGCAGTTTCAGTTACCTTGCTCCCACCCATGAATAGGGATGAGGTCCTGCTGGCAGGACCTTCATAGAGCCTTCGCCTTGAACTTATACTTGAGTGGCTTGTTAGCGGCAAGCAATGAAAACAATAGTTCATTCCTCACTGGTAGACTGGACCTGTATGCACAGCCATTTACCCTTTCCATAGAGAAGACCCTCTTTATACATGCTGTAACTATTTGGAATCAATATGAAAACTAGGAAAACTACTTGGTTGCTCAAGAGTTTGTAATTTATTGACTTTGCTAGAGATTTGAGGAAAACTTTGATGGTCTAGAAAGTTTAAAAAAAAAGATAAAAGAGTGTGACATGAGGTGCACGTGGCCACATTATGTTCTTAAAAGCTCATTTCAAAGGGGATTATTCAAATCTCAGCAGCCTTCCTTCCCTTCCACAGCAGTTATGGCTGGGCAGAGCTTTTTAAACCTCATGTTTTGGGGTGCTACTACATAATACCACTTATCTACTTGGGAGTTCCTAAAACTCCTTCTGAGCATTTGATTCTGGCTTGAACTAAGTAGGAGAGATGAGAAAGTAGACCAGATAATAAAGCTCAAGTCCAAGAAAGGGTAGCACACATTACCTTATTGTTGTTGCTTTTTGAAGTATTTCCAGTAGTTATTTTGCTGTAATTGTGAGGCTCTAACATTGCTTTAGCACAAGATAAGTGACAATTTCCTTGCTGCAAAGGGGGAGAGAAGCATCTGCTGGTTCAAGGTCTGAAAGAGAACAGCACATTCAAACCTGAGGACAGAGCAGAAATAGTAGCTCTGGATATACCTCACATATGCTGTGGAAACACTGAGAAGAAAGGATGTCTGGCACTTAAGGAGCAGCAAGAGGACAGGCCAGGATGGCAGCTCTTCCCTTCTTGCAGGACAGAGGGACAACTGATGATCACTAATGTAATACTCAGAAGTTAGGGAGGAGGGGAAAAGGGATGAGACTGTGCTCTAAAACCCACACCAAGATTTTTAGTATGCAGTAAAGCTGTGAGTTTAAGCACTCAGGATTTTGAAGGTGTTTTGCAGATCTCCCTTGTGTATAGTGTCAAAGAAAGAGTCCGCTGAGGCTGGCAGCCTAAGATAGAATAGATCCTGTGTGCAGAGAAAAGACCAAAAGCACTATACAGTTACATCTCTCACACCAGATAAGCAAAAAAAGTGTACTTCCATCTTTTATTCAAATTATTTCACACATGTATTTTTATATATTTCATTAGTAAATTACTTTAACTAAAAAGAAATCATGTGTTATGTGTGTCTTTACTGGGCTGACTTCTGATCTTTGATTGGAAGAGCCATACATGCAGCATCAGGCTGTATTTCATCTGGAGCTTTGCATGGGGGCAGGATCACATGCCCTTGAGAAAGAATAAGCTTTCTACCAAAGCTGCACTTTTGTGTTTTTAATTAAAAAAAAATAAGAAAAAAAGGAGAAAAAATACTCCTGCTGCTCTTTCATCTCTCCTTTGGTTTTGCAAAAAGGGAGACACAGCACTGGAAGTTCTAAGATTTACACTCTTCTTGGGAGTCACCAGCTGATACTTCAGCCCTCCTGTCCGGCCAGGGGCTTCTCCCTTTGCAATCAAGAGCCAAAAAACCTGGGATAGCAGTGCAGTCTGAAGGGGGAACGTGCTGTTGAGTAGCGAGCTCGAGAGGCGTGTAAAGACCAGATGCTGTATTTTCGAGCTGTCAGCAAAGGGCGAGCGCTGAGGTTTGGCCTGTGGAAGGCACTTGCCCCGCTGACGAGCGCGGCCTTCGCGCTGCGCCCAGGGGCATGCGGGCTCCACGTGCCCAGGGAAGGAAGGGCTCTGCTCCGGGGGAGCCGCCCGGGCGGAGACCCCGGGCCGGGCACGGTCTGAAAGCCGCGCCTCACAAACGTGAGGGGCACGCCACGTCCGGGTACCGGGTGCTCCCACCGAAGCGCCCCTGGACGCCGGGAGAGATCAACGAGGACACAGACNCCCGCGCGCGCCCCCGGCTGTATTTGTTTACAGCCGATTACGTCACCCGCCCCGCCGGCCCCGCCCCGCCGCGCGCGTCACGATGGTGCGATCGCCCGATTGGCGGCGGTGCACCCCCGACGGCCTGACGCCACTTCCGGGCGGCGGCGGCTATAAGAGGCGGCGGGCAGGCAACAGCCCCCTTCACCCCTGGCCGCAGGAAATGCGGGGAGCGCTGCCGCGGCCGCCGCTGCTGCTGCCGCCCCCCTGCCGCAGGAAGAGGAGGCGGAGGCTGCCGCCCCCGGCATGTGAGCTGGGCTCTGCTGCCTGCTCTGCGCCCAGTTAAAGCCCTGCCCGTCCCGTCCCGCGCCGCTCGGCCCGCGTCCCGGCCCGTCCCTCCCCAGCGCCGGCCGCCCCGGAGAGCTGGCTGCCGCCCGCCGCCGCCTCCATGCATCCCGCCCTGTACACGCGGGCCAGCATGATACGTGAGATCGCCGCGGCCGTGGGCTTCATCTCCAAGTTCCTGCGGACCAAGGGGCTGATGAACGAGCGGCAGCTGCAGACCTTCAGCCAGTGCCTGCAGGAGCTGCTGGCAGGTGAGGGCGGCGCGGGCGCGGCGGGAGCCGCTCCCCCCTCGGCCGCGGGGGCTGGAGACGGGCAAGGGGCGGTCGGGCCCTCCGAGGGGCTGGAGGCGCTGCAGGGGCCGAGCGGGGCCGCGTCGGGGGGCGGCAGGAGCGGGCTGTAAACAAAGTGGGCTCGGGCAAGCAGCTCCCCCCGCACGCACCGCAGCCCCGGCTCCGGAGACAAAGCTTTCGAGCAGCCCGGCCTTGAGCTCCGCTCCAAGGGCTCAGACCGCCCCGTTTCCAGACGGGAAAACGCTCCGAAGTTGCTTTTTTAGGATCAAGTAAAATTCATCGATTGGCGGTGAATGTCGGTTTCCCTTTTTTTTCTGGAAGCGTCTCTTAACAGCCCGATAGCCCTGGTCAGGAAGAAATACCGAGGGGTTTCTTCGCTGCCCTGTGGGTTTTGTAATCCCGAGCCTGTGTCTCAAGGGGGCATGATAGCGGCTACAGGTAGCCTTAGATCGATAGGGTTTTGGGTGGGATAAAACCCCTGAGGTAAGTGAAGTCCCTGGTTCTCGACATGGAAAATAGGCTGGGAAGAGCAGTGGTGAAATACCGCTTGACTCAGTCGGTGAACACTGCCCAGCTCCTTCCCTAGTTATTTTTGGGTGTTCTCAGAATGTGAGGAGGTAAGCCAAGAGTGGGATCTCAAGAGGATGCTGGAAAGGTACTTTTTTTCCTTTCTGGTTTGTGAAGTTTTGAAGCCCTTGAGTTTTTCTGCTATGTACGTAATCATTTCTGTATTTTTATGTTTGTTTCTGTGAATGCCAGGAAGTTGCATTTCACTCCCTTCAGATGACGGGCATTGTTCTCTCCATACAGTAGCACATAAGAGTAACTTTGTACATGAGTGCTTCCCAGGCAAGGGAGACTGCACTTATGTAAATCATCAGCAGAAATAAAGCCTATAATGATTTTTGAGGTTACTTGAAGCTAAAATAATAAGCTTTTTAACATGGTGAGGTGTGAAATTTGCGAAAGAACAATATTCACTGCAGGTATCTTTGAATACAGAACTAAGGAAGATAATATTTTTTTTATTTTATAGAACATTATAAACACCACTGGTTCCCTGAAAAGCCATGCAAGGGATCAGGTTACCGATGTATCCGGATCAACCATAAAATGGATCCTCTCATTGGACAGGCAGCACAGCGGATTGGATTGAGCAGTCAGGAACTGTTTCAGCTTCTTCCCAGCGAACTCACTCTATGGGTTGACCCGTATGAAGTGTCCTATCGCATTGGAGAGGATGGCTCGATCTGTGTGTTGTATGAAGCTGCACCAGCAGGAGGTAGCCAAAATAACACCAACATGCAAATGGTAGACAGCAGAATAAGCTGTAAGGAGGAACTTCTCTTGGGCAGAACTAGCCCTTCCAAAAGCTACAATATGATGACTGTATCAGGTTAAGATATAGTCTGTGGATGGATCACCTTAAATGGATGGATAAATTTGGTTTTTACTCTGGGTGGGCACCTCTGGGGATGGATTATGGAATTTAAACCATGTCACAGCTGTGAAGATCTGGCACACGTTAGAATGGTATACTTTAAAGTGACAGTGCCATAGTTTGGACAGTACCTTTCAGTGATTTAATAGCCTGTGAGTCAAAATGATTGCAACTTGCTAGGGAGTAAGAAGATCTAGGAAGGGTCAGTTTCTCCAAGGCATCTTACTTAATTTCTACACCAATTTTCAACCCCAATCTGTGTTTATAAAGTGATTCTCTGCAGTAGGTCTTGCAGAGCAAATTTGCACTATTACATTTATTAATTGTTGGCATTTTTGGCAGCTCAGTAACAAGACTTATGAACACCATAGTACTGGAAATTTTATTTTTCAGACTTTTACCTAGCACTTACAAATATGTATAAATGTACATAAGATAAACTAGTAAGAATGACCTGGGGAAATGGTCAGATCTTTCTTTACATTGGCCTCGAAAGTAGCAAGTGATCAGAACCTGCCATGGCAACAGGCTTTAAAAAGACCATATAAAGACACTGTCTGAACTGTGGTGTTAGCACCAGCCAGCTATCTGTACATTTGCTAGCTTGTAGTTTTCTAAGACTGAGTAAACTTCTTATTTTTAGAAAGTGGAGGTCTGGTTTGTAATTTCCTTGTTCTTAATTGGGTAAAAGTCTTTTCCACAAACCACCATCTATTTTGTGAACTTTGTTAGTCATCTTTTATTTGGTAAATTATGAACTGGTGTAAATTTGTACAGTTCATGTATATTGATTGTGGCAAAGTTGTACAGATTTCTATATTTTGGATGAGAAATTTTTCTTCTCTCTATAATAAATTGTTTCCTATCTTGGCATTTTAATTAATCTCTTGTCGTGATTACATAGGATCAGTTAAATTATTTTTGTCTCACAGTAGAAATAAAATAGGTACTATGAAGGCTTAAGAACATCAATAGCACCCTGGTGCTAGGGAATACTTGGTACAGACCTGGATTAATGAAGACCTCATATATAAATGCTTGGGAAGTTCAGGGGAACCCAATGATGTACATGTCACTTTAAACCATTTAAAATCAGTGAATGTGGAAATAACTCCAGGGCCAGTAATTCCAGGATATGAGGAAAAGGTACAGAAATAACATCCACCAAAGATGACTTGAATAAATCCAGAGGATTAAAGTTTACTTGGCTTCCTGATGAAGGATATAGCAAACCTAAATGTCCATTTTGACCTACTTGCTCACAAGTTCACAATTCTTCCCTGATGGATTCCCTGCTCAATAAGAGTTTCTGGGACAAGTGTCCCTTAGCCTTAAGAGCAGCTTGCTGCCCTTTGCTTTCTTCAGATGCAAGACTTTCACTTTAGAAATCATTAAGATTGGATTCAACAAAAGGTATGTAGATCTTTTTTCCCAAACTTAAAAGGTTGGCTGAGGCGAAGTGAGAAGCCCATACTTATATATGTATTCATAGTTAATGAATGATGTGGAGATGTGATTCACTTAAGCACCACATTAATGTCCTTTGTATACAGCGCAGCTGTTAGTTACACTTGAGAGAAATTCCTTACCACTTTATTTACACTTGTTAAAGGGCTAGAGTAAAGCTCAAGACTTTTCTGTTCCTTATCTCCTGTGTACTTTGTTCTGTCTGTGTTTAATAAAAGGCCTACCCAACTTGGTCATTCAGCTACAAGAACTGCTGCTGATACTCTGAATGAAAAGAAAGAAATCATTACTTGCCAACCAGCTTTGTGAGCTATGTTTCGAACTGAGCTTCAGACTTGCCATGCTCCTATGAACTCAACTATGAACCTTTACAATGTGACAGTAGTAATGTATTGTATCTCCAGTTCATATCCATATTGTCTGATCAGTAATATAGCTGATTATATATAAGCAAAACATAGGACTGAACTGTCCAGCTTTTTTTACCCATTTCCTCCTGGGTTTTTTTTTTGAAAGTTCAGTTTTACAAATACGAATTTTGCTACAATCTGCATATGTATGTCAGTATTCAGCACTTTAAAGTATTGCTGTGGTTTTCTGACATAGACTGGTGGAAGCCTAAGTGCTCCTGAAGCAGTGAACTTTAAAGACCTTGCGTAGTATGGATCTGACAATAATAAATCTGTTACCAAAGGTTCAGAATGAGCTTGCTTTAAATTGCAGGTATAATGCATATAAAGGGCCAAAGTTTAGGCTCACATTTTCTTACCTTAAAAATTCTGTTATTTTTAAGATGACACTTTAAGTTGTTAAATCTGTAAGCAAGAAATTTATTCAAGCAGTAGGAGTACTCAAAGACATTTCTGGTGTGCTACATGTCCGCAGACAGCAGAAGTGTATCTGAGTAGAAAGAAAAACATTGAGCTTGGCTTCCTCTAAAGCTATATTAAACTTTCATGAAGCTCACTGCTGACTGAACTGTGCTTGGTATATCGTGGTGCTGCCTAGTCTTTGCTGCACAGCAAGAACAGTATCAGAAGGGGTAGCTGTATAGTTGGTCTTTGAGGTGAACTATGCACATTATGAAAGCATCAGCTGTCTACTTTCTTTTTTATAAATTTAAGCATAGCTTTGTGAGGCAGCAAATGTTCCATCTGTGAGACTGGCATGTGACACTGAACCAAGAGTGAGCCAGCTCCCTTAGATGGTTAACATTTTAGTCCTTTTATGGTAAGGTGCTTTCATTTATGGTATAATTTTTAACTGCAGCTGGAACTAGTAATAAGTACAACCTGTGTCTTCAGAGTTGCATGGACTTTTTCCAGCTAGAATTTAATATACCGCAATGTGCACACAATGTGCCCTTGTCTGATTTTCGAAGTACTTAGCATACCGTGGCAGCAGGTCATAAGAAGGGCTCCTCAGAAAAATGGAGTATGTCTGCAAGAGGAGGCTGTTGCCAATCCTGTGTTTTGCTGCAGGTAGAACAAACAGCACACTAAGCTAAATGCTTGTCACTTTGAATTTCATTTAAGGTGCCATTTTGAAACCAGTAAGGCTGTTATTTTAATGCAAATATTAGAGATGAGAGAGCACATTCAAGACCTGCTCGCCCAGTGCACGTTAGTTAAATTAGGTGACTTTCCTTGAGAAGTACTGAATAATCCTGTTGTTCTGTTGGTGTTCTGAGGGCGGACTCAGCTGTGCAGCTCTAAGATTACAGCTCTTCTTGGAATGATGGACCAGTCTGCTAAGACTTGTTGACAACTCAGTGAATGTCTTTTTATAAAATGTACAGTTGCTTTCTAGTTTATGCCAGGTGAGTTTATGCCAATGTTTTCTTTTGTTCAGACAGCATGTTCCCCCCACCCCCATCCTAATGTGTGGTATCAGCTCCTATGCATTCAATACTACCTTTGTATTTCATGTTTAGTAATGATGCTCCTCCTATAGAGATTTGTATTACATGTATCCTGTAAGCAGGTCTGTTGTTCTGTTCTCTTTGCACTTGTGTGCTTTATTCCTGCTTGTTCTGGAGATGTACATCTGCCTTAAGTGGCCATTTGGACCATAGTTTTTTTCTTCCTGTAGATTTTAGTGCATCCTTAGGTTTGAATAGAGACGAGAGGATTTTCATAATACTAATAATGCTGGATTTAGCTTTCTGCTTTTCTGCTGACTCTGCAAAGGCTTTTCAGTAGATCTGTATGACAGGCCTCATTGTGCCATGGGATTTTCTTATTACTGGGTTCTTCTATCAATCTCAGTGAGAATTTGGAAATAACATGAGACACTTGTCTCATGTGAAAATACCATCACTGGCTTATACTTTTGTTGTGTCTTGTATTGGATCAGTTCATAAGATATGAACTCATCACAAAATTAGTCTTCTTGGATCATACCAAGTTGTATGTCTCATACCATAGCTTAGGGATGACAATTTTAAAGGCCAAATATTGTAAACCAGTATGCTCTCAACTACTTTCAGTTTAAATGGGTAAAGCTTGAGAGATGATTTGGAAGTAGGGGGAACTGTACTGCAACAATAGAGCCTTACAAAACAGTTCACTGATGCGCAAACCATAAAGAGTCCAGTTAGTGTTCCTGGAGCGGTTGGTTCAACCTGATGCTTGTAAACATTTCTGTCACTAAATTAAGCAGATGTCGCTGAATGTGAACACTCAATACGCATAAGGTGTCCTTCTAATTAACCTTGCTTATTTATGCTGCAAGAATATGATCCCTTGTTATTGTGCAGCTTAGCAATGGATACAATGAAGAACATTGCTGCTTTTATTTTTTTGTATATCTATGTAAAGCTTATTTCTGAATTTCCATAAATCAAGTAGTACTCTACATTTTCCAAAGTTTCCTCTACTTGATGCCATAATTTTTAGGGAAAATAGTTTACACTGGCAAAAGCTACCACTTGACTGAAGAACATGAAATCTGTTTCTAGTTTAAAGAGTAAAACTGAAGATAAATAGTTCTCCTAAAAAGGAATGTGTATTTACACATTCTTGGTGTAATAGCAGAGATTATTTTTACACATTTCAGATTTACATTCCAATGTGAACATTGAGAAGCAGGATGTTAATTCAGTGGCTTTCAGGGGTTGGTAGTGCAAGCTGGGCTCAAACAATAAATGCTGTATTAATAGTTAGCAGTGACAATTTCATCAACACAGGCGATTGCAGGGTATAATTAACATCAGTTGCTTTGACACTATGCTCTTAATGTATGGTTTCAGCCTTTCTTTCAGTAGCAGTTGGAGAATGCACTGTGACAAATGACTGCTGATACAAAGTAGGTCAACAGTAAAATGGCTGACTTACCATAAATGAACAGATCTAAATTATTGTTAACTTCATGTCCAGTGGAATTTTCTTAATGGCTAAGTCTGTACTCTTGTGTTTCTCAAGCATGAACCTTGTATACAGCTTTTCCTAACTCCTTGTTTTCTAACCATTTGATATTTTTTGCCTAAATAAAAAGGAGCATTTCCTCCCAGCTGCTGGGAAGAAATCCACACAAACAGTAGTGCTGCATGCCTGACAGCAAATGCTTGCTCTTGTAGTATTGCAATTCTGTGACTGCAAAGCTGTCAAGGAGAAATGACTGGAAACTAAGGAAAACAAGTAAAATGCTTCATCTTCAAGTTTTGAGATTTTCTCTACTGAAGGTGACTGGTAACAACAGATGAGGAAGGGAAATAGGACTCTGATGGTACTGGATGAGTAAAATCCCAGGCTGAGGGGTTGTTGAGTATATTTTTGCAGAGGAAAGTGATTCCTGTGATCAGCTGCTCAGTGTCTTGTCATGGCTTGCAACAGCCTTCTAAAGTTTTTTCTTGAGAGGTGTAGCTTTTATCTTTTGGATGTCAGGAAATAGCCTCTAATTTTGCAGGTTCTCTGGGGCATTGTAAAATCCAGTGTGATTGTTTTATGTGCTGATTATATAACTGAATAAAATGATAAACAATTGAATCTGTTAGCCTGGTAAGGATGCAAGGGAGGAGAACTTCAGTCTTCTTGGAGCAGCCTTGAATGTATGCAAAGAGCAGGAGTGTCTGAAACGCCCAAGGACACTGTCAGGCTGGGGACGCTGCCCAGCATTCGCAGTTGGGTTCCATATAGCAACGTTTACCTAAGAGCTCTAACTTGGAGCTAAGGCTTTGCTACAGCTTCTACCTTGCAGATTAGTTTAAAGAGAGATATCTAGTACCAGCTGTATCATCTGATGGCATTGGCTGCAATTAAGAATTTCCAACAGTGTACCCTGACTTTCCTGTGTTCTATAAAATTCAATTATTACATTTTGTAACCTAAGAACATGTAATAATTGGTGGGTTTGGAGTTTTGCTTGACACAGGTTAATGAGTTTCTGTATGTTAAAAAGACTATTAAAAGATAATTTTCCTTCCCTGTACTGAAGTTTAAACAACATTTTATTTGTATGTGCACAGGGGCATGTATGTAAATTTCTTGTATAAATGTATATATGCACATACATTTAATTATCAGAGTATTTTTCAGTGGGTCATTCTGAAGTCTCTGCTTGCTGTGATTTAATTCAAGTCACTGCAGGTGTTCTGAAGATTGTAAATTTGCATAGGCAGGGGGAAATTATCCTCCTTATTCACTTTTTATGCCTTAAGACATTAATATTAACAGGAACATGTATTTCTGGTTTTTTGTTTCCTTTTTCTGTACGTGAACTTGCAGCTTGACTCAATTGGCTACCCAGTTAAGCAAATTTTCAAGATTTTAGGTGTTCTAAGCAAATTGTAGTTGTCTAAAGGAATGTTTGCAACATTTTAATCAGTGTGATACCTGGTTGACAGGAAATAAAGCTAAGATACTTTTAAAACTATATTCATGCCAATATTGTGTAACACAGGAGAGGGACGTCTCTGGTTTCTGGTAAGCAGTTGGATGAACAATCAACAAGAGGCCCGTTTTGCTTGAGCCTAGCAGCCTGCCCGAAATGGGTACCCCAGAACAGTTGCTCTCTATGGTAACATTCAACTTCCATAGTTTGTAAAATAGATATTTGTCTACAAGTGTGAAAAGCTCTATATCCTAACTGCAAAATAAAATCAAACTACTCGTGTGGTACATCTAATGCTATAAAGTTATACCAGTGATATGAAGCAACTTTTGCGATTCCACCTTTAAATGTAGCTTTTATTATAATTATTTCTTTTCAAAGCCTTATCTGCTCGCTTCCTTTGTGATTTGCAGCCTATTGTCTAACCCCCCAGCTTGCAGGCAGCAGGTCATTCTGTTTGTAGACTTTAGATCGGTAGGGGAAAAAAAGGCAGTAGAAATGTGGTATCAGCCTGAATCATGATGACGTTAAAGCAAATGATAAATTTAGTTCAGTGTTTGTAAATGGTCTATTTCTATGTAATGAAGGTACCAGACTCTAAATTTTGATGTTTACGGTAATTCGTTTGTTGTCTGGATACATTTAACATAGGTGAGGCTTTGGTAATATAACTGAGAAGAAACATGTTGCAAATAAGTAAGTACATTTTAGAAGGGACAGCTGAACAAATATATCTGCTTGATTGTTTATCCAAATGTTCCTGTGACTACCTAAATTGTTGTTGCTTGCAGAATTGACAAGTCCTGCATCGTGAACAGCAGAACACTGGCTCTGAATATTGAAAGTGATAGTTTCTGCAATTATTCTGTAGAAAAATATGTGCATGTCATTCAAATTTGAAATCACTATTCATAGAGTTTACTGAAGTAGAAGTTAATTTCAAGCCAGCCTGATGTGTGTACAAAATGTCTCCTGAATTATTAAACTGATGTACCCCATGACTAATTCTGCAGTACAAATATGTAATTTCCTTTTCTTGCCCCTTTTGTTACACACCCCTATCTACAGGAGCATCCCTTCATAAACAGTTTGTAATCAATAAAAGGAAGATTGGAGTTCCAGTGTTTTAAAATCTAAGACCTCAGCCTTTGCACGTTCCTAATTTTACCGTTATGAGTACCATGAAGCCTTTTGACTTATTCATGTGAATACGTCATATGCCCTTCAGTGTTTTATGAGATCAAGTATGTGTCAAAAGCTTTCTTAGTGAAGCAGAAATGTGCTTTTTATTATTTCCATAGGCACTGGAAGGCACATTAAAATCTTTATTATTGACTAAAAAGAAACTTTCTTCTTCATTATTGTAGAATAGAGATAGTGAATAGACTGAAAAGAGAATGCTGCACACCTACTGCATCATGATCTCATTCTCAACATGATTGCCTTGGCGCTTACTCGTTCCAATGTTCATGAGTCACACTCCAGTATGTGATTTGCTTAAAAACAATAAGTGTCAGCACTTTTATTTACAATCTACCTTTGAAGATTTGGAAGTCATAAACTTCAACATGTTTTTTTCTATGACTGTGAAGGCTGGGAGCTAACTTTACCTTCCTCTTTTAAATGAAAGATGAAAGCTTTGACTGATGTATTGTTCAGTCTGTCCTAAATGCAGTGGGTTAAGATATGTAACCATCCAAACCCACTTCTTCCTTCATTTTCCAAGAAATTACCATCCTGGTGGGTGGGGTGGCAGAAATGGCTTTTCTGACTCTTGCTCAAATTTAGCTGAAGATGTCTGGGTTGGTAGGTTTGTGCCATGTTGAGCCGCAGTGCTGGTGGTGTGGTGCTGGGGAGTGGACCGCCTCTGGCTGGGGGCATTGAGGACGGTGAGCCCAGTGCCGGGGTGGGGAGCCCTGCAGACTGCACTGGTTACCTGCCCGCAGGAGCTGGGATGTGCTAAGCAAACTGCACTCCTCCTAAATTTTGGGCGGGGGTCACATATGGTCTCTGGGGGAGGGAAGGGAGTGGGGAAGGTGGAAGACCAGACAAATGATCCATATGGTGAGTCAGTGCGAAAGGACTGAATGCAATTCCAGCCTAATAATGACTCATAGCTCCATTGTTTATGGTGCTTGAGAGTGTCTGAGCATATGGGCTGTGACATAGACATTTATATGCTGTCCTTGAGGACAAATGAGGAAATTTACAGGAGAAAAATCCCATCAGTCCCACCAATTTTAGCCTACCTCTTTCTTGTCGGTATTTGAAAGTTTCAATTTATTCTCTCATTGCCCCAGGTTTCTGTCCTAATAAGCCTGGCAAATTTTCCTCGTGAATTGTGTGGTTGCTAGAAACCTTACAAACATTGTACAGATGCTTTTAAGAAACCTGTGGGAGCATGGAACGCTGCTCTGCAGCGTTCATATTACTTGCTCTTTAGGTACCACAGCAGCCGTCATTTGGGAAACTGACTTTGCATTTCATGATTCAGTCAGTAAACCTATCCTCCGTCTTCATGGTACTAGAGTTTGGTATGTGTTTGACTGTCTCCACTGTAACTATGTATTGCTCAAGTCCAAGATAAATGGTAGTGGTGATTTGCTGGAATTGGGTTCTCAAGTGATTGTTTTCTCTGCTTTCCAGATGTAGCTGTGGGCAGTGTGGATCCTGCCCATGCTGCAGATAATATTAGTCAGCAGCCAGGGGAGCTGCAGTGATGAAGGCAATTATTCTGTTGGTCGTGGTGGTGGTGGGTAATATAAACTGCAAAAAGACCTTTTTGGCTAACGATTTCTAAAGAGCCCTTTTCAGTGGACATTATTCAGTGGGATGTAATTGTGGCTGAGTGGCTGTTCCCATGGTGGGTCTGCACCCCACCTTTCCTTTTCAAGAATGGTCACGTTAGTTAAAATGTTTATCAGTTCAGTCACTTACATGCTGCATGTATGTAGAGGTACATCTGTGCAAATATACAAGAACCTAAATTATTATTATGAAAGAAGATACTGGAGCGTCATAAAATGTGTGAGAAGCTTCTGCAAATGCTGTGATATGGTTAAGTAATTATATATTTATGTAACATATTTATGATAAATGTATTATGATAAATTTATGATATATTTATTTATATATTTATGATAAAAGTGATGGGCACAACCAAAGGCAAGAAAGTCCCCTCTGTCCTCCTTGGAAGTGTGGGGAGAATTCTTATGCATGAGATTTTTATCTGATGTTCTTCCCTTTGAAGTAATGACAGTGAGAGGAGGAAACTAGAGAAACTGGAGGGTGCAAAGTGAAATGCAAGTCTAAAGCTAGGTCATGTCATATCTCATTACAAAATGCTTGAGCCATGAACAAATGACCCTTTATGAACTATGACAATGGGTGTCATTTGAGTTGAAATGAATTTGGTTGTTTTTTATCAGGAGTTGGGGAGACTGATCCACAGGTGGAGAAAATACTTTCAAAGAGGCTTGACACCTCTTTTATTAGTGCCCAGCATCCAACTGAGAATGTCCCTCCCTGCCCTGTTGTCTCCTCTCTCATGATATTAATTATCTCCAGTAATCTCCATGTCTGAGTCTGAGACTTCTTTCATAGTCTCTCCCAATGGTCAATGAAGAGAAGAAACAGACCTTTCATAGGAAAATCCTCAAACTGATTTCATTGTCCTAGGCTAGAAGAGATGCACTCTAAGCACTGGGTTCTCTTCATATAAAGAGAGTGAGAGCTTGCTCAGACATCATGGCCTATATCTAGTTAAGTGGGTCTCACCCTCTCCTTCCATATAGTCCTACATATGAGTGCTTAATGTACTTTAACTTGTGGTATATTGACTAAGAGACTTGTACCTATTCTATTAACTCCTAATGCCCCAAGTGAAGAAGAGCTTACTCTGCTTTCATGTTCATTTTGAAATCCACTGGAACTGAGTACCTTAGGGGAAATAATTAGCAGTGTGTTTCCTGAATTTCGGGAACATGTTCTTGAGTAGTTGGAACAGTGAAAATTTATTTCTGAGAAGTTACAGGTTTTGGCTCCTCTCATGCTTTTATTTTTAAAAAGTCAGTTACCAAACACAAGAGGCCAAATTCTGCTGTTTAATGTCAAAGGTAAAATGACTCATTGGAAATTATTGGATTCACTTTGGATTGACATTAATGTAATTGATAATCAAGTTAAGCTCACTAATAATAAAACTGGACATTATAAGTGCAGCTTCCTTGAGAGGAGAGTGTTCTAACAGGACTTAAACAGACTCCTGTTTTTTTTTGTTTGTTTTTGTTATTGTTTTGTTTGTTTGGTTGGGTTTTTTTGTATTAGCTACTCTGAGTTTACACATAAAACACACTGGAGTGGTTTGGTTTTGCTCCAGCTGCCAGGCAGCAGCCCTGTGTTTTGTGTGGGGAATTCAGCTGGACTCCTGCTCATGGGTGGTAGCTGTTGTGGCGATAGCCCTGCCACATAAATTGTATCCCCAGTTCAGCTGTGAGGGGTTGTGACAGGAGTATCAGGCTGGCAATAAACAGTTTGAGGATTTACAGGATAGGACAGACTCTCTCTCCTTCTACTGGGTGACTTTTCAAGCCTGGAGGAATATAAAATCATAGTGTGATAGTGGCTACCAAAGTACATGGACTGTATGCTCACTGCATCCTGGAAAGTGCCTGGTGAAAGGACTCTCTTGAGAGTTTAAGATGATTGTTTCCATGAGTCAAACCCCACTGCGCAGTAGATGCTGCCTGTAGCCCTCTGCAGTCTAGCCAAGACTGTGTCTGCAATTCTCAGTACTACTGTTGGTTTCTTGGGGGATCTTAAGGGACTTAAATGGCATTACTTTTATGTAATAGCCAGAGATCTTGTACTTGTTTACTTTTTTTTTGTAACCCACTGTTGGAGGTATCAACGATGAACTATAATGAGTCAGAATAAGATTAAAAATGAATTTTCCTACGTAGTTCCAGACTGTTGCTATCTTTGTCTTCTCACACATTCATTTTTGCACAAAGTGGATAGTCTGCTGCCAAGATTTGGGGCTCTCAAATTCAGAAGGAGAGGTAAGGAGCCAGGGCATCTCTAACATCATTATTAAATAGTGAAATAAATTTGGAAACAACATTGGGCTCCAGATCTTCTTTTACTTTAGGAGACTGCTAACACACTCCAAAGGGTTAGTTTTATTTTTGTTTCATGAAACCAGGAAGATGGTCGTGCTGAATCAGCATGTTGTGAAACAGGGCTCTCTCATGTTTTGGAAGTTGCTTACAAGGGAAGAGCAGTCAGGGTCACTAGAGAAGCAGAGAGCAGTAGATAGACATTCCCTGTTCTAGGTGGTGCACTGAGCTCCGCATTATCTTTCATTGAATGTGTTGTAAATAAGGCTGCCTCCTACTTCTATTTATCTGTTCACTAAAACTTCTAAGACGAGTGACGGTGAGAAGGGCCAGGCAGCAGGCTCATCTTCACAGGACCACACAGTGACTTTCATTGTTTCTCATCAGGTTTTCACTTAACTTAGGTTTCCTTTAAATGGTAGAAGGGGATCTATTTGTTTTTATCTTGTGCTGTGTATTTTGTTGCACAATTATATTTAAACATCACCTTTCAGTCAAATATCATACTTTTTGCATGGTAATCCATTAATATGGTCATGTGTATTTATTCCAGCTGTAAAGTATTACACTTAGAAATAAATAATTGTGGCTTAATTTCCTTTGCTTTGTTTTGTTTTTCAAAGTAAGTTGCTATTCAGTCTTGTTTGTTGTCTATACTTGTAAATGCTAATGGTCATTTTAGTTGAATCCACTAAAAACTTTCTCAGTTGACTAGTATAATTCATATTACATAGATTTTTATTCAGATGACATAGATTCAGCTAATATTTTGATATATAATTTTTTTCTGATAAACATATTTTGGTCATATAATATTCAGATTACATTGATTTTGCATAGATTACACAGATTTTTGTTACCTTGGATTAGATGGAAAGATTCTGTTGATTGCTGCAAATTAATTTCCTCTGTGAGTATGGCAATATAAGAGTGAGTTGTGGTTTAATTTTTTTTAAATTGTGTCTGCTCTTGCTCTCAACAAAAAACAGTCCCAGTCCCAGTCTAGTTGATTTCAGAGAGAAGAAGATTTGTCCCTTGGTGCTCTAACATACAGAGCTTTCATTTGTTTTGATATTTTTTCCAGACATAATAGCTTTGTTAAGAACTGTGTAAGGTATCATACAACACAATAAATGGCGTAGAACTGGCTGTTCTCAGAAAGACCATCAATGGAGACTCATCACTGAATGGCAATGGTTCCAGTCAAGTTCTGCGGGGAGCAGCACTTACAAGTGTTATTAAGGATTTTCATTAGAGTTTTGAAATTCATATGGAAACTCTGCTCTTAAAATGCTTGTGTGCCACCATTTGGAGAAGCATAAAGCAAGGACAATAAAGTGCTGAGTGATCCATATTGCTTATAAGCAGTCCATTTATATTATATTTGACCTTATTGAAACATAGTCAAAGTCACTTAGGAGTAAGAAATACAGATCCTCTGTCTATGCAGTGGGTAACTGTGTCCAGTGACTGGGATTAATTTGCAGCTTGGCAGATGAGGAAGAATAGTAGCTAACAACACAATGTTAGGGTAGAAAGCGAGACCCTTGGGTGTATTAACTGGGCAAAGGGAAGCTGTGATTTTACTTTGAAATGTGATGTGACAGATGCTGGGAAACTGCTCAATGTGTTGATGGCAGTGCTGGGGGAAGAACTCCAGAAATTGTGGGGAGGGCAGTGCCACTAGAGTGACTTCAGGGTTGAGCGAGCTTTCTATCCTGGTTAGCATATCAAAAGGACAGGTTTGAGAAGCCACTTAAAAGCCTGAAAGAACCTTCCCAGCATCAAATACTGGATGACCAAGAATCCTACAGCCTTATGAAAAGGGAAATAATGAAAAGTTTGGGAAAAGTCTGAATCAAGGCATTTTTTGGAAGTAGATTACACATTTTTCACAAAGAGGGTTTAATCCTTTGAGCAGACCACCAAAAGACCCAAGGGTCCCATTTCCTCATGGCTACATATCAAGACAATGTCACTTTATAGAAGAAATAGTTAATTTAAACATAAGTTAGGAGGGTTGCTGTATGAAATGTGGAGGTCTTCAATATATCGAGATTTTGAAACTATAAAAATTAATGAAATATTACACAATTATCCCTTTTTTTCCCTTTGAGTTTCCAGATGTCTAAGCTGCTATATTTTGGGCATTTTCCCACTTTATCCTGAATTCCTTGAGCAGTAACTAGGCACATCATGCTGTCTTGTCATTCTTTATATATGGGTCTAAGGTTCATTAAAGGTGTGCAGGTTTTTTGTACTTTCTTCCCAAGCTCTACCTTATGCACCTGTCCTGACAGAAAAAAACATCAAACCTCTCATAAATATTTCATAAGAGTATTTAGGAATTAGCCTTTTCTTAGAAAGGAAGGACCCTCCTTCCAATAATATCAATGATACATACACTTTTAGAGACACTTCTTTTGTTTTCAAGACTCACTAAGTTGTTTTAAACTCTGATTCTTTAAAAAACTTGTATAGCTAAATAATCTGTATGTACCTATAAATAATGCATTTTAAAACACTTGGTCTTACTCCAGTTTTCTAAGTGTACTCAACTATTCTATTATTATGGAAGTGAAGAAATGTAAGAAAACTTCTGCTCTGAGAGATGTAAAGAAGCACACAGAAACACTGTGAAAATGAAGCCTTGTGTGTTCACCTGAACTGGTATAAGAGGTCTGGAGGAAGGGGAGTGGTGCTCAAGAAATCTGAAAGGCAAAGGTGCTTTTACTGCTTTTGTGATACCATTGAAATTGTGACCTTTCAAAAATAATATTTTCATTGCTTTGATATCTGTTTTTTGCTTAGGTTCTGTTGTGGTTTTGAGCTTGCAGTTTAGTGGATAGAGCATAAGGTAAATACAAAAGGGAAACAAAAACATACCCAGAGTTTATATTGGAAAAGTGACCAAATGACTACAAGGAACAGATGTTTCAAGGCATGTTTAAATATGTATTAGAGTCCCAAATGCATCTCAGAAGTTCAGAGCATCAGTTGTCACTTCACAGTGGCAAATCAGTAATCTGAATCAGACTCCTTATGACTTTGAACTGTCTCTATGGTAAGTACACTATTTCAGAATGGACCACAGTATTGAAAGACACAAATTTAATTGATCTTGTCTATTATTTTCATAAGTATACTTGTGGCTAGAAATGAAAACCCAGATTGTGCTGTAGCATTTAGGAGAAGAGGGTCTGTTCCCCCAGGTGAGGAATATAATAGCTGTGATTGAAAAGCAGTAGCATTTTGCATATGTTGACCAGAATATGGTAGTATGGTTTGCTGCAGGGGACAGGAGAGAAACACAGGTTATCCAGTTGTCTAACTGTGCTGTGTGTTTCTTATTTATATATTTATATATATATAATATGTATATAAATATATATATTATATAAGTTACAGAACTCATATTTAATGTCTTTTCACTTAAACACAAAATTCAGACTAGAAGCCTAAATAAACAAGGAGGTTTTGTTTTCTACCTGGGCTGACCATGTTTTCACGCTCTGTCAATCAATATTGAACAACCTAAGCTCATGTAACTTGAGCATTTTTGTGAGTCAGTCAGATCCATGAAAGTGATCCTTGTGTTCAGACCTGCAGATGTTTCATTGGTAAACTCTTGATGGTTCTCCCTGCATTTTATTGTCTTGATTGGGAAGAAATCATGAAAAGAATTTTGGAAGCTTACAGCTGCATATTGGTTTAATGTCAACATCACGTTTAGGCCTTTTGGTGGCTCAGAAATTACCTTAATTTTCTTTACCAGGAATATTGCTTCTGTTATTTTTCTTAAATAGAAGATATATAGAGATCTCCATGAGTTTTTGTGAAAGAGGCTGTATGAAATAGTTCCTGCAAGAAAGTGAGGTGAAAGAGGCTGAAGGTAAAGGTCCTGGATATCCAGTCCTGTCCATGCTCCTTGGCACAAAGTAGTCATCTTTGCCTGTTGGTGCATGTCGGTGCATATCTTTGTCCTGCTGCTGTAATGGTGGAAGTAGCCATTTATAAATAGGCTTAAAGTGCAATCCTGAAAGTGCAATCCTGAAGTTTGACATGCTTGACTAGAGGGACTTCAGGGACCTGAAAGCTTGTGCTCTGTCATCTTGGTGGTAAAAGAAGTGCCTTTGTCTTCTTAGAAGCCACAATCCTGTGCATTTTTGTAGCTCTTTCCACAGAAGTGTGCCTTGGGAGCAGCACTGGGAAGCAACACCACAAATATTGCACCAGATTTGCACCATCACAGAGCCCAGGCTTATTAGAGCCTATGGACAGCTTCACAGTTTTGCAGTGCTTGAGAGGAGTGAACACCAGAAAGAGAAACCAGCTTTGGACATTCTGCTCCTGGATTAGTTTCAGAGTAAACACGAATTTACTGCTTACTCAGGGTTACACAAATGTTATGTAATAATACATAGTCTAAAGAATCAATGTTATGGAAATTATATACTTAGGGGTCAAACCACACAATGGAAAAAAGCATTCAAATTGCTCAAAAGCAAAATCCACTAAAATTCTTGCTGCTAGAAAAAAGCTTTAACATTTTGAATGGAAACATTCTAAAATCAGAAACCTACATGGATTGACTAGAAAATATGGAAAGCAAAGGTTTCTGTGTTTCTGATATTTTTGCCTCATTTCATCATGTCAAATTCATTCACTCAATCCAAATTTGCAAAGATTATTTTTTATTTCTGAAAATGTTGTTAAATGATTTATTTTTTCTTTTGCAAACAAAAGGGGGAAAAAAAATCTTGCCAGTTGTAAATTTACCTGTGTTCTCCTTATTTTCTACAAGTCCCTAAAGAAAATAAAATACTTCTTGTTAGTACTAGTAATACTTCATAGTCCTTAAAACCTGAAGATCAATTCAGTAAAGCTTCTGATAATTTCCTTAATGGTTTTAAGAGAGACTCTCTTTTCACTCTCTAGAGCTTAGTGTTAAAAGCTAATGGGAAATTTCATGTACTAATAAGTGATTTTTGTCAGTACTAAAAGAGCAATCTTAAGGTTAATATACCTGCACAACTTGTATGGCAGTAAATAAAGGAGCTGCCTGTTGTATCTGCACATGTCACAAATCTTAAGCCAAAGTCTAAACCTTAATTTCAAGCTATAACATGCTTCCATTTGCCTTATTCAAACACTGTATGTAGGCTTATATACTACAAATGGTTGTATGAGGCTCTTTTAAAGATCAGTCTTTGTAAGTTAGGATTCAGGTCCACACAGAATATAACGCTTGCTCAAACTGACACAGGAAAAAAGAGCAGAAATCTGGAGTTCTGTCAAAGTTGCTTTCCTTTGCTTCATATCTATTCCTCATGAAGGTGGCCAGGGCACCGCTGATCAACTGTTCCCAATCAGATATAGGAAAAAACCCCAAACTACCACAGGCAGGGCAGGTGCTGGGGACTGCCAGGCTTTCTCTGTGGCTCTGGTGTGAGCTTAAACTCATCTCAAACACAACTGCACTGACTGAGCTATGGCACTGTGCAGTCTGCAGAGGTATCTTACAGTAATATTGGCAAGCTGGGTCTCTGGATGGGAGCAGCAGTTATTTGAAATCATAGGCAAATATTGCTCATTCTTTTCTAATATTTTAAATTCCTGAGGGTATAGTTAATCTGTAGGTCCTGCCATCTCCCATGTGTTAAGTTTTTCCTTTCGTTTTAGAAATGTTAGTGCACAAAGTCTGAAAAAATATGTTGACAATACAGCACACTGTGCTGTCATTGGTCTTCACCACATGTAGTGGTAAAGAAAGATAGTTTCTTAACAAAGTTCAGGCTTTACAGCCATATGTACAAGATATGAGAAGAAAAAATGTGCTGTGTACGAATAGTTCTGTTCCCATAGTTATGGGTGTATCAGTCTGTGCAGCAGCCAGATAGCTCTCCTGCAAGACACTCTGCAAAGGGCAGTGCCTGTATCTAACTGCCAGATCAGCAGCTCTGCTTCCTCCTAAGGGTGCAACAAGGGCTTATGGGGTTTTTCTGTGTTTAATTGATTATTTGAGTTTTTATTTTTAGGGGAAGGATTTTGTTGACCTTTTATTCCCATGCAATGAATAAGATCATCTGGCATTAACACCTGGAAGAATATTTGACACACATCACCTCAAAAATTCAGTCCTCCCGACACTAAAGCTGTGGGCCACAAGCATATCAGATCTAAATACTCCAGAACAGTGGAATAGCTTGGTGATGAGGCATTCAGTGGGAGATGGAAGGCTTAAACTCAAGTCCTTCTTCCATTGTACTCATGTCACCGGTCTGTCTTCTTGGGCTGTGTGAAACTGCCTCAGTATAAAATATGAATTGGGAAATACACTGTACCTGGGGATTCAAACTATGAAGCTATTTCAGGGACCTCTGTCACTGATTTTGAATCAAAATTTTATTCTGTACCTGAGCAACCATTTCTTCCTCAATATTTTAGAAACTGTAAGCCAAGTTTCCACTACTATAAATTAATGGTTTTTTCCTTTGTGGAATCAACTTTCATCTCACACTTCTTTATAGAATTATGCAACTCATAGCCTTAGTGAGGTCTTTGTGAGGTGGGATCCCAGTATAGTGTTAAGGGAGACAACACATTCTTGTAGATTTGATATCTTCACTTAGAAAGTTTTGGTCTAAAAAGCATTTGGTTAATTTTCAAGTAACTGGCTGGGGCTAGTTCACTTCCTTTTTCCTTATATCTTGATTTCCATTTGAAAATGAAAGTATTGGTACTGATCTCATACAGATGTATTTTATTTATATGACATGGGTATTCTAAGGCAAGATTTTGCATCAGAAAGGTTCAAAGGTTAAGCTTTTCTAAACATTTAATTTTATTGTCACTCTTGAATAGTTGAACCATGTAGGAGAGGTACATTTAGTTTCTTGCTGGAAACAAGAACTTGATCCATAGGACTGTGTCCCTCATGGAATGGAAAATAACACAGTTTATCCAGAAGCCAATTCCTGTGTTTTGGAATACACATCTTATTTGAGACAACTCTGTTGACTGTGACCAGTCAGATTCTAAATTCACAAAGACTTGTATGTCTGGTCCATGAATATGATGAGATTACTCTAATTTCACTCATAGTTTTGTAATTGAATTTGTTTGCTACTGTGAAATGCAGCTTTGGCTGATGTGAAGGTGAGGGGTGGTGGCGGGGTGGCGGGTTGTCCCATCAGTTTACATTGATGGTTTTGCTTCTCCCTACTCTTGTCTCTTGGGGTGACATCCTATGGGTGGTGTTGATTGCAGAGCAGTAGCTCCATGTTAATATGTAAGGCTTTATGCAGGCATTGGGCACTGAACTCTGCTGTCACTGAAAACTCTTTATATGTAACAATTTTTTACCTATTTATGTCTCTTCCTGAAATGGTGAGCATGTCCATTTATCTAATAACCCCCCTCAAAAGATGGCTCTTTTATATCCTGACTAAAAGCTTTTTGATTAATCTGTATTAAAGTAATCCAATGTAGTTTATTGTAAACATATAAAAATATTGGTTTCATTTGTTTTTTGTTTTTGTTTTTTTCATGTTGGCATCTAAATTAATGTTTTATTTCTCATTATTATTTTTTAAGATGTTTTTGTTCCTTCCAGACACACGTATTCTAATTATTAGGTTTAATAGCTTCCTTTTTTTCTCATTAAAAATCATGTTAATACAGTATCCTGCAGTTCTCTGTTGTTTATGTTGTATCAACACAGGGAAATTCTACTTTCAGTTTGATACATAAAGCCCTCCTTGTCTCTTGTGCCTTTTGTCTGTAGGCTATTATGCATGTGACTAAAGCCATGCATGACTTGAGCAAATGTTTGAATAGGATTCTTGTGTAGTAGGACTGTATAAGCCATTAGGCATACTCTCTTCTTTAACTTGGTGATGCAAACATTGTGGTACATTTGGTCTCACAGAGTAGAGTAAAATTGCTTTTGTGGCAGCAGAATAAACAGCATTCTAGTTTGGGGGAGGGAGTGGTTATTGTGCATGTGTGTGTGTGCTGTATACTTATGACAAAATTATCAAGCAGGACTGAACATGAAAAGTGTTAAGGTTATTGAATTGTGATGTGAAAGCTGGGCTGAAGAGAGGAAAAAAAAAGTATTGGGGTTTTTATTCTGAAATTTGAAATCAATGTTATTCTGTCAGTTTTGTGATCTGAGTCTTGAAATCTGTTAATTGACATCTGAGGCTATTGCTAACCATCTTTGTCATTTATAAAGTCTTTAAAGTCTTTTGTAGGAGCATGTGTTTTTTTTTCCTCTCTATATGTTATGAATACTGCAGCTGGGACTTGAATTTTTGCTGTGGGAATGTGAAAAACGTGGGAAGCTGCTCTCTGCCAAGCTATTTCGTTAAGGATCCTCTTTACGTACTGACAATCAACGATCTGTCAGGTGTAGTTATGTGCCATAGCAATGACATGAGGTCAATCAGATGAAACCAAGGTATGTATTCCCAGCAGATCCCAACTATCTATCAACATTGCCAAACTAAGTTTTCTTTGCTATAGAGCACCCTCTTTCAGTTTCATTTGTTTTTAGATTTGATTAACTCTGAATTTCTGTATAACTTTTGAAATTCTAACAATGAAAAAAGAATTATTTTTGCTTTGTCTTGAAATACTATGCTATACATTTGCTATTTTGTCTTTCAGCACAAATCCATGCTTGTTATATTGCTTTGCAACTTTTCCTCATGTGGAGAGTGTATATCTGATGTAAAAAAATAAACAAGTATGTTCTTTGCTGTAATGGCAAATGTAATAGCAATACAGAAGTATTTAATGAATCAGTCCTACTATAATATAAATGTAGTGTCTCTGAAACACGTAAGTATTTTCTTAGAAAATGCCACCTTAGAGATATAATGTATTTATTTTCCCTTTCAGATCTATTTGTGCAGAAAAAGATAAACAAATTGACTCTGTAAATTAGTATTTTTCTGTGGAGTCACTTCTCATTGTGTCCTGGACATCCTGCATCTTGCCAATGTTTCAAACCTTTTGACAACAGAAGAAAAAAAACTTTCTTAAAATGGATATAGGATTTTCCATCTTTTTCCCTTGGGGCAGGGAAAAAAAAAGAGTTTTGTTTTGTTAGCTAATGACTGAGAACTGCTAAGCATTAAGAACATACATTTGGTATACTGTGTACAGTGTATAGTGCAACAGAATTTTTAGCTGCTGTGTGTATCTTGTTGAAAACAGAAGACAACAGTGATAACACAGAAACTAAATAACTGGATTAAACTGCATTTCTTAACTATTAAGCTACAAAAAATAGGTGTGTCTTTTTTGGTATAATGGGAAACAAAATCCAGAACTTTTAAAAATATATATTACAAATATCTCATCCAGAAATGCAAATTAATCCTGGCTGAATGCAAGGTTTTGTATGAAAAATCTATTCTCTTGTCATGATGTTATAATTAATCTTTTATTTACTGTCTTGCTAAATATAGTAGTGCAAGCACTATGATGTGAGCATGTTAGTGTATGTCTGCACCATGACTTTTTTTTTAAGATATTTTGAAGCTATCTGTTGATTTTCAGTGCTGCAGACCAGCATGTGAATCATGTCAGCAACTATACTTCATGCTTCTGAAACATGTAAAAAAAATTACAGTTATTCAAACAGAAGAGGCAGAGAACTGGGTTCACAGTGGAGTGCTCTAAAAAGAACACAAAGATGGGAAAGACGATACCCACGTCCTTTAATGGGGGATAATTTGTAGCTAACTTATGAAGTGGATACATACACAATTTGAGGAAACAAGCATCCCACCCATTTTTCTTTGTGTGCTCTGTAGAATTCACATCCTTCCATTTTTGTTTTTTGTTTCCTTGAATTGTGCCTCATAACTTATTGCCATTGCTCGTTAGATGTTGTTGTGTTGGGAGACTTGTCCAGACAGTGACCCTGCATAGTAACAGCTGAGTAGTTCAGAAAAGATATTCATAATTCACAGTGACCTTTAGTGAAATGCAAAGCTAAAGAAAGCTGCTTTTAGTTTCCCATATCTGAAACGAAGTAAGAACTGTTATTATCTTTAGTCTTTGCTGTCATGATATTTAAAGATACTCTGATGCAGAGGAAGCTTATCTTCCCATGGGACCCTAGTATTATCATTATTTTGGTGAATGAAGTGCATCATTTAAATTCCCTTTTACCTCTGACCATCAGATTTAGGACCGGGTTAACCAGTTGGCAGCCAGGGCTGCTACATGATTTGGCAGGCAATCCTGAGAGCTGCAGCATGTTTGCACATTCCCGTTTCTCCTGGCAGGGAAGAGCTACATGTAGCCTGTGAGTTGCATTTTCTCTTTCTAATTCCTTCATCTTTTCCCGATAGCAGCAAGGAAACACTGGTTCCAGTGTTCTCTCTTCTTCCTACCTCTCCAGAGCAGTTTGGATTGCTCCAAACCAGTTGGCAAAGAAAAGAAGCCATATGACAGCCACACAGAATGGTAGAGGAGAAGTGGAGGCTGGAGAGGACCATGGTCTCTGGAGTAGCTGTGTTGGGGAAGCTGCAATCTGGCCCTCAGTATGCCTTCAGTGAGGGTCTGAAAACATCGCTGCCAGGGAAGAGCCCACAGAAGTGCAGAAAGCACTGAGGGACACATCCTCATCTGCTGCTCTGCGCCAGTGGGACAGTGAAAGCTGGTCCTGCTTTCATCAGGTGAGGAACTGAGCCTGAAGGCACACCCAGTGAGTTTTCCCTTAATCCTGTTTATCAGAGGGTGTAATTAGCCTCTCCCCCCAGACAGATGTAATGTCAAGACCAAGTACTCGCCTCTCCAGAGAACAAGCCCTTCCTGGAGCATTTCCCTCTGCTCCCTGGGCTGCTCAGTGCCCTATGCCCTTCAGCTTCATGCTAGTCAGCTATGTTTCCCTCCTCCAAACCCCCATAGAGTGGGGTTGTGCTGGCTGCCCACCTCTCTGCAGAAGACACTGCATGCTGCCACCCTGAGCAGGATTTTGTCCAAGTGCTGTTGCCCAAACAACAGCTTGTGGGTCCACTGGGGTAAAATGCTGCCTGTCCAGGCTATCAAGGGAGCCTGTTTTACACATTTGGTCCTGAATGGGGAATAAATGTTCATTGAAATGACAAAAGAGGTGCCATCCTATTGCCTGAAACAGATGGGAAACCTACTTGCACTGGCCATATTGCTTTTGAGCAATTCCCATAGTTAATCCACATAAAAATATCTGTCTCATGAGCCTTATACCTCCTGTAGACAGCTCATTTAAGACACTTCACAAAGCTGTCTGGTGGAGACTTACTAGATACATCTGGCTTGCTCCTATTTTAAAAACTGAGCAAAGAACTTATTTATTTGTGACTGTTCTCTCCATTTGCATGGCCTGGGGTTGGTTACCCAAGAAGGAATGCCTGCCATGTTCTTAAATGAGGAATATTATCTGTATGCAGCCAGAAAATAAAGCTGTGTTGCAGCACCTGTTCAATCCCATTACAAGGAAAGCCAGGATGGCAGAGTAGAGACAGAGCAGATTTTATAAGATGTAGTTTATTTTAAGTGAAATTCAAAGCCTACTGCTAGGAATAAACACTCTTCACAATGCGGCAGCAAGAAAGGGTGAATACACTTCCAAAGTTCAGGAAATTCTTGGCTCACTATTTGCTCTAAGTGATATAAAGGAGAAGGAAGAGACTTTATCCAGCATAAATCATCCTTTTAAGAATTTCTCAATATTACTTCCTGTCTTTGTGCTTGGGCAGCAGATTGTATACAGAACTAAAACAAATTTACTTTATCTTTTCAGAAGAAAGTGTCTGCTATATCATTTGCTGGCTCTCGTTCGTTCATT
Organism: Campylorhamphus procurvoides; assembly: GCA_013396655.1. Lineage (NCBI taxonomy): Eukaryota > Metazoa > Chordata > Aves > Passeriformes > Dendrocolaptidae > Campylorhamphus > Campylorhamphus procurvoides. Next base: position 286,483 of record WBMV01005981.1, on the reverse strand, counting down.
CATTCAAAAACAGCAGGAAAAGAGCTTTTGTATTAGGAACAGTCAAGGTCAGTGATTTTTGTTTTTGATGTTGGCCGCCAGCTGATTGACTTCTCTGACTACTATTTCCAAGTCAGTCTCAGATAGTAATCTAATTGCTAGCTTACAGGGAGATATTTCACAGCTACAGGTTATCTGCAGTCAGTGCAGAACAGAAAGAGATTTCATGACAAAATTAAGTGTCTTGTACTCAGCCCCTATTCATGCCAATCTCAAATTAAGTTAATCAAGCCTACTAAAGGGTATCCAAATTTGTGGCCCTGATGCTGCAAAATCTTTTTCATGCATAGTCACCTTTGGAGTCTGTATGAGCAAAAGCTTTACTTGTGTGACTTGGTTTACAGAATTAGAGCCTTATATACAAGGATTCACCATAGCAAATACTTTTTTCATGGTAAGCAATTAGAGACACAAAACAATGTTGTGATTTTGTAAAGAAGAGAACCAAGTGCATGTCTGGGATGTTTCTCAAGTCATGCTACTTTGACATTGCACAGTTAGTTGTCCTCATTCATTCACAGTCAAGTTATTGTATTTCTAAAGTCTTAAGTTAATGGTTAAAGAAAAGTAAAATGAATCATTAGAATCAAAATATCTATGTCATAAATGTCAGTATGAAAGTTTGAGCATTTCTTGTTGAGCATATGGCAACAGGGTGTTTCAGTGGCAGACAGGTAGACAAAGTAGAAATCTGTTGTTGTTTATTCCCTGGTCTCTAAAACCAAGCCACTATGTAAGAGTGCAACTTAATCATACATCCACTGACAACTCTTGTTTAAGCTGCTCACTAGCAGTCTGTGACACATAGAGAGATTTCACCTTTTTTCACCTTCTAATGTAATTCTCAAGATTTTATGAATATATCAATTAGAGATTTCCAGTAATGGAAAGCTGGTTTCGAACTCTGGAGAAGTACAATAAATCACCAGCCATATGGGCTTTTGTCATTAAAAGAAAGCCATAATAAGACAAAAGCTGAAGTAAGTTATAACAGCTGAATGGTGATTTTAGACTATCTTATGCAAAACCCACTACCTTGGCTTGTTCACAGGCAGCTTCTTTAGAAGACTGAAAGAAAATATTTTTCAACTCTTTATTCCTTGGCTATGTCAGAAAGAAAGCAAAGTAAAAGCCATCTCAGCAACGCTTTTCATGCTCTGCTTACTTTCTTTTCACATGAGATCCTGTCTGCTACCTTTGTTTTTCCCCTCTTGCTTTTTAGAGGGCTCCTTGTGCAAAACAATAAAGAGCCCCGATAACAATAGGCAGTTGCTCCCAGGCCTAGTTGTTCAGCAGGATTCACTCCAAGAAATTGAGAGGGGTGTGTTGAGTCTTTTTTCCACCACCAGCCTTTACAGTCAGCGGGCCAGATGGCATGAGACGGGTGCAAAAATAACGAGAATAAATAATACTGCAACTTGCAACGTGGACTGAGCTCAGTTACTTCCACTTCATCACACTGTTTGGAAGTGCCTTTGAAGTATAAAAGCACCCCCTAAGATAATGAAATGCGGTGGCAGCTGGTTAATGGCTGGGAAAGTGCAAACCCTGCATTGAACTCTTTCCACCAGGCTATTCAGCACCCAGGCAATGTCAGTCTCAAGGAGACAAGGAGACGGGAAGAAACAGAGGCTTGTTGCTGTGCAGCATTTGGGCTTCTGGACAGGCTGCTGTAGGTGGGGTGTTATTTGGCTTGCTGAATAGAAGTGATGTGCCCAAGGGAGAGTTTTTACTGTCTTAACACGTTAACTTTGCAGAAATGTTAAATGAAGCCATGGGGTCATGCTACTTGAAGAGACACTGCTCTTGGGTAAACTTTGAAATGAACTTTTTTTTAACTACGATACCATGCAATCAGAGTTAATTTCCTTTCAGGCAGGACTATTTCATGGCTTAGTTCCATGGGCAATAAAAAAATAAACACATCCAGGCTTTTCTCTCAGCTGCTCCAGGCCTAAATGTGTGGCGGGCTAAATGACAAAGATCCAAAATAGACAGCAGACAGACAAATATGAAACCCCTATTTGTTCAGGAGATTTGAAACAGTAGGGGGTTTATTCCTTCAACACAAAAAAAAGTTTCTGGTCTCTCCATTAAATGATCCTGTATTAATAATATTATAAGGGGGTCTGACCCTGCAAATACTTGTTTAGATGTGCAGTTATGTTCATACACATCATTAGTTCTGTGAACCTCAGTGCCATGATTTGTCACCAGAAAGTTCAGAATATGCACTGACTTTGCAGGTTTGGGCCTTGTCCCTGCCAAATGCAGCAATAGCCTGCCTCAGCAGTGAGGGTGCAATGGGAGATTTGCAATGGGGTCTCATTGTAAAAAGTGTAAGGGGGGAAAATCAAATTTACCAGAATAAATATTTTGGCAAAAAGGTCCTTTATTACTGGTCAGAGAAAATTGTTATTTTTTTATAGTTAAATTTTGGAACATTCATGCACAATTATAAAAGTCAACTTGCCTACAGTCTAGGTTCAAGGGCTGGCTAATTTTGGAATATTACAGTCCTGAGTGTTATGATCTTGCAGGCAAGGGCAGGGTCACGTATGACCAAATGATAACATTGTGGCACTTTAACCCTCAGAATATAAATCTGCAATTGTCTGAGATCTGCAGTAGCCTCGAAATCTCATCAGTTTAGAAGGATGCAAAAGATTAAAAAGGGGGCATTTTGCATACTTTGTCTCAAATAAGTACCCAGATCCATAGTCAGGGCAAGGCTACTGAATCTCAGTGTGTATTTTCATTGGCTGTATGCCAAAGGTGTATTGATGACTGTATCCTGCAGTACAGCTCCAGTATATTTCCTAAGAGTAAGCATAAGTCAATGTCACCAAAATTTTCAGTGCCAAGAGGGAATAGCTCTATTTAATACTAAGATTATGGCAGCAAACTTCTGATCTGTTCCTTATGATCCCTTATCCTGGCAATGTGTACTTGCTTTTTAGGAAAAGTCTTTTTGTTTCATTAGATTGGCATTCACTAAGAAATCCCAGCCTGGGTGGAAATATTGGCTCCATCAGTCAGCCTTCGACCGTACCCTCCACAGAGCTTACCCTAAATCTGGTTTTGAGAGGTCTTTGCTTGACAGACTGCTTCTCAGACTTATGATTGTTTGTTTCTGGCCCGTCTTGATTTCTTTGCTAATCTCTAGACTTTGGCCTTGAGGCTATTATTTATTTTGTACTTTTATTGGTGTTTGTTCTTTGAAACGTCATTTTCAGTAGATTTTCAGCCCCTTTCTCAACCACTTTTCTGATTAAATTTTGTCAAAGAGGTTGGTGGATTGCTTTACCTATTTTGCCCCTCTGTTTATCCTCCTCCTAATCCTTCAGTTGAGAACTCACCTGCCTTTTGTTTGTGCCTGCCTTTGCGATTTGTTCTCAGATTAGAATGGGCAGCTGCACAGCTTTTACTTTTATTAGTTCTTTGCAGTGAGTCAGGCAAAATATTAACCACCCATGAACTGCTCTCCCAAAACCTCAAGTGAATTACAATAGAGCTTTTGCCTCCACAGTTCAGAAAAAAAATAATTCTTTGACTGTTACTACACACAGCTCTTTTGTGTGTTTGTGTGTTTAGGATAGAATAAACTTAAGTATTAGGACATATGAAACTAGCCCAATAATTTGTCTAACTTTATTTTTGCAAGAGTTAGAGCATGAAATTCAACTTTAGTTTTTTGGGAGTTGGACAGAATGTTTGGAACTGGAGCTTCAGTGGAAAGAGAGTTACGTGCAGAACACTGCTGACATAAATGCTTATGTGCCTAAAATTTGGGATCCCAAATTAACTGATGCAGAATTACTGGGTTATTTTTAAAATTTATTTTTTTTGGCAAAGAATGATAATATATGATATGCTCATCCATAGTGTCTTTGTCCATGCCCAAGTTTGTGTGTCTACATATTGTGTGCTGAGTCTGATAAAACAGATAGATAAACTGGCCTTCTTGTTGACCATTGTTATTTCTTTGTATACCATTTTGAATGGTTATATATTTCCTAGTGGGACCCTGGTTACTGAATTTTGTTCTTCTAATTATGACATGTTGTATAACAGACAGTGTATGTGTGTGGTGATTGAGATGTGTTCATCTCCTGAGTGATCCCACCTCTGATAAACTAATCCAGGTTACAATTTCTCTTGTTTCTTCACATTTCACCTACCAGCAGTGGATTTACCTTGCTACCTTTTTTTTTTTACAGTGAGGACTTATGGTATTCCCTCAGTTTTATACTAGCTCTTTTAACCTCTTTTCTGTCCAGTTATGTGGAAAAGTATTTGCCTCACATTTTTCAGTGGCATATTAGCATTCATCATTCTTTTGATCCATGCTTTTTAATCTTCTGACTGAATGGCTTTCTGGATTCATTTTCAGTGCTCCTGTTTTGTGATTTTTTTTTCCCATTTCAATTTTCACTGTTATTAGTCCTCTCAACCATCTTTAACTTTTATAATGTTTTAAGTGATTCTTTTGACATCTGCATGATTAATGGTGCACAGAATGAGTCCTATTCTCTTTTTAGGCTGACATGGTGACGGTCTCCTGAGGTCTGAACTGAAGCCTTAGCTCATTCCAAGCTCCATTTCATTCTTCTGCAGGTTTCTTTGAACCACTGAAGCTGTTATATTAATAACTGGATTATAAGCATAGCTGTTTTTTTGATCCTTTGTGTGCTTGCTGCTAATTCTACTTTAGCATTTTGTATTGTTTTAAAATGAATACCTTAAATATAGCTAGTTTCCTAAGATGCACAGAGATTTGCTTTAATGTATGAGGCCCTATTCAATACGTTCATTTTGAGTTTTGTCCCCCAGCCAGACTCTGTCAGAGGTGCATGGCATTTGTTGTATATTTTCTTTTTCTCAGGAGTGAGATTTGATATTTGCTGTAGGACTGACTTTGAAGTGCAACCTCTATGGAAATTTAGCATACTTACACCAGCAAATATATGAGAGACTATATTGCCGTGTCTTATCTGCTGGAGTCCACAAATCATTTCATAATCTTGTTTGTAAACAATGCATTTGGGTAGTTTATTTCCATAGAAAAAGGTCAGAAAAGTATAATTTCTAGTGTCCAGTAAAAAAACCCCAACAACAAAAAAACCCAACAAACAAAACCAAACCAATGTCACAGAATGTCTTTTGGATTTTTTTTTTTTAATTTTACAGTTTTAATCATTACGAATGCCTTTTCACACCAGTGTGGTGGTGTAACTTTGTGCCACCAAGTCAGAGTTTCTTCTGGAAATATGTGGTAATTGCCTTTGAGCTGTAAGTGCTCCAGGGAAGATCTCACCTCTCTAAGAGAAGCCTTTAAGGGTATTTCTGTTGCTCTAATCCACTTAAAGTGAGTTGCTAAAAATCTCTGACTCTCTGACAGAAGAAATGGGATTGCTTGGAAGATGTTCTATTCTGCAAGAGACTCCAAGCATCAGTCTTTTAAGAACTCATTACCAGTAAAATGTAGACACTCTCAAAGTGAGAACAAAGTAAAACTATTAGCTGTCAGCTAGAAGAAGGAGGAAAGGAATGAAAGAACTTAGTGTGTAGTTGATATTTAATCTGTAAGGTGCTACAAACTGCACTTAGTCCTTGTGGTGTCTAGAAAGAAAAAGATACCATCCACAATCATACATATTCCCCTGGGTTTTTATCAGAAGATTGTTTAGACCTTGCCTCTTCAAAGATTTGTGCATGTATTTAATCTTACTGACTCACTCAAACAATAAAATTAAGGATGTAGGTCAATCTTTGCAAAAACAAGATGTGTACTTTTTTTTTTTCCCCCTGAAGTGCATATCAGCCAAAGCAAACTGCAACAGAAATCAGGGAAGGTTTCCAAGCCATTGTGTGTAGACTTGCTTGGAAGGTTTTCTGAACTTCATGTCCCACTGATATTCCTGAGTATCAGAATTGTGATGGATACACGTGATTTTATTTGAGTTATCTGAAATGTTTTACAGTGAGCCAAATTTCCATGTCCCAGTACCTAAGTTTTCAAGAGGAAAAAAAAAAGTCTCATTTGTGAAAAAAAACAAAGAACACACTCATTTTGGAGAAAAAAAAGAGAAATTTTAAAAGAAAATCTGCTTTGATTAAAACCCCCCAAAACATTTTATTATTCAGATATTAATTTTCTACATTTTTACCTCATTATTAGGGAGGTTCTGCAGTACACCTTTTCCTTTCAACTGTTGTTATTTCAAATATTCTTAATTTAACAATAACATACTGAAACATTACAATGTGGGGTGAGGAAGGCAGCTTTTTAATACCCTTTAGTTGTTTGCCAAAGATTTTGCAAGTGTTCCTGTTAGGACATATAACTACAGCATATATGCTACGTTCCATATATAGAGCATATTTATATTCTTACAACATGTTTAAACTTCTCAGCTGTAAATTTCTTGTACATCTAGATTTGCCTGGGAAAGCAAACTTGCACAACCTGCCCTGGTCGTCCTTACGTGTCAAGGCTGATGTAGCTTTTGTCAGTTTGGGGGATCTTGAAGACAAGGTCAGCACTCCACAGTGGCTTGCAAATGGATGTGTTTAAAGTGGAACAGGAGAAATTTCAGCCAGGAAAGCTGAATGGTTTATGTGAGATGAAAGGAAAGAAAAGTGATAGTAAGAGATCAAAGTATGTTGATTCAGTTCTATAATTTCTCCTTACTATCAATACAGGTGACAGTTCACCAATCAAATTCTTTCTCTTTGCCTGTTCTTCCAAACAGAGGAAGGAAGAGGAAAGGGAAAAGGAAGCAATTCGCAGATCTACCCCACTCTTTTCATTTTACAAGCAGAACTCCAGTTGGGAGTATTTGGAACATAGCTGAGTGACATGTTCCATGCCTGTTTTTTTTTCTTTTCTTTTTTTTTTTTTCCTTTCTTTTCCCTCTTCCTTTGTAAGGGGTTGTAGTGAACTCTCTTAAATATGGATGTTTATCACATAATGAATTTTGGGGTTTTTTTCATCAAACATAAGGCAACTTCTTCAAGATGCTCTTCTTGATAAGAAATGACAAAAAGTGTCAGCGGCAATACTTATATGATCCTTTATGTGTTCCTGCTTGAAGTGTGTGAAGAGTGAAATTACAGTTGAGAAATGCAAGTAGGAATGTACTTCTTTCTCAACGAGCTTCTGTATGCACCCATTACTATAGAATGGAGTTTTCCTTCTTATGTCCCTGCCCAAGACTTAAATAAAAAAGGAAAAAAAAAGGCAGCAAAAACCTTCCCACACTAAGTTCAAGATAAAAGTTGTCCATAGGGAGACTGGTGCATGCTTTCTTAATTTCCTGGTCCAGTTGAAGTCTCTCTGAACTTTTTGATGATATAAAGCATTGGCCAAATTTTCATTCTGGTGTAATTTGGGATCTAGAGTAGTTCAGGTCAGAAAGGATGTTTAATGACCATCTAGTCCAACTCCCCTGCAATTAGCTGGGGCATCTTAAATTAGATCAGGTGGCTTATAGCCCTGTCCAAACTGACCTTGAATGTTTCCATGGATGTGGTATGTATCACCTTTCTGTGACAGATGTGCTAGTGTTTTACTTCCCTCATTTTATAGAAATGTCTTCCTTATGTCAAGTCTGAATTGGCCTCTTGGGAAGGGTCCTGTGCAGGGATAGGAGATGGACTCAATGATCCTTGTGGGTGCCTTCCAATTCAGCATATTCTGTGATTCTGTGACCCTCTGTTAGTTTAAAAACATTACCCCCTGTCTTGTTGCTATAGACGCTACTAAAAAGTCTCTTGCCATCTTTCTTAGGTGCCTGCTCTAAGTGTTGAAAGTCTGCAATTACGTCTTTCTAGAGCCTTCTCTTCTCCAGGCTGAACACCAATTTTCTCAGCCTTTCATCGGAGGAGAGATGTTCCAGCCTTCTGATCAGCTTTGTGGTCCTCTTCTCTCCCCAGTCCAACAGTCCACTTCTTTCCTGTGCTGAAGACCCCAAAGCTGAATGCAGCACTCCAAGTAGTGTCTCACAGGTGCAGAACAGCAGTAGAATCACCTCCTTTGCCTTGCTGGCCACAGTTTTAATGCAGCCCAGAACACATTTCGCTTTCGGGGCTGCAAGTACATATTGCTGGCTCATGTCCAGCCAGTCATCCACCAGTTCTTTGCAGGGATGCTCTCAGTCCTTTCACCCCCCAGCCTGTATTGATACTGGGGGTTGCCCTGACCCAGGTGCAGCACCTTGCACATGGCCTTGTTAAATTTCATGAGGCTCACACAGGCCCACCTCTCAAGCCTGTCCAGGTCTCTCTGGATGGCACTCCTTCCCTCAAGTGTGTTGACTGCAGCACACAGCTTGGTGTCATCTGCAGATTTGCTCAGTGCACACTTGCTCCCACTGTCTGTAATGAAGATAGTGAACACTACTGGTCCCAAGACAGAGCCCTGAAGGATAGCACTTGTCACTGATCTCCATCTGGACACTGAGCCATTGACCGCTACATTCTGTTTAGGATATTAGTCTTATAAAGGCTGGTAATTATGATATCTTAAAAAAACCCTCTATTCACAAAAGAAGGGACCCAATAATGTACTTCTCTGCCTAGATTTACATCTTTCCTGGGTAAACTGTAAAAATATCTGCTTTCTTTCCACTGGGAATTCCTACTCTGTGAGATGTACGCCAATCTCCTTTATCCAAAATACTAATACCTTTATTTAAAAAATGCAAATTTGATTTCTAGATATCTTTCTTCCTAACATTATGGAAAGACCCTCAAGCATGACCATGCCTGCTACTGTTTGCTGTATCAGTTCCACATGATAATTTGATTTCCTGTAAGAGGACATGAATATATTCATTCTGCAATGAAATCAGGGAAAAAAAGAAAAAAGCTTGACCAGTGCTTTAAAGAGAGTAACCTCAAAGAAAAATATTAAATTGGTTCTATGGTATGAGTGTTAGATGTAAAATCTTGCTCTAGCACGGGATCCTGACTTTCTCTGGTTTTCTGGCTGGTCACAGATGTTGTTTCTGCCACCTGTTGAAGACAATTGTGCAACTGGGACCATGGAATGACGTCCAGTTGCCTTTTTTAGAATATGAATAGAACTTTTGAAATTGGCTGTGCTGAGCAGTTTGGGGCTGAATCACTCTGTAGGCTTGCCAGAGAAAGCATTTAGCTGATGGACATGAGCCAAAGCCCACTGAATCTCACAGCAAGGCTCTTTTTGGCTTCGGTAGGTTGAGGCTTAAGATCTGTATGAATGGCACCTTCTTCTCTGGAATTATTGAAAAACTTAGAATTTTTAGTTTCTGATTTTCTTTTTCCAAAGTGTTTCACCTATATTTTTCAGTTTGAACCACTGCTGCCTGGTTCTGCTCTTCCTGCCTCTGAATGGGATGTTAGGGTTGATGGTAATGTGGATGCTCCATCATGAAAAAGTCAGGGGAAAGAAGCCATTTCAGAGGTCAGCTGCATGAAACACTCTGTACTCACTGTCCACTTTTACTCGCTTTTCATTTCTGAATGTGTGCTATTTTGAAGCACCTCAAATACTGTCAGACTCCAAGCTATTTTGGACATGAGCATGTCATTTCCCTTCCTTCTGCTGCAATCACAATTGGATCCTGCAGGCATTTCCCATAACAGGCCTCAGTTATCAACAGCAGGAGTTTTGGTATATTTCCCTTTGCAAAGACTTTTGTTGCCAGATGGGAGTTGTTAGTTGTTTATACCAGGCTATGAGTAATGCCCTTTTGCTAGCACTGCATACAATGGTTTTGCTTTTTTATACATTTCTGTTGTTATACAATGTTAGCTTTGCAAGTTGGAAAGAACAATCTTTTCCCCTCAGGTGCCCTTTTTTTTTTTAGATTTTTTTTTTATTTTAAAGGTAAATAAATGCAAATAGAAAAATTGACAGGAAGCTTAGAGGCCTTTCCCATTCTGCTACTTACTTCTTTGAATAGATATTTAACTTAGATTTGTAGGACCACTTTCTGGTTTCTCAGGTGCTCATTCTTGTTGAGACTCCTTTACATCTGTTACAGGACCTTGCTTTCATGCTGTATTCCTTGGTTTTGTGGGGTGAAACCTAAATTTTACCAGTTGCCAGCATTTCTATTAAATGTTGGGATGAGCCCTTTCTCTGCAGACCTTGCTCCAGCATAATTCATACAATAAGACCTTATCCTGTGGTCACTGAGCATGTTCTATGAGAAGAACCATCAACCCATGTTTATTCTGAATATCGACTCTCATTTACTTGGTCCATCATTCTGAAGTCGTAACTTGATAATGAAGACCGTCCATGACAGCTTTAGCATCTCTTTCATTCTTTTTCTTTTCACAGATAGAAGAAATTTTTTATCCTTTCATTTACTTGCATACCATCTTTTTTCTGTCTTTTTTTTCTGGTAATGTTGGCTTTAACATGACTGTATAGACTGTCTATAAGGCACTACACATTGCTATAACTGTGGAGACACTTTCAGAGCCAAATTATCATACTTGTGCTACATTTCTACATAGAAGATGGACAACCCATGTCTACCATGCTATTTCCTTGTATTGCTTCTTGCACAAAGATATATAAAAATCTGCTCCAATAGCCCAAGAAATGTCTCAATTTCATGTGGTTCCCCCAGGACTTATGGATCAGACTCCTTGTAGATCTTCCACACTGGCTAACACAAAACTGCCTTTTTTGTAAACTTATGGTCTGGTACACATTTCCCACCAGGTCTACATGCTCCATTGCAGTGAATTAGAACCTTTCTGGGTTGCTGTTGCTTACTTCAGTTATTTTTCACAAACCTCTTAAAAAAAACCCTTAACCCTAAATATATGGGTCACATCTGCACTGTGCACTCTACAATGACAGTTATCTTAGCAGAAACTTGGCAGAACTTCTAATCAGAGCCTAACTATATGAATGCCCTTTTGCCTTTAGCGACTACTTTGAAGTCTCCCCTACTTAGCACTGGGGGGGTTGTGAGAGCATATGAAGAAATGGATGACTGTTGTTAAGACTCTGCCTTCCCCCAAACTAATTCAGCCATGAAAAAAAAAATAAAGGAAAAGTATGCCCTCAGGTATGTTTTCTTTTATGCATGTATTCAGGTCCCATGAAAGTACTTATCTGTAAATAAGCAGCTTGGGTTAGTCTTGTTTCTCAAGGTTATCTGGTTGTAGGGTATAGCATGCACTTTGTAATAAGTTTAATCACTGAAATTCTGTTATTTTCATCTGCAATAATATGCAAGATCAAGGTAACAAATTTTGTTGCCAGCTGGAGCTGTGGGGTAAGAGGCTGCTGCTGGTTTTCCCTGTAGACAGCAGTAAAGAACACGTTTTATGTCAAAGTAATTGCACTAACAGGTGCCGTTGAGTAACTGTGTTTTGGTTGCGACACTGCTGTGGCTCATTGCTTACCGCAAATGTTTATATATAAAAAAAATTCAGTTCTGCTTTTAAATTCCTATTCAACTGACAAGAAAGAATAGGGTAAACAAGGGTGAAGCAATAGCTACAGTTTAAAAGCTGGAAAGTCTCCTTCCCATTTCTGGTGGGTGAACACCACTGTCCTATCAACAAATCCTTCCTCAGGCATTTATCACAGCAACCGTAAACTGGCATCCAGTAGTAGCAACATTAAGACCTGTAACAACCGGATGAGATTTTTACAGTGGGATTCATGCTGCTATGGTTATGTCACGTATTTAGGGAACAATATAATTTCACTCACCAAACTCTCAGTGCTGAGGTCTGCAGGTGCAGTGGACACCCTGCCTGCCTGCCCACCTCCTGTGCTCTACCACAGGGTTTGGCTGCTTCTGCTGCTGGAAGGGCAGTCACTGCAAGGCGCAGGAAAGGGAAGGGATGGCACCACAGCACCTGGGCGGCCACAGTATTTAAGGAGTAGAGAAACAGTGATAAGCTTGGAGAAGGTTCCTCCTAGTTCTGTGAATCCATGTAAGCTACCTGCTAAAACCATCACTTGCTTTATGCCAGGTTCATGGCAATGTTAAATTTGCACTTTTTAAGGCTATGGACAGATGGGGAGAGGGACACTCCAAATACGTGTATGAGCTGAAATACTCCATGTCTGAGCTGAAAACCTTGTGTGAGATGCTCCAAGGGTGTGTTAACAAGTATATACACTGATGTAATATGACAGGTATAAGATCTCCTAAAGATGGATTTGCCAAATCAAAATTTAACCATCTAAAAATGAGACCAGTGTCTTTAGCTGTCTCCTAAATGCTTCCATAAAACCAATACACACCTCATGCTGTCTAACCTAGATGTCTACTTCAAAATTAGAGCAGATGTTTTTTTGGAAGATAAACATTTATCCTTGCATCCTGCTAAATGCAGCCAGTCTAAAAGCCACCAGCTTCTCATAACAACACACTGAGAACAGTCTGGAGTCAGAGAAGAAATCCAACACTGTGCTTTTTTTTGTCTAGCAGGAGTCAGAGAAGGAACCCAACATTGCTTTTTTTTGTCTAGCACCTCCACCTTTTGTGGATATAGTCTCTATGTTTTTTTGCTCTGCCTTAGCTTCTTCCTCAAGGTTTTGTTCTGCCTCTTCTTATGGGTAGATGACTTCCACAAGGACTGCTCTGTTTGACAAGACCTCCTTCCCATGCTTTCCACAGCATCCCTTTTTTCTGACTTTTCCTTCCTATCGATCACTGTGTTTGCTTGCTTGTGAGGGTTCCTCCCAATACTCCTACTGCACTCTTTCCTCCATCCATATTCACTAGCCTTATTTTGCTAAGCTTTTCAATATCTCCAATTTCTTTTCACACTAAAGCTATAGAGCCAAATCCTCTTTAATAACTTATTTTGCTGTCCACCATTGCTGCACTGAATGTACACATTCATGTTCTGAGCCACGGTCAAGGCAAATGTACATACTGATGCCTAATCTGCAGTGAATGTGTTTTAAGATAATTCATGTTACTTCACAGTTTCTAGGCTTAAAGGGTGTTCACAGTAGTGAGGGAGGTCTAAACCCTAATTCTACCTTTTGGCACCCTGAGGCTTCCCTGTTCTCATTCCCTTCACTTTTAATTCCTTCTCTCTGTGACTAGTAATTTTCTTTTCTTTTGGACTGGTGTAATACCCACACTGCTAGGCAGGTATCTTTCTGAATTGATCATTTAGCTGAGTTTTGAAGATGAAACTGAATTTATCCACAACTTCTTCATGTTATACTCTCACATTTTTTATTACCAGAATAATGGATGACAGTTCTGTCTTAACCAAACATTAAAATCATCTCACAGAGGCTTCCAGGAGGATTTATCCTGGCTCCATCACAAGGCTGCTGTAAACCATCTTCATGTCCTTGGCTGCAAATTCCCACTTCGAGCCCCTTCACTTTCATGCTTGTGAGACTGAAGAACACTTGATATCGGGTGATACTTTCTGTGTGGGCAATACTTTCAATTTCTCTTCCTGAGGAAACACCCCTTCACTTTTGCTACCAGCTATTCATATGCATGGGTGGGGGGGAGTCCCCTTGATCTTGTCATCTTGGTGTCTTTGCTGCCCTTAAAGTATTCTGGTATGATAATATAGACAGATTATCATTGCTTGGTACTCTTCAGAACACAATGTTTTACAGTCTTTTCATCAAATCCCCTTCTTACACAATGCCTATGCTACAGGTACCAATGACATTTGTATTTTTATTATTTGTATTTCTTTTTCTTCCTTTTGTTGTTGTTGTTGTAAACAGCTCAATGAAGCCACCAAAATTGGCATGTTTCAAATGAATAGCACGGTATTGTGGTGCTGTGCAATACTTTCCCTTTCCTCTCTCCCTACTCGACATGTTGTGTTCCCTTACACTGACACATCTAGAATGTGGTTGGATACTCCTGGCAGAGACAGAGTTAGACTAATGATGGGAAACAGTTGAGAACCACTTTCTACCAGGACAAAACTACTGTATCCAAAGGGATACCAAGGTTGTTACTTACCTGCTCCTGTCAGTGTTTCTGGAGGAAGGCATGCTTCAGCAGTGAACTATGGTGTTTTTAAAGGGGATTTCCTTTTTAGCAGTCACAGATTAATTTTGAGGCAGCAGCAGGCTAAGAAGACCTCTGCTATCTGATATAGTTTGACTTGGTCATTTTTAGGCGCTTGATTATTTTTGCCTATAATAAGGCTGAAGTTGAAAAAAAAAAGATATTACATCTTTTTCTAGGTCTTATGACTGCTCTTTCTTTCAGTTTTGTAGAGGGAATCTAATGCTTCAGACTGGGCTATTCACAGAACTTTTAAAAATTGCCTTCTCCCCTATCAACCAGCATGATCTTTGGACCTGCCCTTGGATGCCATTCTCAGGGCTGCAAAGTTGCCCAGGTCACAGCATGAGGACATCTCAGCTTTCAGCATGTGCAGCTCCCCTCATCAAACTGAAAGCCAGGCAAGATCACTAGACATAAAAAAAAAATCTAGATTTTCAGAAAAACTTGCAAGACATTTGGATAAAACTGGAAGTGGGGAGTAATTGATGGAACTTGATGAGGAGAAAGTGGATAAATTTGATCATTTAACACCAAATTTCATGTAAAGGTTCAATGGGTTTATCTGAATTTGAAGTCCAAGCCTAAAAAAAAGTAAGAATCATACATTTAGGATAGAATAAGCTGTTTCAGACCCTTATTGTATTTCCCCATACCGAAAGGGCTTGTTCTCTGCAGCACTGGGGCGGCAGCTGCCATCTCACTGCAGAGCACAACAGATGGTGAAGAGAAAAACTCTGCTCTGCTTTTTGGTGAGTTTCTGGGCTTTCTTCTTTCTCCTATTCATATGGCATGGGAGGAGAAACAGCCTGATGAAAGGGGAGCATTTTTATCTATCATTTTGTTAAGCAAAATACCCACAAGATTATAACTCGTCTGTTTTGTTGAAAATGCAGGTGAAGGACAAGAGGTGATTTATTTTTGGTGAAGTCAAAGGGGAACTGTAACTTCCTGCAGCAGGAAACCACCAAGTACAGAAAGAAGGTTGCAGGGTAACATCTAAGACAGATCTAGGACTATGGATGGTCAGATGAATGGGAAGGGAGAGAGTAAGGCAGATCTGAGCCTGACATGAACTGCTGCTTTTGGGGAGGCACCAGCTCTGGGATGGGAGCAGGGCAGGGTGGGACATGGGTCACGTGTGGGAGAGGCCCAGATGATGGGGCTGATTAGGCAGCAGGACACCCTTGGTGTTACCTGGTGTTACCTTGGTAGTTACTTGCTCTTCAGCTGTTTGGAGGCAGCAGTGGCTGTCACTGAACTTGCTCCAGAGCTTCTTCAAATGACACCACTGCCACTGGTGCTCTGTCCCATTTCAGACCCTGGTGAAAGGGCTGCTCTGTGCTCCCATATGCCCACTGTCCCCACTAAGGCTTTCTGTCACAACTGAAAACTACAAGAGGGGGAAAATGCTCTTTTCTTCTTTGGTAAAAAAAAAAAAAGACCTAGACAAACAATATCACATAATAATAATAATAATAATAATAATAATAATAATAATAATAATAATAAAAACAACACAATAATACTAGTGGAAAACAGCTTCTGTTACCAGGAGTTTGCCGCCTGAGTTGAAATCCATCCGAAGACTACTTTTTTTTTTTGAGAGGGGGAGATCATCTCACATGTTCTTGATTGCTACTCATATCTATGATAAGACTGCTTAGAAAAAAAAAGAGGTATCTTCACCATTTGTGACTCGGCTGTGCCACCCCCAGGGCTTGTGCTTGTGTGCTGTATATCTCCCCATCTGTGGGGTTGTGCAGCATTGCTGGGAGTGGGGCAGTTGCTCTGCAAGGATGAATGCTCCGTCTCTCCTTGGTAACAGCTGTCCTTGCTGAGAGGCTGCTGTTTGCTTTAAAGTCATGGTGAGGCTGGTGGTAGTGGTACAAAAGAAGAGAAGGAGGGTAGGGATGGTCTGCCCCAAAGAAGATAGTTACTGTTTAACTACACATTCATTTGCTGCACACCTTCATGTAAGAAGTCCACCATTTTCCTGAAAATGCTGTTGCTGGGAAGAGTGAGGCTGCTTAAAGCCTGTTTCTCTCTTTCTGGTTGCAGAATGAATATGCACTAATTTCTCTTTGAAGTGTTCCTTTCCTGACCCCAAGGGGACATGTTTGCCGTTGCCCTTGACCCACCCATATGGCTGTACTATTGCAGCCCCTTCCAAAATTTCCTTATATGGGGAAGGACTCAATCTTTAATAAGGAATGGCTCAGCATTTTTTAGACTTTTTCTTTAACTGAAAGATTATGGCCAATGTTTCTGCCTGCCAAATGGAATGATAAATGGATGACTCCAACATTTGGCTTGTGTCTGCCCATATCCACAAGATTTTTAAGAATCAGCTCCCAGTCAGGAACTATTCAGATACCTAATGTTTAAATAGCTGTTTTCTTATCAGTGTTCTTCCCCACAGTTTATTCCCACAAACTATCTGCTTTCATTGTTGTGCAGGGTAGAAACTCAAGCTGACAGTCAGCAGTCTGTTGAGAAAACATAAACTGGAGCAGTAACAACCAGGTAACCTGGCATGATGCAATCCATAGAAGTTGCTCTGAGATGTTAACTTGGGGCTGGGCAAGGAGGGGAACAGCAGATGTATCTTCATGATATATAAAATATAGATGACATTTAAGACTTTTAATTATTTTCTTTAAACCTGATCAGCTATTCTGTTTTCTAAATTTTAAATTCCAGAAAAAGGCATCCCTGAGCTCAGAAAAAACAAATAATTTTTCCGTCTATGTTTAGGACAGATGGATATTTCAGGGTTTTTTATTGATACAGCTACAATCTGCTCTCCTCCTTCCTCCTCCCCTCCTGCCAAGTGTGCAGTTACAGAGTGATGCCAATCTGATATGGTAGGTCTGATTCTATGCTCTCAGGCAGTGATGTGTTAGGAGGAGTGTGGTGAGAGTCTGAAAGTCAGCAGTTCTCTGGAAATTAAAAGCTGATGGATTATGCCTGTAGCTGGATTATGGTTCTTTCTGAAAACTGAGAATGTAGAAAGCAATGAACATAGATGTTAGTTTCCTGGGAAAGAGGTAGGAGGTTTACATGTCTGTAGCTATAGATGTGAGAAAAAAAGTTCATCTGAAGTATGTGAACATCCAGCAAAATCTTTTCCCCTTCACTCTTGCAAATTCTCTTGCTAGCTATGGGGGAACTATTTGTTCCGGGTACCGAGTGGGAAGAAACTGAACATAGTGTTGTTTCAGGGCATTCATGCTCAGATTCGTTCACAGCAGAATCAGTGAGGGTGATGCCATTATGAAAGCAGCAACAAGAAGTGTTGCAGTCCAGCACAGCTTTGAAGGTGGCTGCTTCTCATCAGGTGATGATACAGAAAATAGGAAGAATTCCCATTTTCTCATCTACTTACACAAGAGAGAATGACAAATGCATTTTAATCTTTGTCCTTTTAGCACAGATTTTCTTTAACTCTTCACCTGTATTCAAGCTCTTTGAGAGCTAGTTCATTTTTGATAAACAAAACACAATTTTTATCTTGATCCAGTCAATTTTCTATACCGATTGCTGGGCTTAAAATGGTACAGGTCTCTGGACAAATGAAAAGGAGACAAAAGACATCTCAGATTTCATGGCTGTTTACAGTAGGGCCAATATCAAATCCTTTAGCTAGCAAAACACATTAGTTCAAAACTCAGAGGACTAGAAAAAATTATTTTACTTGATTAGCTTTAGGCTGACATATCTGAAAACATCAAACAAGAATCAGTCTGCTTTTGAAATTTTTTTCCAGTTATAGAACATGACCTTCTTGATTCCCAGTAGCATCACATTCTAAATTAAAAGAGCTGCACTTTCTTCTCACACCCACAAAGGTGCCCCCACAGACTCTGCTATGTTGGATAACACCACTGAAGACCCCTGCTGAAATCCTGCATCCATGCTAAGAGGTATGGGGAGTCAGAATGATCTGGCAAAGATGTACAGAACAAGTGAGAGAATCACAGAACATGCTGAATTGAAAGGGACCCACAAGGATCATTGTGTCCAATTCCTTGCACTGCACACAACCATCCCCAAGAGTCACACCATGTGCCTGAGAGTATCATTCAATCAATTTTTGAACTCTGTCAGGCTTGGTGCTGGGACCACTTTCCTGGGGAGCCTGTTCCAGTGCTCAACCACCCTCTGGGTGAAGAACCTTTTCCTAATATCCAACTCAAATCTCCCCTGGCACAACTTCAGGCCATTCCATTGGGTTCTGTCACTGGTCACCACAGAGAAGAGATCACTGCCTGCCCTTCCTCTTTCTCTCACAAGGAAGTTGTGACTGCAATGAGGTCTCCCCTCAGTCTCCTCTTCTGCAGACTGAACACACCAAGTGCCCTCAGCTGCTCCTCATACAGCTTCCCCTCAAGGCGCCTCACCATCTTCACTGCCCTCCTTCGGACAGTCTCTGATAGCTTAATATGTCTTCTGAGGAGCAGCTAAGGGAGCTGGGTTTGTTTAGCTTGAAGAAAAGGAGAATCAAGGCGGTCCTTATTGCTCTCTACAACTACCTGTAAGAAGGTTGTTGTCAGGTGGGAATCAGTCTCTTCTCCAAAAGGACAAGCAATAGGAGGGGAGGAAATGGCCTCAAGTTGCACCAGAGGAAGTTTAGATTGGATATTAGGAAAAATCTCTTCACCAAAAGGTTTGTCAAGCACTGGAACAGGCTACCCAAGGAAGTGGTTGAGTCACTATCCCTGGAGGTACTTACAAGACATGTAGATGTGGTGCTTAGCGACATGGTTTACTGGTGCACTAGACAGGATTAGTTTAATGGTTGGACTTCATGCTTTTAAAGGTCTTTTCCAACATAAGTGATTCTATGATTTTATGATTCTCCTTGTCACCCTGAGATTCAACCCTTTCTGCAGCAGACCCACCCAATAGAGACAAATTGTACATGAAGTGAAGGATATTCCTTCAGCAGGTGATATCTTACCAATAGAATGGTCCATATGGTCCTGAAGTATAGGATTTTTCAAATGGATTTGCAGAATATTCTGAGAGAATTTCATCTTTATGTAACACAAGCCAAAACATGTACTGTTAGCACAGTAGACAGGTAATGAGTGGCCTTGTCTGAGCCACAAGAAAGGACAGAGCACAGGCCAGATTTATAAACCAAACTGGAAGACACCATGTCCTGATGGTTTTTTTCACTCGTTGCTGTCTTCATGTGAGAAGACACAGTCCTCCAGGATGAGAGCTGACAAGACATCTCTGCCAGACACAGAGCATCAAGTTTTGAAACGACAAAGGTCCAAGGTCTCAGCACAGATGAGAGGAGAAAATTTTCCTATAAAACTTCACTTATGTATCTTGGGCTTACTCAGAGTCTCAGTAGTGAGATAGGAGACAAGTTGTTGCTACTTGCAGAAGGAGGTAGGAAAGGAAATAACAAACCTAAAAGGATTAGGTGTTTCTTTTGGGCGCTATGAAACAGAATGGTGCTGATTTAAAGTGGATAATCCTTTTCCCAGCCTAAACAACCCTTTCAAACAGCTGACTTTATCTCACACAGATTTTAGTAGACTGAAGTCATAAAAAGGGGCAAGGACCAAGAGTATTCCACCAGTTTATACATTGTAGAACTAGCATCCAGTGTTTAGTGTTTTTTTTCTTTTCAGTGACTATTCTAGGTGTTTATTATTCATTTCCTTTAGCAAAAGTATCAATGAACAGGATTTTAGAACCAGGCAGGAATACATTTCTCTCAGACCCTTTACAAGTGATATACTGGTATTTACCCAGTCAGGATAACCAGGTCGATTGTTTTTGGCACAAGCATCAGTTCCTCTGTCTGGCAAATGCTGTTTTTGTAGCAATCATCAGGACTGCTGTCTAGTCCACTTCAAAAACACCCTGATAGAAAACCAAGAGCAGATTTAGCAAAACAGCCAAGTTCACATAGAGTAAAAGCAATTGTCTGAGGCAGGTGATTTCCATGCACATATGTAGCAGTCCAGTGAACTGGTAAAAACATCTGCAAAAGCAAGAAAAATCTCCAGTTTACAATGGGTGGAATTCTCTTCAATGCTACAGTTTAGAAGTGGGGTGCATTTTATGTAGTTTGAGAATAATCTTCAGCACATAAGGAAATTTCATCCTATGAGCTTCTTTGGTTTTGGCCTTATCCCTTAAAATTATCTGTCAAACTCAGCTGTAACATCCAATATTTGGATGGAATATATGGAAGCAAATATAGGGAATATAACTTCTTTATATACTGTGTGTGGTGACAGTTCTGATGAGTTACATGAAGGGCAATGCCTAATGCAATCAACAAATTGATAATGTTAATTTTATAATAAATTTATAATCTTTATCCAGATATAAATTAGAAAATATGACTAAGAGCTTGCCAAGCTGAGAAGGATGTCTGCTTTCAATTTTAGTCTCAAAAAGTGAGCAGATAGTAATGTGCTCTGTTTCAGACACCCAAGGAAATGCTGCAAAATTAGTTTTCCAAGATACTTTTTACATTTTTTCCATGAAAACTGTTATCAGATTCTAGGCTATAAAAGTTGTCAAAAGGATGAAATAAGTCCATATTCCAAGGACTTGAAAAACGACTGGTTTGCATTTTAATTCTAGGCATATATAGTGGGTTGACCTTGCCTGGACACCAAACGCCTGCCCAACCCCTCTATCACTCCCCTTCCCTGCCAGAAATGGGGAAGGAGAATGAGATGGAGAATGACTTGTGGGTTGAGATAAAGCAATTTACTAAAGCAAAAAGCAAAAGCTTGCATGCTCAAAAGCAAAGTGAAAAATAACAACGTTTATTCTCTGCCTCCCATCAGCAGGAATGTCCGGCCACTTCCAAAAAAGCAGGGTTTCAGCATGTGTAATGGTTTCTTAGCAGGCAGCCATTGGAAGCAACAAATGCCCCCTTTCTTGCTTCTTTCCTCAGCTTGTATGTCTGAGCTTAAGTGGTATGATACGGTATAGAATCTCCCTTTGGTTAGTTTGGGTCAGCTGGCCTGACTGTGTCCCCTCCCAGAATCTTGCCCTAGAGTGGGGAAGGAATGTTGCAATACTGATGCTGTGCTCAGCAGTAGCCAAAACACTGGTGTGTTATCAATACCCTTGTAGCTACCAAGGCAAAACACTGCACTGGGAAGGCTGCTATGGGGAAATGAACTCCAGCTCAACCATACCCAATGTAGTATAATATCAAAATATACTTGAGTTCTGTATGGCATTAATAATCTAATAATCTAAATCATGCTTACATGACTCTGAACTTGAAGCTGGCCATCACAATTTAGGAAAGGGATTGTAGAATTGCTGTTACCAAAATCAACTCAGTGTGTAGCACTGGACAAATATGCTCTAAAAATCTTGGGCGTCATCGGGAAGGATATTGAGAACAGGAGAGGACACTTTATTTTCTGCTCTTTGACTTCTCATGTGCTCTCATCTTGAGTATCATGTGCAATCCTGGTCTCTGCATTTCAAGGTGAAAAAGGTAGAGAAAAGGGCAGCTACAAAGGATCAAGAGGCTAAAGCAGCTACCTTAAGAGAATAAATTAAGTATCTGGGACTGCTTAGTTTAGAAAACAGAAAGTTGAAGTTTGTGATAAAATCAAGTTGGTGGATATATTGAGTGAGAAACTGTGGGCCTGTGCTACCTGATTAAATTAGTAGGGGATCAGCTCAAAGTTAGCCAAAGGAAGATTTTCTTTTTTCACTGTGTGTCAGTCTTCTGGAATTTGCTGCATGTGTGCCAGCAGATTCAGAAAGGGGTAAGACACATTTGTAAATATTAGGGACCACAGGCAAGAAGGTGTGCTCTAACACCCCCAACAAGGGTAGAGAGAGGAGAGAAGAGTGTGTCCTTACATTCACTTCCCAAATTAGCATCTGTTTTTTTGTTGTTGAGAAAGAATACCATGCAACAACTCAGTAGGCACTAGTTACGGTTTTATGCTGTACAGCTTCTCTGTGTGCTGAAGATCACTTTAGTGCTGGTGGTACAATTCTCTTTGAGAGACCAAACAAGCTGACAGTGTGACAGAATGGGCTACTGAAATAGAAGCTGGAACTTTTCCCTCCAGGAAAGGCAAACATTCCTGGAAACGCTTAGAAATTTTTACTAACAACAGATTTTCCCCCATTTTCTCACCATTGTTATAAAACAATAAGGAGTGATACATAAACCATCCAAATGTAAGGAAAGAGATGTCACAGTACCATATGTCTCCATAAAATGCAGATAAACATGAAACCTGTGTGAGTAGACAAGTCCTTACATATTATTTTCCTTCTTGTTGTCTTTTCACATTTCATGTATCTGTCCAATTTTGGCAGGTTAACAGTACTCTGCCTGCAAGTCCTTAGATTTCATTTGCCATCTCTTGTAAAAGCCATTCAGTCTCCTCTCCCCAAGTCTCAAAGCAACTTGGTGGAATGTAATTGCATATCCTTGATATGACATGAAGAGTGAAACAGCCCGGCATACAAATACCTGTAAAATCTTCATTGCTCAAATATGTCTCACGATAGCATTTCAAGACCTTTATCCTTGCACTTCACATTTGTCAAAACTGAAGAGACTCATTGTTTCTGGACAAAGAAATTCACACCATCCTGTTATGTGAGTCCTGTAGGCAGTATGAGAGCTTCTAAAGTGTGAATTGTTTGCTTGAAGGTGGTTTTTTTTCCATACAATAGGTGCACATGGCCTTTTGCCTTTTTTTTTCCCTCATGCACATTGTACTACTTATTAAATAGAGGTTGATCATTGTAGAGTTTTCTCTCTGCTGCCCTACAAATAATAAGCATTAAACAAAGCTGTGTGAAGCTAGGCATGAAGGATATTGGTGGTTTGCCATTAATCTTTCAAGCAGCAGCCAGATATCTCCTGCCAGTTGTTGTGCATTTTGCTAGGTAAATTTTATGGTTGTCTTACTGGATACTCTGTGTGTGTGTTCACATGTGTGACCACTAAAGCTCATTTCAGGTGAGATGCTTGTGGGTTTGCTGACAGAGACCAGCTGAAGGCAAGACAGTGAGCTACTAGTGCAGATGACCTGGATTCTTAACATTTGCTATGTTTTTTCAGACTTTTGCCAAAGACCCTAGATTTTGTAACTTCCTATTTCCAGTCTGGTGCCAAGTACTATTCAACTCTTTCTCTCCCAGCAGAAACCCAGAGCTATGAATCTGAATGCTATTACTCCCAGCTGCAAATATCCTTATATAGTCTATGGTTCACTGATGCAGAAGTCATAGTTTATGGTCTATGTCTATGTGGTAAAGAAATATTTGAGAAATTGAATTAAAAAAACCCACAAAAACAAAACAGTTCACACTTCTAAGCCAAAGGTGTCTCAAAAATAAAACACATTGTCATAAAGGCTGGACCTTCATGTATGAAATTTTTCATAGTATTTACACCTCTAATGGAAAACAGGAGGTGACCTGCAAATTAAAAGTAAGTTATAAACCATTACAGTGTTCTTCCTGTTTGGCTGGGGATTTTGTTTGAGTTGTTTTTTCCTTTTTTTCCCCTCCCCCCCATTCTTTTGGTTTCTGCTAACAAAGCCATTATTTTTTTTTTTTAATATGAGAAATGCTGACAGATTAGTAGACATAGTTACTCTATCAGTGGTGTGGAGAGGTAGAGCCTTCTGGAGGCCCTAGGAAGACACCCTGCACACTAACTTTACTGAAACTGTTCTTCAGGCTTCCCTGCCACAGCTCAGAGGGAGAATAATAACAAGACTCTAGGGTGTGTCCATGCAAAGCTGCTGACGAAGTGTCATACTATGTTTTGCATGTTTACTAGGTAGGTCTGCCAAGAGCTGGCACACTGAGGAGATAAATCTGTGATTTTTGGAGCAAAGCAAGACAGTGGCCTTGGAGAAAAGATCTCTGAGTTGAAGTGGGACTCTGCTGCAGCCATTTACTTTCCAGGCACAAAATGCTTTTCACAGGGATGTTCATGTCCCTCAGAGGCAGTTAAGAATGTGATATGGACTCTGCTGGTGCATGAACTGAACTTGTTTTCTGTTTGGTCAACTCGTACCTGGGGATGTACCTTTGGACATGCTATTTTAAACTGCAGTAGGTCCAATGAATGCAGAAACTTGTCATCTGGACATTTCAGGTGAGATTTATCCCTGAGCCAAAGCTAACATAAATCTAAGACTTATGTCTTTCTTTGGCATTTCACTGGAGCTTTGCAAAGCCAGCTCAAATCTTCTTGGCAATGTTGCCCAAAAATATTAGTAATGCAAAACAATGTGCTTCCTGCCAGAAAGTAAAACTAGAGGTAGGATGGACATGGAATGGAGACATGTGGGGAGTGCTGTGCAGAGTCAGCTTGCTCTTGTCCGTGCTGCCAGGAGGGCAAAAGATGGCTGTACATGCTTTTGATAGACATCCTCCCAGTCTTCCTCCCTTTACTTTGCAAAGGGAGCAGACTCAACTGGCTCCAGCACAGCTAAAGCTGCCAAGGATGTTTTGTCACTGCAAACAATACAGTGAGGGTTTGTTCACCGTGCAAGATCACTGGAGTACTCTGAATTGGAGATAGCCATCCTTGCCAGGGTGGATTTCATCCTGGCTGTGCACAGATGTTCATTTTGCATTATCCATGGAAGGATTTTACAGCATTGAGGGTTTTATTGCCTTGGTTTTCGTTGTTTCTAAGAAGTGTCCTTTTCTCTTTCGGATTGTCATTTGTCAGAATAATTCATTATCTCTGTCTCTGTGTGTGTGCGAGAACTGGACCACAACTTGCAAGTTCTGTGCTGTATCAAGCCACAAATGTTTTGCATAACCTTAGGAAGTTACCTCAGCTCATCCAGGCATCACTTCCCCACTTGCATGTAGCTTTCCACGTCAGTGGAGATTGCTACAGTAGCTCAACTTAGATGTGAATGTCGAACAGCAGAAGTCATGATGAAGACACTGTGATTACTCAAATTATTATTTGAAAAAAAAAGTGTTCTCAGCAACGACTGTAAAATTTCAATCAGTTGAACAGCAAAGGTCAGAGTGCAGCTTGAAGTGCAGGCTTTGTGCAAGCACTGATTGCTTCACTGAAAACTGTTACAGCTCCAGCAGGTTTTTCCTCCATTTTTTCCCAGTTAAACCCTAGAAGTTTGAACCAGTCAGCACAATGCAAGCTGCTGACAGACTAGCAATAGTGTGTCTGTCCGTCGTTGCCAAGACCAATTAGAGTCAAATGCTCCAAACATTTCCAAGAGAATTAACATGTCGGCACTAAGCAGCAGTTCACAAGAATTGCACAGATGCAGTTGGGGCTTTATTAACTGCCACATAAAAGTAAACAATTGGCAGTGCAGTGGGAGAAGGCAGGCATTCTGGGCCATATGACACCTGGGAGCCACTGGAACAAATGTCTGTGGCACAGGCCAAACTGGTGTTGTTGAACCTAGGAGCCTGTGAGATAAGATGTTCGCAGTTTGTCAAGATGCCCTGTTTCCTTCTCTCTTTATTTGTTTACTTTTTTCCTCTCCTGGGTGGATCTGACTCTCCCTGCCTCCTCCCTTCCCCAGTAACAAAGTCCATACTCTTTGCACATGCTGCCCTTGAGTCAGAGATGGCTTGTCCCTGCTGCAGCTGGTGACAGGAAAATTGTTGTCCCTCAGCAATGCCATCCCAAGTCCATCCTTCTTTTAGCACCTGCAGCAAAGTGCACATGGTGTAAGTGGAGCAATCAAGTGTGCATCACCGAGGAAGAGATGAGGAGTCATACAGACATGGGTTCAAGTGGAAGTCATCTTACTAACTCAAAAATCCCTGCTTGCGAACTACTCCTTTGGATCCTGGTGTGTTTGTGTGGATGCAATGCAAAATCCTGCTCATGAACCCCACTGGCACGTAAATCTCTGACCTTGCAGAAAAGATGAGGCCCATCTTACTCAAGTCATTGTGTCTGCATATAGAACTTAAAGGGTTTGGACCATGATGGTTTTTCTGAGCTATTTTGGACCATGGCAATTTTGCTGAGCCAGAGGAGTCTTGTCTGGGAGAAAATACACAGTCTTCAAGATATAAAGCAGAATCTTTCTTGAAGTGATTATTTTTGGTGGAGGGAAGGAGTGAGGAATCATGGCTAACAAAATATGTCTAACATTTCAGTTTTGAGGAACACCTTTCTTAAATGGGTTCCAAATGACTCCACAAACGAGTCTGTGAAAATTTATAGATAGGGACATTTGACCTATCTGTCCTATGAGCAAGAAGAGACAGGAACAAAGCTCATCTGAAACTTACTGCATGTGCCACTACTGACCCATTGGTAGGAAAAAAAGTCACTATTTAAGCATTCATAATTGAAAACCATCTCTAGGAAGAGTACAAATTTTGGTCCTATCTTTCAAAATGCCTAATTATTTTGGATTTCACAGTTCTGGCTAAATTTAATGCGATGCCTGACTTTCCAAAAGTCCTTATATTCATTCTCTGAAAAAAATATGCTTTGTTGTCAGATGTACAAAAGGGGTGGTGCTCAGGTTCAGGAACTGCATGTAAAAATTTGGGCCAAGTCAGACATTTACAAAATTGGCACAAAAGGAGAATTTCAGGCTTAAAAAATTTGGGAAAAAGTCCTTTTTGACTAGTGCTTTGAAAGGGTGTTCAGACTGGATCAGGCATTACTGTTTTACATGATCTGTAAAACAGCAAGAGCAAGTCAAGATAATATTCTATTATGCTTTCTATGAGAGGTATGCTGAGTAACTAGAAGCAAAATAAACCATAGAATTATGCCTCTCTGACATGAGAAATGTTGCCCCAAGGAAATTAAAAGCTGCATACAATTACAAGCGTTAATTCCTACCTTAGACACTGTGAAAAGACCCTTTGGCAGAGTTTCAATTTCTAGAGGAGTTTTTGTGTGCACACAGTGGTGCCCTGGTAGACACATATGGATCTGTGCCCTGTCTGTACCTGCTCAGCAGGAATGTAAACAAGGCAGGGACACTGTTGCTTTTAGCTGCTTGAGCTGTTGAAATCACCCAAGGAGAAATCATAACACTGTTTCTTCTGTTTCTATGCTCTGTGAACATGCCTTGTGGCAGGGAAAGGAAATGGTGCTCTTTGCCAGTGAGCCCAAGAACAAAGTCCTTCTGGCTCAGAGAAATGAGAAGTAACGTAAAGCAAAGGTTAAATCTGCAAAAGTGTCATTCATTCACTGTGTAGCAAATGAGGCTGAGGCAATCCCTGAGCAAAACCATCCAAGACAAATGACGTGACTGCAGTCGTGTATGTTGGTATTTATTAGTCTTGCCGGGTTAAAGCTCTCATGCTCTCCATGTTGTGCAAGAATAGATATGGAACAGTGAGATACATTCCATATCTGAGAAGAGAGCAACACTGGGGCATTTCAGCACATTTCATCACATTCCAAATGCTTGTCAGACCAAAAATTGCCCAGAATTCCTGGAGAGTCCATCTCATCAAACCCATTTAATGCCTGCTTGATGCTTCCGCACTTTGCTGTTATTTATTGTTTGAGCTGTGTCCTAATGTCCCAAGGAAGACTGTGAGTGAGGACATCTATAGCCATTTCTAGTTTTGCTTACTGTCTAATTTTGAAAGACTTCAGTTTTTCTTGTACGTGATCCTCAGTTTCTCCTTAATTAAAAGTCACTGTATATGTGCATGTATATATGTGTGTCCAGAACCAGACTTAAATCACTCTTTGCGAAGTACCTTTATACTTGTGCAATAGCTAAAAAACTAGCAGGTGTTTTACCTCTTTTACAGTAGGAATAGTGCAGAAAACACAGCTGCTGGCTGCTGTTTCACAGCTGTTGATTTCTCCCCCATGTCAGAGCTACAATAATAATTAAAATGACAGATAATCAACATCTATGTTTGCCTTTCAAGCCTAGCAATGAGTAAACTCTCTACTGACCATGTTAGAAGTGCATGAGCACTGTTGACCCCAGCCTGCACCACAATACTGCCTCCTGTGAATGCAGTGTACTTAATTATTGCTATTATTTGGAACAGAGGATTTGATTGATACATGATTAGTGAGAAAAGCCACACATATGTCTGTGGCCATAAACCCATATTCCTATTCCTCCAAAGGCATAAGAACATAGATTCCTCATGGTGGGAATCATGCTGTTTATTTAATTTCAAGCAGAATTAAGCCCTGTACTAGGTCAAACTGTGAAGTTCTACGGTAAAATTCAACACACATTTAAGTATTTTCAGGTGTGAAGTCCAAGTTCTCTGTGCACTAGTACAATATTCTGTTTTTGAGAGGTCTGAGGAGGAGGAGAAAGCACGTGCGGCTTTGATTCTGCAGTGCTGCCACATGACAAGAAGTGGCTTAGTTCACCCTGTCAGGTGGAGAACAGGTGGTGTAAGTCATACAGCAGAACAGCTGATTCCATGAAATACATCTCAAAGTTAGTTAAACAACCCAAGAGCAAACACAGCCTGTGGTTTAATGACAGCTGTGTTAAGGTTTGCATTGTACTGATAACATCCTGTACCTCTGTGGTAGTGATGTGGTGTAGGCACACGTACTCCTTTGCAGTCAATAAGTTCTCATCAGGTTCTCACACTGGCTGATTTGGCTGTTATTTAACACCTTTATTTTCCTCTTCTTGGCATGGGTTTATTTTTGTTGCTGTTGCAGCAGTAAAGTAGTCTTTGACATTCTCAGAAATTCTTCATAGTGCTGCTGATGTTTTCCTTGATGTTTTGCTGCAATTGGTTTTGCTGCAATTTTTTAAATGTCACATCTGTTCTCAAAGAGCAGTTACTTAGTTGGCTTACAGTGCCGGACTGGATTCAGTATCTATGCACATATTAGCTAGGGACAAAGCTGCATGGGTTGTCAGAGCATACTTAAAAAAGAAATGATAAATCAACTTCGTATAGCAGAAAGGTGACAACCTGATGATGTGGGAAGTAGCACAGAAGGGTAATACCCACGGGAAATCAAAGACACAGACCCTGCTGGGCACTGCAAAACATGAGCAGAAGTCAAGGAAGACTTCTTTTCAATAGAAAAGGTCCTACTTTTTGAGATGGTTCAGTCTGAATAAGAACAAAATCAATAATATTGACATATCTGATATATTCTCATGCCCATTAGACTTCTTATGCACAAATAAACCCTTATACTATATCTTTTATGAATAACATACTAATAATATCCTTTTTTTTTCCATAAAGCCTTTGTCATAGATATCAAAGTACCTAATCAGTGACTTCATATATCATTCCTTTTTCATGGCCTGGGGAATGGAGAAACAGAAATAAAATATCTTGCCATACAGGCCAGAGCTTCAGTAGCAGAAGCCTACATATAATTTAAATTTCATTTGCTGTAGCCCAGTAGTCCGTTTGCTAGGAATTGTTGCCTTCATATTTTGCAATATGTAAATATACAAATATGGAGTAATAGTATTAAAATACCAGAAATAACTCAAAGTAAAACAGTAGAAAAATGTAGGGATTTTTTTAAAGTAAAAAAGGAAATAAAAGGTTTTCTGAGCAGAAACACAAAACAGTCTATTCAAGTATTACTGTCACTTTCCACTCAACTTGTTTTTCCTAAAACATTATCTGATCCACACTACTGTATGTACTTCCAATATTGGTAGATCTGTATTTTTCTAATAAAAAAAATCCAAAAACCAAACACTTGAAATTTGTTTACCAACTTCCTTTGCTCTAGAAGAGTGAAAGGAAAGCATGTAAATCCAACAGGACTCCTGAAAGGCCAGTTATTGTAGGTTTTTTCTTTTCTTGTTTGTTTTTGTTTTCTTGTTTTGGGTTTGCATTTTTTTTCCCTATCATTTAGTGCACTTTACAAATGTGCTGTAGGCTCAGTTTATAGTAAACACATTTTTCTGACAAATGATAACTGATGCAATATGATTTAAAAGTCTCCCCCATCATGCAGAAATTAAAATCCTCTCCTCAAGGACATTCCTCAAAACATAACACAGAGCCTTTGTCCCCATTGAAAGCATTTTGTTGTGTGAAAAATTACAATGAGCCATAAAATCTGGAGGGAAATGATTACTGAACACGAACATATGCTCAAAACGCGTGGAGGCTGTCAATTGCACTTCAGGCCAGGAAAATGAGTTTCTTGATCTTGTCCAAATGGAGGGCAATTTAAAGAGATGCTGCTAACAGAGTAGTTAGGCCCTGAAAGCCTGTTTTCAAAATAGCAGCAGATCCAGTAGCCAACATTATGAAGGTGCCAGTTAGTTTTGTTTGCAAATGCATGTCTTACTACCCCATCAGTACCCTGGCATCCTCTTCTTAAAAGGGATGAGAATAATTGTCTCCAACATTATTGCCATTATGTATAAAAATGACATGAAAAGAAGATAAAGGTTGCCTACTCAGGCACTCAGAAGCTAGAAAATAATGGGATTACTGTTGCCTTGACAACATTTCTCTCTCTTTCCTCTGTCCCCAGTTTCATTCTCAAGAGTGGCTAAAACACTTTGCTGAAAATCTATCAAATAATTAAATAAAAGATTCAGTTGTGGGGAGACACATGGCATCAAAAACTTCCTCTCGTCTTTCCTCAGAGTCTGACAAAATTCTAACCAGCTGAAAAACAGAGTTTTGCAATGAGAAAGATCAGGTATTGCTGGCACTTGCAGCTTCATCCGCACTTTCTCCTTCAGTTTAATTCATTGTGCACACATCTCTGAAGACCACATTTGGTGTGCATCCTCTTTGTGCTGCAAGAGGTAAGACCATGTAAGCAGCTGCACAGGAGCCTCAGTTTCTTTCAGCTACCCAAGGAGAGTGGGCTTCCCACTCTGGTAAAGTGACGACTAAGTGGGATTGAAGTGGGATGAAATGATGCTGGAGACAATGCTTTGGTGTTTTTAGAACTATTTGTCATGCTTGGTTGACCCACATTCAACCCAAATTGATGTGCCTGGCAAATGGAGAGAGATCTGCCTCTGCAGAGGTCTTGAGGCAGCAGACTGTGTGGGCAGGTGACAGTGGCTGGTGATGTTCAGTTCATCATCTCTAGATGAACTGTGAATGAGGTCAGGCAAGAGACTGATAAATGGCCCTGCCTTGTCAACATTGTGGTCATTAATGCTGTTATCATCCAGCAACTGGGAACGTGAAGGAATCTGTATTCCTGCCCTCTGCAGACTTGGAGAGCAAGTGTGAACACAAGCCATGGAGGTGACTGTGTTTGCTCATGCAACTTACATACTCCTGCAAAGAAACTCAGTGTTTGGTTTGTAACCAGTCTTTGTAGATGACTATAAAACATTATTCCATCGTTCATTTTTTCAGACTACCTGACTATGATGAGATTTCTTTCAAAGAAGGTACAGAACATTTCAGCACACATTGGCATAGTTAAAATATTAGCAAACCACTGACCTGGTGCAAAGCCCAGAAATAGAGTTATGCTCCTTTTTGAGTGTCTGAGCAAACAGGGCATCCAAAAATGTGAGGTAAAGTAGCATGCATAGCAGTTGGAAATGGACCCAGCTGATCAGCATGGTCTGTGACAAATGATCTGACAGCACTGTGAGGGGAGGGAGGACTGTGGTTTATTCAAAAACCGAGTTCTCTGGGGGGGGAAAATCATTACTAAATTTGCATTTAGTGACATATATTTTTAAACTAAAATGATTATGGCTTCACTATTTTTTCTTCCTTCTCTTTTGCTTGGAGCACAGTCTGTCTTTCCTTGCTGCTTAGGACTCCTGCGGAATGCCTTTCTGACTCAAATCAGAGCCTCCTGGCTGGTCCTCCATTTGCCTCTGTGCACAACCAGCATTGTTAGGGGTGTTTCAACAGCACAGAGACTGGTTGATCGGGCCTATCAAGTCCTGTTCTGCAATCCACACTCAGCTAAGGGATACCAATAATTGACCCCACAGGTTCTAACTGATATGTTTGTGAAAACTGTCTAAAGTCACAAAGTCATGTCTGACTGACTCATATAAGGTGACTGTGTGTCTCATTCCTGTATTGGAAACGCTGGGTGATGCATCTGTCTGTGAGCTCCGACAGAGGACCAAGGCATTCTGGTTCAAAAACATCTGTTCAATTGGATATTTTGTCAATTTGTCAACATCAATATCTGACAGGAGGTGTTTATTTTCAAGGGAGGAAATCTAAAGGCATTTGATACGTCTTATTTCTGCAGCTCTGAACCAATCCCGTTTTGCCAGGGGGCTTTTGTCATTGCTAAGTAGTACTTTAAAATCTAAAATCTTTGGATTGGTTATGCACGGATGCAAGAAAATCAAATGCTATATTGTGCACTGTCCTTAATCCCTGCCCATTTCATGCTCTCATATCAGAATAAGACAGTATTATTTCCAAGCAAAACATTAAAGCGTGCCCTTCTCTGTCTGAATCACCTTATTTATAAATATAGAAATGTTAGGAAATGAGCAGTATATTGAAGTTGGGCAGCAACTTGTGTAATACAGGGATGAAACCTCAACAGAGAAGTCTAGATGTAAGCCAGCTAAAGATCTGGCCTACAAAATGATGATTAATAAATATGGAATAACAGGTATTTGTCTAGGAACACTAACAGTTGATATAAAATGGAACTGGTTGTTCAAAATCCCTCAAATACATTAATACACTGCTCTGCATTTTATTGCAGAGAGATAGATGATTGATCCTGCTGGCCAAAACCCAATTCCTCCCACAAAGGATAATGATCTGCAGCTGAATTACCTCTGATGTTAGTATTCCATATTCCTTTCAACATAGTGACAATTTTGAAAGTAAAATGCAGTTTGGTCATGCATGACAACAATTTTTGCAACAGAGTAACATGACAAAATTTGAAATAATTCTGGAAATTTGAAAGGAAAATCCATTTGATTAGGATATATAGCCTGGTAAATATTCTCTCTGTTGTGTTTCATGTCAATAAAAGCTCCCCTTGATTTGATTTGTGTGTAGTGAATCTTCACTGGAAAGATTACAGGAAGTCTTGTTGCAGAATTGAAGATGAGACATAGGTGATAGATCTTTAAGGGTGGATAAGCATGCTCAACTACAAGTATTGAAAAGATAGTTGGTTTTGCTAAAATTATTTTTCTCAACCATGACTTCTGTCAGGGAGAACAGTAGCACTGAATGCCACCCCAAACACTGTGTACAAGGAAGAGAAAAAAAAAATGACCTGGTTAAAGTTTAGTTAGGAAACCAGGTGTCACTTGCTGCTTATCTGAAGTAAAAATGATAAGAGGTTTGATGTGTAGACAGTAAACAGGGCATTTGCTTTATGTCTCATCCAAGCATCCACACCTCAAAATCGTACAGTCACAGAGTTACAGAATCAAAGACTCACAAAACATGCCAAATTGGAAGAGATCCAAAAGAATCATCGAGTCCAACTCCTAGACCTGCACACAACCATCCCCAAGAGTCACATCATGTGCCTCAGAGTGTCATCCAAATGCTTCTTGAACTCTGTCAGGCTTGGTGCTGGGACCACTTCCCCGGGGAGCCTGTTCCAGTGCCCAGTCATCCTCTGCACGAAGAACCTTTTCATAATATCCAACTCAAACCTCCCCTGACACAACTTCAGGCCATTCCATTGGGTTCTGTCTCTGGTCACCACAGAGAAGAGATCAGTGCCTGCCCCTCCTCTTCCTCTCACAAGGAAGTTGTTACTGCAATGAGGTCTCCCCTCAGTCTCCTTTTCTCCAGCCTGAACAGATCAAGTGCCCTCAGCTGCTCCTCATACAGCTTCCCCTCAAGGCCCTTCACCATCTTCACTGCTCTCCTTTGGACAGTCTCTATTGGTTTAATATCTTTCTTATATTGTGGTGCCTCAAACTGCACACAACACTCAAGGTGAGGCAGCCCCAGTGCAGAGGAGA
This sequence comes from Campylorhamphus procurvoides, assembly GCA_013396655.1. Lineage (NCBI taxonomy): Eukaryota > Metazoa > Chordata > Aves > Passeriformes > Dendrocolaptidae > Campylorhamphus > Campylorhamphus procurvoides. Next base: position 252,543 of record WBMV01005981.1, on the reverse strand, counting down.
GCGGGACAATCCCTTCCCTTGACCGTTTGGCAATGCTTTGCCTGATGCTCCCCAGGACATGGTTGGCCCTCCTGGCTGCCAGGGCACTGCTGACTTAGATTCAACTTCCCATCCACCAGGACCCCCAAGGCCCTTTCCATGGCACTGGTTTTGCAGCATCTCGTTGCCCAGTCTGTACAAACATCCAGCGTTATCCCATCCCAGGTACAGAATCCGTCACTTCCCCTTGTTGAACTTCATATGGTTGGTGATTGCCCAGTCCTCTGATTTGTCAAGATCTCTCTGCAGGGCCTCCCTGCCTTTGAGAGAGTCAACAGCTCCTCCCAGTTTTGTGTCATCTCCAAACTTGCTTTGTATCCCTTCCAGTCCTGTGCTCAAGTCATTTATGAAGATGTTGAAGAACGCAGGGACCAAGAAGGAGCCCTGTGGAACCCCACTAGTCACAGCTCACCAGTCTGATGTCACCCCATTCACTATTACCCTCTGTGCTCCACCTATGAGTCAATTGCTCACCCACCACATGATGTGTTTATCCAGCTGTGTGTGCTGGACATTTTGTCCAGAAGGACCCTGTGTTGAACAGTGTTGAAAGTTTTATTGAAATCCAAAAAGATGACATCAACTGGCCTCCCTTGATCAACTAGGTGGGTTACCTTGTCATAAAAGGAAATCAGTTTGGATTAGCAGGACTTTCTTTGCTTGAAGCTGTGCTGGCTGTGACCAGTGACTGTGCGGTCTTTCAGGTGTTTGTCAATACCTAACAGAATAATTTTCTCCATAACTTTATCACACACTGCATTGAGACTGACAGGTCTGTAGTTTCCTGCGTCCTCCTTCTTGTCCTTCTTGAAGACTGGGACAGCATTTGTCAGCTTCCTGTCAGCTGGGACCTCTCTGAATTTCCAAGACCACTCAAAAATCATCAAGAGAGGTTTTGCGGCAACATCATCCACTACAATTTGAGGATTCTGGAATGAATCCCATCAAGCCTCATAGATTTCATCCACCATGGTCCAGTGCAGCCCTTTTTTCAGTCCTGGCTCAGAGGTAGAATATAGTGCTTGTAGTCATGCTGCTTCTTCCTGCAGCACTCCTACCTCTTGTGTGGGAGCAGGTTGGGTGGGAATGAGATGTCCACCCTCTGACAAACACTAGGTTTTTTTTCTTCTAGACAATTTTCTTTTACGCATCCTACTTGACTTTCTTTCTCTGTTCTTTCAGTTTTTTCGCACTTTGAGGTTTTGTGATCCCTTTTTCATGGCTAGCCTGCTCCCTCCTTTTTTCCCCTGTGATTCTCCAGCCAGGGCTCACCATTCATGCAGGCAGATGACTTGCTGAGGGGAATGAGCACCAGGTGGATGATGCTGCTACTCCATAGGACCTTTGAGCAAGGTAGGTCCCTGTTTTGCTGCTCCTCTCTCTGAATTCATGGATGAGTTTCCTTGTCTGGAAGAGCCCAAGTTTGTTTACTCAGAGGGGACTAAAATCATTGATGTGCACTTTTCAATATTGAAGGAATTTGGGAACAATTACCTAAAATTTCACAGTCTGTTACCTGTTGTACCTTGATTATTATCATAACTGAAGTGGTGACTGACTAGTCTTTGAACTCCCAGCTCTTTATTACCATTTCCCAGCTAAGAGGCAGTTACCTGCCATGTAATCACTCTTAGTGTGGCTAAGAGCAAAGTCATGCAAACTTAAATTGCTGCTGAAGGTTTCCTTGTTTGATTTTTCCTCACAGGTGCAAGGAGTGTTTGTACAGTCAGTCATGCCTGACATATGGGAGGAAGGAAACACCTGGGAAACAGCTGGGAGCAGATTTTAAGCCTCTTTTCCACTGCCCTGTCCACGTGACTGCTCCATATTCACATCTTTGCAAGGTCAGGGAGGCTAGATCAGGCAACCACTGTCTACTGCACTTTGCACAGAGCATGGGAAGTGCTGTAGGCACCATTTCCTGCAGAAGGGAGACGCTCTGGGAGTCTGCCTCTTTTTGCATTCATGAGCTTTGGTTGTGGGTACCTCTAGGCTGCCACCACCAATCGGACTGTGGGAGTTTAGAGCTCAGGCTGGGCCAAGAGTGCTGCCTGTGTGCTGCCCAGGGGTGCCTGGGTGGTCCCCACTCACTCCAGTGGGAAGACAGGGACTGCTGTGGAGTCACCCACCCCATGGCTGGCAAAGGGACCCTGTTGCAGTGATTTTAAGTGGTGGGGCAAGGGCATTCCATGAGTCAGACAGGCACTTCCCATCTTTTGAAAGCAAAGCTGCAAGCTTAGAAACACCATGTCCTGATGGTGGTTGGTAGCCAGAGATATGCTTCCCCTGGGAAGGCAGGTAGGATCAACATATAGGAACACCCAACAGGTGTGGTCACACACAAAAGAGGGTAACTCCAAAAATGAAAAGGTTAACATAGTTATCTGTGGTCCCCAAAAAAACTGGAATAAAGTGAGCCATTAATTTAGTTGTGAGGCTTAGCTTCTTGAAAGTTATTTCAAGCATTTCTTCTCGTACAGTTACAATAAGAACCGTCTTTCAATATGCGCAGTCTGTTTTTGCTGTCTTACCTCCAATTCTCTTTTACTCTCAGGAGTCTTCAAGTACCTAATTCTGCTCTGACATCTGATTTCTTTAACATAAATATACAAGTATACATCTCACCTGCATCTGAGGAAAAAACTTTGCTCAACTGTCAACAAAGGAATTGTGATAACTTACAAGAAAGTATAGATTACATCATTTGCTTTACTGAAATTTAAGTGCAAACCAAAATTCCCCGATAAAGTTGAGCAAATTCTTCTTTTTGTCACAGGAGCCAAAGGTCTGAAGCCCACTAAGGCCAATTAGGTGATTATTGACTTCAGAGCAGTTTGAATTGTTGCTACAAATATCACCATTAGCCAAAGTGGCCCAAGCACCTCTTCTGTCTGCATTCCTTCAACATTCATTTACATTCCTCTGAAAAGGCAACTTTAGATTTGCTCTCATTTACTCCTGGGTGAAGGCAAAATCACAATGTATTTATTTTTAGATGTCATATACCTACATTAATACAAAATGTACCTTTCATTTCATGCAAGTGTACAGAAGAGGAAGTGAAGTGCTCTGTCATATATACTGAAGTTTCTTGCTATTTATCATCAATTTGAGAGAAGAAATAATCCGTTTTATTGTGTTTGATTGTCATCTGATTTAGTACTTGTCTGTGATGGTGAATTAATTCAATAGAATTCTAGTTCCAGGTCACAAAACCTACGAATAAAAGATGTTCATGTACACTGTCTAGGGCAGGTGTCACAACTCAGTGCAGATATCCACACAACAAAATACTTCTGATTTTAATTTCTATATGAATGAATATGGTGATTACACAAAAATCAATAAAGTATTAATCAGAAAAAGCAAGACAGGTGGCCAAAGATATCAACAAGGTACATGTCTGTACAACACAAACATCTTTCTGCAAACAGGAGGGGCATGTTCATAGTATCACTAGATATACTATGTCACTGAAACAGCCCAAGTCAGCAAAGTGTTACCATGGAAAGCTGTTTAATTTTTAAGCAAGAGTAGGTACATTTTCTGTTTAACCCACTTAGGGACTAACTGGTCCTGCTTCCCTTCTGGAAATACATTTTCCAGGCAGGTCAATGGAGTTTTTTTCTGTCTGAGGTGGCAGACTGAAATCATTGAGGGCGAAGTACCACAACATGTCACACCAAACCAAACCAGAATTTATGCTTCTTCTCACTGCATGTTAATGTGTTAAAAAAGACTCACAGTTTTTTTTTTAATTATCTTTTTTTTTGGGGGGGGGTTGGTTTTTCTTTGGGAATATCAGAAATATCAAGAGGATGCATGCTCTCGTACAATCTCCCAGACCTTCTGTGCACCATTGTTTTTTGACTGCTTCTAAAATCCATCTGTGGTTGCAGAAACAAATATCAAAACTGTACCTGACTTAGCCAAATAAAATATGTAGTTTCTTACTTCACTATCAGGCACAGAGCAAGCAGTCTTGACTTCTTAGTTATCATAGCCATTTAGCTGACTGACAAGCCAAATTTATTCATCAGTGACAAGCCAAACATACTCATTGGCATCCTGCAGTCCAGGACTGGAATCTGCTCAGAAACCAGGCTTCTCTGCACAAGGAGGACCTTCTGGTACCCTCTTGGCTCCCTGGATACAAACTGTTGAGTTACTGGCCCAGAAATATCTCCCTGCTAGCATTTTGAGGTCTAGGCCCTTTCATGTGTTGTGTTTTGCAGAGGAGTGGGGCCCAGAGTGAGACCGGCTTTTTTCTTCTCACGAGAGCTGAGCTCTCCTCCCATTTCCCTTTGCAGATGCCTTTGCAGGATATGTTTTTATTGCACCCGTACTCACTTTGGTTCAAACAGAGTTATTAATTTCCTGACTGTATGTGACCATATGCGTGGCTGTTGTCAGTGGTGTAAATCCTCAGTCTCCAGCTAAACTAAAAATCAGTCCATGATATTTGATATGCTGTGTTAATGGGACATGACAGTTTTGAGATTTCTGACTTTCACAGAAACAAACATTTAATCTGTACCTTTAGGAAATAACACTAACTCATTAAGACCACGGACCCATGTTTCTTTTTAAATACAGATGTTATTAAATGTGGAGCTCTAGACTGCTTCTGAAAATACATTTTCTCTTCCTTCTCTATACAAAATTGAATAATATATCTCCCTGAGTCTCCTTTTGCTCAAGCAGCAAAGGTTGCTCTAATGTCAGCTGCAGGGGTGAGATGTAATATAGATAGCTGTAAAATCCCTTTTGGCAGTTACAATCAAAGTGAAACTAACCTTCCAATCCAGAAATGTCTTTCCTCACATACAGGCCTCTACTGTTTTGTAATTGTAACTGCTAAATCCAGGCACTTCAAACAGATACTTGAGAGAGATACAGGTTCTTCCCTGGAAGCTTTTAAAATTCAGAATATAAAAGACCCCCATGAGAATGCAACCAAGAGGGATGACAGAATCAGAATTGCCCTACCAAAGGCCAATGAAATCCAAAATAAGAGAAAGACTGGAGGAAGGAAGTCTGTAAGGGCCCATTGTTTCCACTGGTGTCTGGGAGAACTGTAAAGTGCATTTGTGAGGAGGGGGAGTGAATGGAGGAAGATTACCATTCAATGAGGAGTTCTCTGAGGGAATGTGACAGGCATTGTGTTCCCATTATACTTGTTCCTGTGATATGTGTCCAGAGAGGATACACAAAATGGAAGGGATCATGATGATAATTAGGGGAGTTTCCAAAAATGTTGGGAATAGTTACTGTGACTTGCTTTTTGTGGCATTAAGTCTCATTCTCTTTAAGGTTAGTGACAGAAGACAATTGAATTTAAGATGGAAAACTTAGCTACTTAGGAGGTAGTGGTTCCAGAAGCTGAATCCTGGCTGTCTGAGGGGCAGCTTTAGGAGCTGGGGAACAGCTGGGTGGGGGAGATGTCACAGAATATACTGAGTTGAAAGGGACTCACAAGGATCATCAAGTTCAATCCTTAGCCCTGCACAGGACCACCCCCAAGTCACACCATGTGCCTGAGAGTATTGTCCAAATGCTTCTTGAACTCTGTCAGGCTTGGTCCTGTGACCACTTGCCTGGGGAGCCTGTTCCAGTGCCCAATCGCCCTCTTTCTAGGATCTATCTAGGATCTGACCTTTTTCTAGTATCTAACCTAAATCTCCGCTGACACAACTTCAGGCCATTCCCTTGTGTCCTATGACTGCTCACCACAGAGAAGAGATCAGTGCCTGCAGGACTGGAAGGGACACTAAGCAAGTTTGGAGATGACACAAAACTGGGAGGAGCTGCTGACTCTCTCAGGGGCACGGAGGCCCTGCAGAGGAATCTTGACAGATCAGGGGACTGGGCAATCACCAACCATGTGAAGTTCAACAAGGGAAAGTTCTGGATTCTGCACATGGGATGGGGCAATCCTGGATGTTTGTACAGACTTGGGAATGAGATGCTGGGGGCACCACAATATAAAAAAATATTAAGCCATTAGAGAGTGTCCAAAGGAGGGCAATAAAGATGGTGAAGGGCCTTGAGGGGAAGCTGTATGAGGAGCAGCTGAGGGCACTTGATCTGTTCAGGCTGGAGAAAAGGAGACTGAGGGGAGACCTCATTGCAGTAACAACTTCCTTGTGAGAGGAAGAGGAGGGGCAGGCACTGATCTCTTCTCTGTGGTGACCAGAGACAGAACCCAATGGAATGGCCTGAAGTTGTGTCAGGGGAGGTTTGAGTTGGATATTATGAAAAGGTTCTTCGTGCAGAGGATGACTGGGCACTGGAACAGGCTCCCCGGGGAAGTGGTCCCAGCACCAAGCCTGACAGAGTTCAAGAAGCATTTGGATGACACTCTGAGGCACACGGTCTGACTCTTGGGGATGGTTGTGTGCAGGTCTAGGAGTTGGACTCGATGATTCTTTTGGATCTCTTCCAACTTGGCATGTTCTGTGATTTCATTATTCTGTGATTCTACAATGAGTTCTCCCCTGAGTCTCCTCTTCTCCAGACTGAACACACAAATGACCTCAGCTGCTCCTCACATGGCTTCTCCTCCAGGCCTTTCACCATCTTTACTGACCTTCTTTGGACACTCTCTAATGGTTTTATATCTTTTGCAGTGACCAAAACTGCATAAAATATTCAAGGTGAGGCTGCCCAAACCTGGTAGAAGTAATTTAGAATGCATGCTAAATTTTTAAGCAACTTCAGTTCACTGAGGTGAATCTGACTCTCTGATAGTGGCTAGTATTTCAGCTTACGGAATTTGTGGCCAAAACATATTTTACCAAGGGAGGCAAAACTCCCTTTGAATTAAGTCAGACCATGTGGCAAAGCCAAAAGACTTGTGATGCTACCAAGCTTTGCCTTAAATTGCTAGGATACCTAGGTACTTAATTGTGTCTTTTTAGCACAAAGCCTTCAGTGTTTTCATCCTGCTTGAGCAATGCCTACAAACAGGATTTTTTTTGGAACATGGAACCTTATTGTACTGTGTAAACAAGCCACACTGATCTGAATGCAAAGCCCAGCTACAGTTTCCATTTCTGTAAATTATGCAAAGATATAAATGATGAGTACGCTGGAACATCAGTAAGCTGGAACAGAGGCTGATTCATTCATGTATTGATTCATGCATGGTTTGTCTTCATGCCTTCGAGAAAAAAACAAACAATAGGAATGGTTACATTAATCTATAGAACTTGAAAGTGGTGGTTGAGGGGGATGAGTAATTCTCTGCTGGAAGACTGGCAGAGGAAGCTGTGGTCTGTATTTTAAACCTTTTTATAATTTGCGTCACTTTAAATGCTTCTTAGCTGTGTGTGACCAAAGTAGGAAAAAATTAGCTTGATATTTTATTACTTTAAGGTCATGTGTTTGTTCAATATCTTTTTTCCTCACTGACACAAAAAGCAAAACCAGAAAAAGATGGGTTTTTCTCCTTTTTCTTTCTTTTTTTTTTTTTCTTAAATCTGCATGACAACATAAATAATAATAAAAAATCATTCCCAGGGTCTAGGAGGATGACAAGCACCTTTAATAAAACCCCATTAGAGATTTTAGATGGACAAGTGGGAAAACCAAGGAAAGAGGGTGTTCAAGTTTCCTAAAAAAAAAGAAAAAAAGGGAAGGAGAAAAAAATATATCTACCCCTTGCAGTCTTCAGCCAACCAAGGTGCAGGAATGACACAATTTTCTTCAGTGTGTGGGTGAGTAAATCATAATCCTGCGCTCCCATTGTCTTTGATGATAAAATGTAGCTAATGATAAAATGAAGGGCATTTTTTTTAATCTTGGGAAGCTTTCAAGAAAAGAAATATCACATAAACAGAGTGAACATACAGGCAGCTTCTTGCATCACGAACTGTTTGTCTGTAAGCTTGAACACAAATAAATCCAACTTACATAAAAGCAAACCACGTAATGGATCTGCTGCTTATTCTTCCAGCTTCTATTTTAATTAGCTTATGCAGACACCAAGTACATGGTATGCTGGTTGGTGTTAAGGATGCCTTAGTCATCTGCCATTTTTGTACTCTTTTGATTGGCTACTTCTAAGGGAAAGGAAAGCTCTGAGTGGTTGTACATAAGAGAAATAACTCCAGTACAATGCTGTGAAAAGTTATGCTTTTATCTAGCTTCATCTTTGCCACCCGTAAGTCATTAAGTTCTTTACCTTGGCTGAAAGTTTTAAGTACAGCATTAGTAGTATCCACTTTCATGCACACAGCTTTCACTCAGAGCTAACTGACTCTCAGCATAACTGTTTATTTCAGGAGTAATACACCTGGGATTGTTTTAACCTAGTATAAAAGGTTAAAACCTTTTATACTCAAGTTATAATGTTAAACTGTTGTTCAAATTGTAATCAATTGGCTAAATTTTACTGCCAAAACTGAATCAAAGATGAAATTTGTTTACAAAGGAACAAGAGGAGTAAACTCAGTTTTAAAGACAAAAATATATCTGCTCTGCTCCTCGTGCCCACTTCATTCCTCCCTTCCCTTCCCTTCCCTTCCCTTCCCTTCCCTTCCTTCTTTCCTTTTCTTTCTTATATATTCTGATAAAAGCTAAGAAAATAGGGCTGAACTTGATTGAGAAGTGCACGTGGACCTCGCAAGTCCTTGCTGCCCTGAGGAACAAAGCACTCTCACAAGCTCTGTCTTTTCAATATTTGAAATGGAGGTCTCTCATGCCAGTTAAGTATATAGTTTTTTACTGAAAAACCCAGAACAGCTTTTCAAAATGCCAGCTGTCCACTCTGAATGCATGTACAGATTTTTGATAGACAAGGAACACAACATGTCTTTTCATTTAACCTAGTAAATGTGTATAAACAGACTAGGTGCCTACAGCTGATTCAGTTTTATCGCTCTTGTGAATGGTAGAAGTGACACAATGGCAGCCTTTCCTTTCTTAGCAGTGGAGCTTCTAGCTGTAGGTGTCTGTAAACACTCTTGAAAACCATCACTCTGTAATTTCAATGATACAATAAAATATACCAACCTCCCAAAACACTGAATAAAGTCAACTAAAAATATTCCCCTTCCCTTGTTAGCCTTTTTTCCTCAACTTACGGAAGAAAAAATCTATTCAATCCTGTAATGAGTAGTTTTGCAAATTTCTCATTATTAGAGAAAGAAAATAAAATGCTTGAAGAGCAGGAAATCTGAACAGTAAACCTTTGATCCTGGATTTGAAGCTAACTTATGCAATTAGCAGTGCTTTTGTCACAAAGGGAAGAGTCACAGGAAGAAAGGATGGCACACTGCACAAAGAAGTGATCGGGGTAAGACTGAGAAAATGGTACTTCAATCATTTACAATCACACAAATCCTTCCTCAAGAGTAAACAAACGACATGAAAATAAAAAGAGAGAGAAAGAAAAAGAGCATCAAAAAGACAGACAAAACACTTCTAAACAATTCCCTCCATGTTATCTCACCAGAGGCAAAATTTAATGTCAGCACATCAGGGAGGCTATGTTCAAAGAAGGGGCTTCCCAGTGTGTAGGAACCATTATAAGAATGTCAGTACGGCTTCAAGCTGTATTGTGTTTCCATATGAAAGGTTGCTTACAGACCAGGAGAGTGTTTGGTGTCTATTTGATAATGCACATTCCCATAACCAAGAAGAATGTTTTTGGTTTGGCAGACCCAGTGCACTTGATGCTGCCAGAGAAGGAGGCAGTTTGGTGTCTTTTCTCTGGTGGAGTATAAACATTCACACGAAGAGAAACCCACGTGTAATGATCCATAGGTAACAATAATCTTTCCTTATGCTGACAGAGGGTTAGCAGAAACAAAATCAGACTCTTGCAAGAATAATCTTTGAGAAAGCGTTGGGCAGTGTTGGAGCCTCTGCTTGTGCTGCCCTGTAGTCACTGGTGTCTTTGTATGTGGTTGGCAGGTGAAGGCTCAAGGCCCTGGGCTTAGACACATGTTGTGCATTGATTTTATCCTGTCCCTATGTAAGGGTATTGCAAACCACCATAAGGTTGAACTCACATGGAAGACAGAAACGTCCCCTCTATAACCATTTTTGATTCTCTTAATGATAATACAGGAATAATTTTTAAAATATTTGTAAGAGTGCTGCTGATGTGTACTGCTGGTGGTTCAACTCAGAAAGGTAGGATTCTCATCGACAAAATGCCTGTGACTCCCTTTCAGTGAACATTTATTTGAAACTTTTTTTCCCTCCCAAACAAGGGAATGCTAGTCAGGATTGTTTGCAGCTTAAAGTGGAGCTAAAAAGTAACCCAGTTTGGAGGATTCCCAGCAGTGCAGTCTGTGGCTGCAATTTTTTTTCTGTTGGAAAGCAGGAGTGGAAGAGGATAAATTTTTAATGGCTCTTTTTATTTAATTTCAGATTGTGCACTGACTGACTTTTCTGAGGGGTTTATGACCTCGACACTCAGTTAGTCTTAAAGTAAACATAAGAAGTAGTACTGAGAATTATAGAAAGAAAAATATGAATTCTTTATTTAAAAGTATATTCAAACATAAGGGACTTTTATGTGTCTCTGTGTCCATTTCATTCAGCAGAAAATGGCCTATCTGCATTCTCTTTCCATCTCAAAGTTTTCACAGGTTAAAAAAAAGATAACTTTGTCACTAAAAGCTTATTGCTGCACATGAACATGTATTGCTGTTTGCATTTATGCATGGATGTGGAATGCAGTAACAGTGAAGGTTCAAATCCTCATTATGCAATGTTGCCTAGTTTATTGTTCATCATCCTGTCATAGACAGTTAGACTGATCAATGCTGCAGTTAGATGAAATCAGTTACCTCATTCAGAGAAATATAGTAGTTTAATTCAAAAAAATTCCCTGACTTTTGCTATTATGTTTATGATGGCCTGTTTTATTAGTTTTTGGAAAAAAAAACCAAAAAAGATGTTTGACTAGCAAATATCCTTGGGAAAGTTTACAGTCCTCTGACACCTTGAACCTATCTAAGTTGCTTGGCTGACTTCTTAGAATAAGCGGACTGGCAGTGCCTTACGCTAAGGATCCTTTACACTAAGGATGCAGTAAATGTTTTGACTGTGGATTATTGATTGGGGATTACCTTTCTAGAGAACTCCACCATGTTGCAGTAGCTTTGGAAACCTGCTGCTGGGAGCAAGCCACTGCTCCACATTACTTACTGTGATCAGGTGGCAGGGACTGGCTTGAAATACATCTGCAAATGCTCATGTGAGGATACCTTTGCCAAAATGGTCTCATTCAAAATGCTCCCTGTGAGAAACGGATATGTTTGAAGTGGCATAGTGTGAGAGGCTGATACCAGCTTCTCATGACTCATGTTGGGTAATGGGCTGCTGCATCTTGGCTAGTAGAGCTTCTTTCCTTAGTTGACAGCGTACTTCAGGCTATTGTATTTTTGATGCCAATATCTTTCTCTATTGTGCTTGTAACACCACACAGCTTACATGCAAAGGCTCTGTGATCCCCTATGCAATACTGTGAAACTAATGAATTCTGCAGTTTAAGATTTTCTGACAGTTCTCTGCTACTACTAAAGTGAGGGTTGGTTTTTCTGGCAGAGGTTATGGGATGCACGAAGGAGGAGGGAATAAACTCTAGGTTTCCAGAGGCAAGTTAGAGTGACCAGAGATGACAATCCTCAAATGAATCCAAACTGTTTAAAGCACATTTAGACATATATTCACTGTTCAGCTAAACAACTGAGGTGTGTTTCCTGTGGCACTCTTCCATGCTATTGAAACCATAGAGGGTTGAGGTTAGCAGGGTTATTTATGCATTCTGAATATTCAGAAATGAATAAAGCAGATGATATTTCAAATTTCACTAATGTTTAATCATAACTCTGAGCTTTCTGGCTTTAAAGTTATTTTTGAATAACTGGACCAGTCTGAAGTAGGCTGTGTGCCTTTTGTACAATTAGTCATTGTAGGAAATCTAAAATGATATTTGGGGCATCTTTGGGGTTTTTGGTTTGGTTTGGTTTTAAATCAGTTTTCTCAATGCACTTTTTGTTCTTTTTTTCCTATAATTTGCTTAATTGAAATTTCAGTTTGAATTGTATGGAAAATAAAAAGTGCATTTTTCAGTTGTAAAGAGATGCAACAAACTTTTCTCCACTTACCCATCAAGCCCAATGTATTGCTTCTCAATGAAGCAATATGGAAGCTAGATAAGCCATTTGATGAAGGCTTCAACAAATCATGGAAAGGTTTTCATCTTTCTGAAAAGCAGTTTGAGCTGTGGAATTGACTGAATCAGACACAGATTTACCAGAGGCATGGGCATGTCTTGGCTATGGCTAGAGAGGTTGTACATGATGAAGCGTTCAAAAAAAAAGTGTGGATGTGGCATTTGGGGATATTGATGAGTGATGACATAGTGGTGCTGGGTAAACAGTTGGGTTTGATGACCTTAGAGGTCTTTTCCAACCTTAGCAATTCCACGCTTCTATGATTCTATCTAGCAGTTCTTTGCTGCATCAAGACCTGTCTTGCTGTGGCACCAAGGATTGGCAGCAGAGGCAATCCAGTGCCCTGAATCTTACCATAATCTCTCTTGCCACCTGTGTTCCTTCGTCACCTCCCAGGAATTAAAAAGAGCATGGACTGCACTGGTTAATATGTGTTTGGTTATTGACCAAACTTACAGGGTGCAGTTTGTAGCATTTTATGAATAGTTTAGGCTTTCAGCAGTTGGGCCAGACTGGCAACATTGCCTGACGTAAGAAAGAAAACAATGTTTTCATTACAAACTGTGGTCATAGCAGGATCTTTTACATTGCTCTGAGGCAAGTGATGAGCCTGGGGACATTTACTATATTTTCTGCTCTGCACTTAAAGAATTTATTTTCTTCATTAGGTCTGAAGTTTCGTAGCAGAAGAATCAGTGACATCAAAACCAAGGTTTAAGAACTCTTTGTTTTTACCTTTTCTCCTTATTGCTAATGCACAACAAATAGCAGAGAGCAACAGAACAGGGACAAGCCAATTAACAGGAAAAATTAAAAACCTGCTGTCTGCTTCCACTGCCTCTGGTACAAAAACCATTGAGTGTAGAGTCCAGTTGGAAGCAAACTGAGATGCTATGTCATACCAGAAGGATAAGTTTTATATCTTGTTAATGTATATGGACTAGAAGATGCAAAAAAATCTCTTCATCTTTGAAGAAAAAAGTCACATAAAAATGGCAAGTTAGTGAAGAGAGTAGAGATTGATTCCATTTCCCATGTGAATACTTGGTATGCTTTGGAAGGACATTCTACAAAGATGAACTTTAGTTAGGGACTAATCTCCAATGGGAAAAAAAAAAGCTTGTCTAGGGACAGTCTGAAGAGGCTTTTAATCTGAGTGCTCTGAATCTTGCATGAGGATGGCAAGGTCTCTAGGCAAAGGTGAAAGCCCAGCAGGACTAGTGCTGTGTGCCTGCAGCCAGCCTTTGGGAAGACTTAGCTTGTATTTCTGAGCTTATGCACATTCAATGAAGTAGTGAGTGCCTATGTCAAACCCCGTACATTTTGCTGCGCATTTCAGCAGTGATTGTATTTAAGGTATGTAAATAATGTTGTCAGAACAATGAACAAATAATACTACTTAGAAATACAGTGGAGAATGTGATTCTGCCATAGCCCTTTATTTTTAAATTTGGAAAGTGAGTTTTTTTTTTCTTTTCTAAAATAAACCAGCTTCCAAACAGTAAGTCATGCCAGGAAAAACAGAGCCATTCTCTCAATGACAACAATGCTCATTGTGTTTTCTGTAACAGATGCCAGGTTTTTATCACCATTAACCCCCTTGGTATCATTCTAAAAGGAAGCATCCATGGAGCCCAGTGACTTCTATTCCCTATGGTGCTTCATTATGCCTTCCACTTTTAAAGCTTCATGCATACTTCCTTGGCCAATACATCAAGAAGATGTGCAGAGCTGACCTGATTTTTCCTCTCTCCTTTTGAAAGGGAGAATTTGTGCTTCCTGGTTTCCCATCAAACACATATAAGAAAAGAAAAAAAACCCATAAGTATATCCTGTTTATTTGTTTTGGTTTGTTTTGTTTTCTTCTCTCTCCTAAACAAAAGGAAATAATTTGGATAACCAAGCTTTAAAAAGCTTCCTTTTTACTGGACAAATAACACCACAGTTTGTCCACAAAGCACATATTTTTTTCCACAGACGTATCTATTCAAAATATCTCTTCCAGTCAACGGGTTTCAACATGTGGAAATCTGAGACCAACAATTATACATTTATGGCATGGAAAGACTCACTGGAAGTCCTCCCAACATCCCTTCTGTGTTTAAGATACTGCAGTCACAGTCTCACACAGATGTGCAAGGAAAGTCTCTGGTATAATTCCCTGAGCACCACAGTGAAGAGAGGCTGATCCTCCAGCTGCCAGTGGGTTTCAAGTGAGATGAATATGCTTCATTGACTGCATATTTCTCTGTGTACTTTGCAATAATGCTTGCATTTATAAAACCAATTCTGAAAATGTTGCAATGACTAGTTTATGCAGCCACTGCTGCTCCTCCGAATGGGATTATCTGACATGCAAAATTGTCAGTCATCACTGCTAATGTATTCTAGAGAAACTTGTGCAAGACTATGGTCAGGTGTAGTTACAAAGAGCAATCTAGTGTTGTTATTATTATTACTGTGTCCTCATATAACGCTTTCATTTCAGTTGTAAAATATTGGATTAGGCCTGTCTGTGTTATTGGTGGTTTTGAGAGGAAAGAATGAACTGCATGACTTTTGAATAGACCTATTGGTTTAATAATCAACCTTTTTATTTTGCGGACAGAAGAGGTAAAAATGGATGCCATAGAGGCATATTAAATGATTCTTGTTATAAAGACAGTCAAGGACAGCTAGAATCAACACTTTGCAGTATTTGTGACAAAAACCAGAAATACAAACAAAATAAAAATGGATGAAACTGAAAACTAGTCATTTAGATCCACAAGAACAAAACCAAATGAAACACGAAATTAGCCCTGGGAACTCACAGTCACAGGGTATTACTGAAAGAAAGTAACCAGTAGGATTCAGAGAGGAAACCTCAGATAAAAGATGTCGTTTACAGTCACACTGGGTAGGATGACAATCATCTGTCCTCATACTTCAATATATGAGCTGATTACCAGCTGGAAAAAGTTTTAAATTTCCCCTCAAGCAGTAGTATTACACAATTGTTGACTACACTATAGGGAATTTAGTGTTTTCCTCTGGAACATCTGCCATAGAGCATTGTCTGAGAAAGGATATGGAATCAGGCAGACTACCAGACAATTCCAGAGTTAATAAGTCCCAAAATAATTCTAGCATGATTACATAAAGTACTGCTTTGCAAACACTAGGGATGAAACAGGCCAGATATGAATGTGTATCTGCACTGTGGTGTGGATGTTTAAAAGGGCTCAAGAGGTTACTTTAAAGGACTAAATTTAATTTCATTTTTTATGTTCCTTTTTTTTTAAATAATTAGAAAATATTTTGAGCTTGTTTCAGGCATACAAAAGAACATTAATCTGTTAGGTTAATATAAAGATTCAGATATGCTATTTTAGCTGCCTTTAGCTTAAGAAGCTTTTAGAAAGGAATAATTAAACCAACACTAAAATAATATAGCCACAGATTTTCCATGCATCTATTGATACTGTTACTATTGCTCTTATTATTCTTATTGTTTCTGCTTAGACAGATTGATAGTAGCTTTTTCATCCTTATAGGTGTCTTATCTAATTCTGGTGTGTGCAGCAGAGCTGATAAGAGATGAGAAATGTCACCCCTGGGATCTGCCTGCGTTATATTTATGCATGGCTGTTCCATGTCAGCCAGTCACAGAGAGCTGGGGAGTAGTTTTATTGTTCTGGTGGGGCAGCTGCTATTCTTCTTCCACCAGCAGTGTAGAAAAGGATGCACCTGCCATTGTGTGAGAGATTGAAATTTAATTTCTTGCAATTTTCGAACTGCACTGGTGTGCAAAATGGCCATCTTCAGGGTATCAGGAGGCCAGTGAAAGGAAAGAAAAAGGAGGGAGTAGATGACCTCTTGGCCTTGGAAGCTGATGCTGAAATAAGAAGCAGGGGCACACAAGAGAGCACATAGGGATTGAGGGAATAAACAGTTTTCTGACTGTGAGTGGTAGGGAAGGAAAAAATAGCTTGCTAATTTTTTCTTGTCTCAAGGACCTTTCATAGACCCACATCCTGGGAGGTGGGAGCTTCTTGCCTCCTGTTGAGAGAGGTGTATGTCAAGAGCAACTTGCTGGCTTTGCAACAGTACTAAGAAAGAAAGGTCTGCAACATCTTTTCTTCCCACCATTAATCCTTTCCAACATTCAGCCTTGTTCAGTCTTGCTTCTCTACTCAAGGAACAGAAAGCAATTATGATTTTTACACTTTCTGCTCCTGTGTGTACTATGATCCCTGGTTTCCTTCTGCCACCAAGATCTCTGTCCTGAAAGGGGTTTACTTTGAGAACAGTACAGGAATGACATTGGTCATTTGACAACATCTCTCTGTATCTAGCTTTTCACTTTGCCTCTTCACTCTTCCAACTACTCTTGTTCATTTTTAGTTCTTGTTATTCTCTTTTAGAGTATTATTTTTGCCCAGACAAATGAAGAAATCATCAAAATATTAGTCCTATATCTTCAAGGCTAAGAAATGATGAGACAAACAAAAAGAACCAAAGTGTATTTGTTAGAAAACAAAGTAAACAAGAAGCAAGCCAAAATCAAATTCATGCAATGGTTCTTAAGTACTTTCATTGCATCAACAACCTTGGTTCCACTTTCCTAGCAGGCTTGCACTAACTTTATGGATAGTCATATATTTAAGCAGATTTGTAAATGAACCGCAAAGACATTTCAGGAAAGTAAGTAAAGCAACAGTTTAAAACCAAGTTTGTAATGGATGCAAAGCATGTAACACTATGCTGAAGAACTTCACTTCTTCATTTAGTTGCTTAAAAGAGAAGAAGTTGGACTTTTCATCTGGCTCTATATTGTAAATTAAGACATGGTATGTAAGATGGTATGGTTGGGTTCATCTGAATGTGATGAGGTAAAATTATATTGCCCAGTGATTAGTCTGAGTGCTTGCTTGATTATATGTAAGCAAGATGAATCCCCATTTTTCTTGTCTATTTTTTCTTTTTACCTTGTTACAAAATGGATAATTACCTATATTATTTGGATTGTGATTATTTGGAAATTATTTTTTTCAGCCATCTGCAGCTGTGCATAACAGTGTCTCTTGGGCATGTATGCCAGACAAATTAATTAGTAACTGTCTTTAAGTGCAGTCTGGTTGTTGCTGTTTAACCCCAAGTGGCAACTGAACCCCATGGAGTTGCTGCTCACCCTTCCCTCAGTGGGATGGGGTAGAAAATCGGAAAAGTAAAAGTAATAAAACTAGTGTATTGAGATTAAGACAGTTTAATAGGTAAAGCAAAACCCACACATGCAAACAAAGCTAAACAAGGAATTCATTCACCACTTCCCAGGGGCAGGTAGATGTCCAGTCACCTCCAGGAAGGCAGGGGCCCATTATATGTAACAGTGACTTGAGAAGACAAATATCATCACTCCGAACATCCACACCTCCCTCCTTCTTCACCCAGCTTTGTATATTGAACATGAAATATCCCTCTGGTCACTTGGGGTCAGCTGTCTTGGCTGTATCTCCTCCCAAATCCCTCTGCAGCCCCAGCCTCTTCACTGGTAGGACAGTGTGAGGGGCAGAAAAGATATTGACACTGTGTGAGCACTTCTCAGCAATAACAAAAACATACTTGTGTTATCAATACTGTTTCCAGCACAAATCCAAAACACAGCCCCATACCAGCTACTGTGGAGAAAATTAACTCTACCCCAGCCCAAACCAGCAGCCTGGTATAACCTAGGAAAAGTTCTCTTGAACCTAAACAGATTCTGAACAGTGATATGTTATTCAGTTATATCTATGAAAAGGTGAAGGACTGAGATTACATTTTAAGCACTGAATGTGTTTCAGAGCAGAGGCTGAAGAGTAACATCTCAAGGTGAGTATTTTCCCTCCAAGGAGAACTTCCTAAGTGTTGGGATTGAGAGTCTCAAGGGATTGAGTAATTCTAAAAATATAAAATGTGTGAATTCATGGGAAGGCACTGGAATGACTCTTCCCAGAAAATTAGGCAACTCACTGTGTGACAAGTTACAAAGAGAATGTGAATACTGTGTTGCTATTCAATACAGTTTAGGTCAGACTTTCCTTTGCCACTTTAGATGTCTCATTTCTTTACTGTGATACTTGAGATATAATTACCTGGGCCCACCAAGTTGATTGTGGCAGCCTAAATTACACATCAGGCTGTCCTATATTAATATCAGAGATCTATCCAGGGAGAAAGGCATCACTGAGGGCTGATATTAGTCTTGAGGAGAGTACTCTTTACCTTCTGCATTGGGAAATTAACTCCCTCTCTGTGCCTATACAAACCAAGCTGCCTACCAGCCACTGCATGTGCCGTGGTGTGTCTAAAGGAGTGATTGAATGACAAACTCACAACATCTGCCTCATTTTATGCAAACACCTTCTTTAGGCAAATGGTATAGTCACATGTGTGAAGACTGGAGATATTGCAGGCTGGCCTTCATATACAAGACTGGTAGTTTCTGGAGGTAGTCTTCTCCTAATAGAACCCACTTAGTCATATATGTTGTATATGTGTCTTATCTCCCTCATGATCCCTTAAACAGAGCATTCCCTGAGGACTAGTGCTCCTGTACACAAATCTGATTTTCCCACTACTCAGAGTTGTCATCTTTGTTCACACTTTTGCTGGCTCCACCCACTGGGTAATCCTCCAAATGAGCAGATAAAGGATGCTGTTTAGTCCTTCTGAAAACCAGCAAGGGCTTTGTGTAGCTATGGAACTGAGGCTCAGGAACAGGTGACCAACGATGACTCAAAACAGTGTCAACCGTTTTGAGATGCAGGTTACCTTGAATTAAAATCACTCTATTTTTTCCCCTTCTCTTTAAGTATAATGAACAACCTCAGGCTTTCCTTTCTGGCTAAAGCAATCCCAGTATGCAACACTGGAAAGTCACAAATACCTGTATCTCTTGAAAATCTTTGCCATTTCAGAATCTTCTATGGTAATGTGATTGTAAATAGATTATCTCATTCTGACAAAAGGCTGGACATCAGACATCTTCTGAGAATATGGAATTTCAATATATATTTTTATGATGAATGAAACTGTCCTCATTTTGTTCATGTTACCCATGGTTGGGGGAAGGATGATCTTTCAGTTATAAATTTTATTTTCATTTGTGTTTTGCAACTGTCTTGCTTTTTTTTTTTATACTTATTTCATATGAATATGAAGTGGTTGCTTGAATGCCAATGAGATATTTCTGATGTCTCCAAGGTCAGCATGTATATATTAAAGCTTTCTTTCATGAATCAAAGCAAACTGCTGGAAGAAAACTGCTATATCGTTTTACAATTTTTGGTTTCCTCTCATAATGGAGTTGTTCCTTTGGCTTACATTAGATAAAACTTTACGAACATATGTGAAAGGAAGTTCATACAAGAAGTACATGAAACACAAATGTGTAGATTTTTACATTTGTCTTTATCAGACAAGAAGATTTCAATATTAAATAAAAATACTTTGGAAAGTTACCTAAGCCAGATAAGATGTAGATACTGCATTTTAAGAAATGTGGTAATGTTAAAGTAATAAACCACCGAAAATGTGTTCTTCATTCACTGGATAGAATTTGTCTTTATTTGAAGAAAATGTTTTTCTAACAAAATAGATATTGTTGAACAAAAGAGGCAAAATAAATAGCAAAATCGACCACTTAAAATCAATATTATTTTGCTATTAATATTCAAAACTTGAAATCAAAACACTGTTTATGTTAAAATCCAGCTACTTTTTGAATATACATTCAGGACTTGATGACAACACGCAGAACCCCTAAAGTGATAATACTGCTAACAAAAAGGATTTGAGTAGAGTAGAAATGTTTGCAAAGGGAAAACATGTTTCCTGATCAGCTGTAGCTACCATAAAGCCACTCTCATTTCTATGACTGCTCTGCATTAATGCAGCCTTTTTGTGAATCCTGAGGAAACAATACGCACTCCTTTGGAGAAATACTAATTTTTTGAAAGACTCAGAAGAGAGATACTTGGAGAATTTATGGTTGTTGCCTCTAGTTAAAAGTTAAAAAAAATGTCACAAACTAGAAAATAAGTAATATTTCAGCAGCTTAAACTTTCCTTACTTTACACATGAAACCCCAAATCACTTCTACCTTTTTTGTGGGATATAGAATTAATTTCACAGGATTTCAGTGTTTTAATTTTCTACTGAATACAGACAGACAACTATCTAATTGTGAAAAGGTAGGACATCCAAACATGAGTGCTTTGTAATAACAAATCTTATAGTAACTAATTTTTTGAATAAAATATATTTAGAAAACTGAAAAAGAAAAAAGAAAAATTTGAAGGAAACAGGAATAGAGATTATTTGAAAAACTTCAATTTTTTTCATGGAATTTCAGAAATACCAAAGATTTGAAGAAAGCACCTTCATTTTCAAAAATGTAAGTGTTATTTCTCATGGATCTACTATCTTCTTTGGAAAGATAGTACAGGTCTGCTGATACTAACACTGCTACTGGGTTTTTTCTGGAGAAGAGTGAAGTCACTGACTGCAAGATTGAGAGGGGCTCTTAAAGGGTGGGGTCATGCTAGGTACTGAGTATTTTTGAGTCCACATATCCCAATCACTGCATTGCCATCTCTGATGAATCACCTTTCACTGCAGTTTTCTTTGCATTAAACAATGATAAACATCTTAAATTGTACCTTGTACTTTATGAGTACTATTTCAACACTGTTGTTTCTATGGAGACAGGATGATTAGCTCATTGCATTGACTTACTGCCCTGATTTTGTTTTCTCCTCTTTTGCAATACCCCAAATATTTGGCAGTTTTCCAGGTGAAGAATTCTCCATTCTACATACTTGTTTTTACTTGTAATTTCTGTTTGAGTTGAAGCAGCCCTTGTGAAAAGGGCATCCAAGCTTAAATTAGATTGTAAATGACAACGAAACTGCTAAAATATTAGGGACAGAGTTCCAACATTTGATTGTGGTCACTAGTGTCATATTTATTTTCATTCTCCAGCTACAACTGGTTCAAAGTTTGCCTTTGCAGTCTTCTGGATGCACACCTGCTCTTCTCATATTGCATAAGATAAGAAATAATGTCCCTGGGGACTGTTTCAGCCAGTTGTCTAAGTTTCCTAGGGCAAATTTAATCTGAATTTGTTGATCTAAAGCAACTCAACTTATGTAAATATTTTTTGCTATTCTTTTCTTTCCCTGTTCTAGCCTGAGATCTTATTCCTGTGCTCCTGATGTTAAAGATGACGTCTGCATGATTGCCATTGACCTTCTTATTGAAGAAGGGAACAAAACAGGAATTAAATATTCCAGCCTTCTCAATTCATCTGTCACCTTTTTGTCTTCTTGCTACTGATCTTGGTACTCAGTGACTATGACTCACCTCTCTCTGTGTTCATCCTGTGCAGTTCCCTTTCTTCTCTTTTCCCCAAAGGCTGGTGCTCTTCTTTCATATTCATCCTTATTACTTTGCTTAGCTTTCTCTTTCTTATTGTGACCGTCTTAGGCCAGATCATTACGAAAACTGTGATTCTAACTTGCTCCAGCTATGCTTTTTATTCTCTCTCCACACTGAGATAGCTTGTACCCAAGTTCCGAAGATTGCAGTCTCTCCTTAGGTTTTTTTGTTTGGTTGGTAAAGTTTAGGTTTGGGTTTTTGTTGTTTGTTTATGTTTTCTTTTTTAAAATTTTTCTCATCACTTTTGGGGTTTTATCTTTCAGTCTCTGAATGTATGAAGTTTGCCTCTTGTATTTATCTGACATTTTTACTACTCCTTTTCTTTGCAAAGATCATGAACTTTACAATTTCATCTAAGTTACCTACCAACTTTTTATTCTCATCTAGTCCTTCCTTACTCTAATATTCCTTCTCAGTGTTTCCAGCACACCTGGAATTACCACCTTTGTATATCATGCTGTTTTATTTTCCCAGTGACAAAATGGGTGGCTAAAATCCCACAAGCAGATCCTGTCCTTTTGATGGAGAGCTTACATAAAGCTTCATCCTCTTGATAGTTATTCATGGTGATCTGCCTCATCCTTCACTGTAGTTCCCATTTGTTCCCCTTTCCATTGTTAACCCTATTTAATTAGGGTTACATTTTGATTCCAACTCACCCTTCCCCACTTTCCTCAAATGTCCTTAATGAACAATCAGTATTGCTTCTAGTAATTTTTTACTGTATTTAATACTACAGTAAGTCTTTATCATGCCAGGAAAAAATTGCACTTCATATCATGTTGCAAGACTAAAATTTCTTTCTCTTTATTCTTGTAGTGTCTATGCACACAAAAAGTTTTCACATAATCGAACCACTACACTTTGCTCCTCCTCTTATCCTGTCATCATAAGAGACCCATGGGCTCTTCTTAAAAGTCTTATTCAGTTTATCCTAAATCAATCCAAATAAGGTTAGAAAGCCTTTGTACAATGACACATTGCAAGGTTTTCAAAGGTGGATGGCATTGTCACCAGTATGAGGTAGAATATTGTATTGAGAAAATCAAGGTCCTTATTGCAATAACAATTTTTCCCCATACATTACATTTTGAAACACGTTTGTACTTTTCTGATCCCTTATCTGTGACTGAAAGGATTATGAGGGAAGATCATAAAGCTAAATTCATCTACCTCTTCTTCTGAGACATTTTTGATCTGTTTTGGCTCCTGTCATTATCTCCAGATGGATAAACAGCATGAGACAGTTAATATATAAGATCACTTTGTCTGACAGATCACAGAAAAGATTACTCAAATGTTTCCTTTCCAATTGTGCCAGAATAAGAATAACATGTAGGGCAGCACTTTTATGTGAAGCATGGCTCTCAATTCTCCTCACACTTCATGGTGTCACACATCAGAGGATTCTAGCATTAGAATCCTCTGATATAAGAAATCATAAGAAATAGTAGATTAGCATGCTAAAAAATAAGAAATGTGTTTTAGAAAACCTACTAGGAGCAGGTGTGAGATCAAAGCCACACTTGTACTTGATCACCTGTTCTCTATCTCTCCTGCTTTTTCCCAGGCTCTTTTTGTCATAGCTGTTCTTATGGCTCACAACTGTGATCTCTTTAAAACCCAAAAAAATTTTCATTCGTCTTAATTCTGTGTTTAAGGGAAAAAAAGAAAAAAAAAGAAAAAAAGAGAGAAACAAACCCTAGTCTCTACTGGAACCATTTGCAACTACTGTAATGTAAATAATATGTAGGCCAGGCATACAATGAACTGAGGACTGCCAGTACTTTCTAGGCCCACACACTTGGAAGGGGGTGGAGGGAGCAGGAAATGATTAACAGAGGGGAAAGACAGAGCTCCTCCAGGCAAGGCTGAGGAGGCTCTGCAGTTTTGAGTGCTGCCAACCCTGCTCAGGGCTGTCTTTGTGCACTTTAGGATGTGGAAGCTGCTTGAGGCCAGCCAACAGGGCTGTTTCCACACTCACTACGATTCTGTCTTATTGGCCTGAAAACACTCACAGGTTAACAGTAAACAAGGATGTAATGAAGAAAGCAAGCAAAAAACTTTTATTGAATGTAGTGGTTACCAATAGCACTAGCTGTGTCAATACCAGAAAAAAAATGCTCATAGATATCTGAAGCACCTCACAGTCACTCAAGGATGGAGAAAAATATTTATTTAGGCTCCCTGCTTGTTTTCATTCACATCTACTGGCTTGCACACACAGAGTAGACGCAGTTCTGTTCTTTTTAAACCTAAAAGAAAAATTATTTTATTGAGTCATCAGCTGGAAGAGACATGAACTCTTTCAGTCAGTAGGAGCAGAAGAGATTTTCCACAGGATTCTTTGAAAGTCTCCTTCATCTATGTTAAACCATCACATCTGGCAGAAGCTCACTTCTGCTGACTCCAAGACCCACATCCAGGACATGAATATTCATCCTGTTACTCATGCTGTGTTCCTTTCCCTCTGATGTGTTTAACTCCCAGCACCAGGGAGACACTCAAGAGCAGCTGTGGGGCTTTTGCCTGGTTTTACTGTTCGAGTAAAGCAGGAAATAATTTTCCCATCCCGTGAAACTTTCCAGTACAAGGGTATTTTTTTCTTAATTTTTTTATATTTCCTTTTTGGTTTTCCTATCCTGCTTTAGGAAAAAATCCTGACTAAATGCAGGTTTTCAGTGAAGAAAACAAGTAATTACCCTTGCCCTCCATAAACCAAACTAAACCAAATCAAACCAAGAATATAATCCCCAAATCAAGAAGAAAGACACATTTTCCATGAGTCAGGTCCCAGATGTAAACCAGGATGACTTGGTTCTTTTTATTCAATAAACATTTTTTCCATCTCTTTGTCTACTCCCTTCATTCCCCACTTGGAATTCCAGCTTGAATCTGAGAGCTTGTTTTCCCAATAAAGCTTGTTGACAGTTGAATTTGCAGATTCTAAAATGTATACTATTTTTATAGCTTTATACAAACACAAACATTCCTGCCTAGCTTTACTTATAGTATTATATGAAGTCCTTTAAGAACATGTGAGAAAATGTGCACAAAGGCTACACAGTCTGAAACACAATGATTGATATTATTTCTACAGGCTTTGTAAGATCACAGATTCATAGAATGTCTTGGGTTGGAAGGGACCTTAAAGATCATCTACTTCTAAGCTCCCTGCCATGGGCAGGGATACTTTTCACTAGACCAGGTTGCTCATCCTGGCCTTGAACACTTTCAGTGGTGGGGCTTCCAGACCTTCCCTGGGCAACCTGTTCCAGTGCCTCACCACTCTCACAGTAAGGAATATCCTCCTAATATCTAATCTAACCCTGCCCTCTTTCACTTTGAAGCCATTCCCCTTTGTCCTGTCACTTGCGAATAGTTTCCATCTTTCTTGTAGGTACTGGAAGGCCACAATTAGGTAATTCTGAAGCCTTCTCTTTTCCAGGCCAAACGATCCCAGTTCTCTCAGCATTTCCTCATAGGAGAGAGGAGTGGAAGAGAGGGGCAGAATCCCCTTCCTCAGCATGCTTGCCATGCTGCTCGTGATGCAGCCCAGGACACAATTGGCTTTCTGGGCTACAAGTACACATTGCTGGATCATGTCCAGCCTCCTATCCACCAACACCCCCAAGTCTTTCTCGGCAGAGGTGCTCTCCATCCTTTCATCCCTCAGCCTATATTGACACCAGGGCTTGCCCTGACCCAGCACCTTGAACTTGGTCTTATTAAATCTCATGAGATTCCCATGGTCCCACTTGTTGAGCTTGTCTGGTCTCTGTGGTTGGCATCTCATCCTTCAGGTGAGTCAAGAGCACCACTCAACTTGGTGTCACCTGAAAATTTACTGAGATAATTTGTTACATTCAAAAAGATACTGTCCAGTTCCCACAATTGTCTATTGGAGAGTCCAATAAATGGAAGAAAGATGGCAACAGTTGCCTCCTTCTTGGTAATTGAAGGACGTGTTAAACACCCTTTGTGACTGCAAGCAGGACATGGAGTGCTGTGCAAGCGCTGCTTGGTGCATGGCCACCACCTGGCAGCACTAACACAACCAGAAGATCTGGCCATCAGCCTTAACAGAGCCAGGAAAAGGAGGCCTGTGAGAGGATGGCAGTTCAACCTTTGACAGGTTTTGAAAACTCTGAATGAATAAATAACAGCAGTTTTGAAATAAGCAATGAATTGCCAGTATCATTGCTAGGCACACAGACAAGAATAAAATGAGGGTATTTCTATAAAATGAAGGGCAAATTTTCTCTACACATACAGAAAACCACCTCTAAAATCTTACTGCCTAAAGGAGAAGCTATTGATACTAGATAAGATAAAACTGATGGGATGATGACCCTATAAAACGCAACATAATGCTTGTAGATCTTCACAGAAAAGCAGAAATCTTCACTAGCTTAGTCATTGTCAAGTTAATGCTTGCTATTAAAAGAGGTGCACTTAGTATTAAAAGAGATGGCTTCTACAAAATAATCATTCTATTCAGGAGCATGAGTATATTTAGCTTCACCTTCCACCAGAAAAGACATTTCCCATTAATGCAACCCATAAACTCTCATACAGATGTTTGACTTAATAAAATATTTTGTATGACATTGAGACATGTGACATTAAGATATTTATGTATAACCTGAGCTTCAAAGCACATTTTAATATCTCATTAAAATTCCACTTGGAGAACATATGTCATTTAAAAATTCATTTGTTATCTCAGTTGATGGCATTTCAATGAGCACTGTTTGAGTTTAAAGTGAAAATATAATCTTAGACCTATTGAAGTAGACTATGCAGGCTGAACTTTTTGTAGCTTCCCACAAACTGTCTCAGTATTTTTTGGCAACAATTTTGTGAAAACCACCACAAGGGATACATCAAACATGCCTTTAAAATATGTGGTCTGATAATAATTGTGATTGTATGTTTGATAATAATTGTAATTGTATTCTGGCTGGGACAGAGGGAAGGCGAACAAATGCTTAGCAAGCAATGCAGTTTGAAAAACAAGTTGTGCGAACAGTGTGTGAAACAAGAATGTCAGCAATGTGCCATTAGGTGGTGTCTGAAAGAAAACAAAGATGTTTTAAAACTGTTAGCTTATATACACTTGAGAAAAGCAAAAGAAATTTTATAATCAACAACAGCTGAACTTCCTGAACTCCTTTGTGAGTCCTGCATCCTGTGCGTATCTTTGTGACAGAAGCCTCCTGGGCATTTCAACAACTCAGCTTGACAGTTGCCAAGATTTCCATTATGGATAATGTCCAGACAGCAACAGACCCTGTCTTGTCCAGACACCTGCCTCAGAATCCCCCTACAGAGGTGTCTTTTGTGCTCTTGATTATAGGGAGAAACCTAGACACTTAGTGTTTAAAATCAAACATTTGGATTTAAATGGCTGCGACTAGCAAAAAAAAATGTTTTGAGGAGCTTATAGAAATGTAGAGCAGGAGTTGGAGTGAGTGTAGGAGAGTTCAACCTGCCATGTTCTTACCTCTGCTGCTTTGGAAACTTCTCCTCAGGACTGTTCAAATATGCTCAACATGCATACATCTTAGAAATTTTTATTCTACCTCTGAAATCCTTCATTTTGAACTGCATTTTTTTTCCTTTTTTTCCTTTTGAATTCTCATTAGCTTGGATAGACCTGAAAGAGCTCAAGAGATAATGGAAATGTGTCCCTCCCTCCTCTCACTTGCAAGCATTGCATTATTTTAGAGGTAAATTTGGATGCAAATGCCTTGGCCAGACTTAGCTATACAGCAATCTCACAGTGAAGCTGGGCCTACTGCTTGGGTCTTCCAGCATAGCTCGGTCCCTTACTTCACTGAATATGGGATAATCTCTTTCTTTGCTTTTAGATTCAGTTTTAGGATTATGGAATTTTATGCTGTCTCCAAAGGGGAATAATTAGCTACTCTTGTGTATTGGTAGATTAACAAGTTGGGGGTTTTTTTGGTGTTTTTTTTTTCTCTTTTTTTTTTCCTAGAAAGATAAGAAATGCAGAGGCTAGCTGATGGGACTGGGCCCTTTGTACCTCAAAGCCTGCCAGGCTGAGGGACACTGTGGGTGAAGGGGGCAAAACATGACCATACTTCCTTACTTACTCACTTGTGCCATGCCATGCTCCTGGAAGAGGCATCACCTTCCATATAAGCCACCATCAACCTTAATAACAAGTTTTCTTAAGTATATGCACATAAAAATAGAGATACAAAAATATCCTATATCTATATCTACAATATACCCACAGAGGCCAGATGTTCTTTCTGGATGATGATGATGATGATCATCATCATGGTGGTGATGATGATGATGATTGCTAGGGCAATGACTGCTGGGAGAGTTGTTATTGCAAAGCAGAGAAGTTCACAATAACAAACCCCACCCTCTCTGCCAGCACATGTTGAGTACACAGTACACCACAGGCTAAATTTATGCTTTCCTCAAGTTCCTTTTTAGATTTTTTCTTTTTCTTTTCTTTTTTTTTTCTTTTTTTTCCCCTGCTCCCAGCTTAAAGCAATTATATGCCTTATTTAGGGTTTTGAACTATTCTCACCCGAACTGCCACATCGTTATAGGAGTCTACATGTGATTAAGATGGGCCAAGTAAAGTTCAGGGCAGCATGTGGGTTATTCAAAACTCTCAGGCTCTCCAACATGGCATCTACCCCTCCTCCCTTTCACCCACAAGATCAAGCTTAGCTCACATTTCTTTTTCGAAAGCAGAGCTTGAAGCCAGGTATTTTGCCACAAACATTTGCAGGCTTACAATCCAAGCAGTTGTAACTGAATGCTGTCTCTCACATGGAAAACAAATTCTGTACATGCTGTACATTCTTCAGTGCAAAATAAAATCCAGATGGCCTTTATTTTGCAAAAAGAGTGGGACAAACAGATGAAGAGACAGAAGTCCTTTCTTATTCACATCCATCTCTAAACCTTGCTAAAATAAAGCAACCAGCAGAAAGCTCTTGTCACTGGCCAAAAGCAGGCAGTTACTGCATTGTGAGATGACAATATGAGGAGAAACACATTCTTTTTAAAAATAAAAGAACATTAGCAGATGCAAATTGAATTAGTATAAGTGCTTATCATCTTGTGGTCTAATGACTCAGTTTTTAAAAGGGAGCTAGAGAACCTGGTATGTGGAAGAGTCAGGTCTGATTAAGAACAGAGGCTGCTGTCACAGAACACGGGGAAAAAATAGGGAATAGTCATTTTGAGTGGAAAATGCAAACATTCTGTTCTTGATAAAGACTGTATGGAACACGCCAGGGCTATCAAGATCCTCTCTCAATTTGTTTCAAAGGAAAATTCAAACAAGTTTTCCCACATTTTGTGTTGGAGAGGAAATGGTTCAGTGATGGTCAATCGATGTCCTCTTCCAGTTGCAGCATACTAAAAACAAGAAGAAATGAAAACTGCTCCCCAGTATCAGGTTAGAATTCGCCGAAGTTTTTCAGAAAATTCACTAATTCATTTGCACAAATAATGAAGACAGACATTACTTTTATTTTTCATCAGTATTACACAGAGGACTTTTTCAAAGCATGTTTTGAAATGTTTTTATTTATATAAAAACATATATGTTGTTTATATAAATACTCTTGTTTACTCTTATGACTTCCTTCCCTTCCTTCCTGTTTCGCTTCTAAAAAGAGGAAAGTAGAGGAAAAATAAAAGACCTTTTTGTCTTTTAAATTGATTAAAATATTAGAAAAAGGATAGACCATTTTCGGTCTATAAAAGTTTAGTTCTAAGCAATACCCTGCATTATATTGGGAAGATTTTGATCTAGATGTGTTAAGCTTTGAAAATAAGCCAAGCATTCAGTCCTCAGAAATTTCTTTTAGGTTGGATAGGAGGAGAAAGGACGGGATCAGTATGTTCCAGTGTGGTGAGAGAATTAAACGAATTAGGAAACTGTGAGGGATACTGATGAGTTTGATTTAGATTAAACAGGGATACAAAATAACAAAGTAATAAACATTAAAAAAGAAAAAGGTAGTGTACAGTATGCAATACTGACCATACAGAGCCAGCAAATAAGAATCTTCCATACATTTAAATATTTACATACTTCGTAATTTTCTGCTCAGCAGAATATAGAACCATGGAGTCAAAGAGGACTAATCACGACATTCAGAATCTAGAGAAATGAGATACTAATACCTTAAATATGGATTAATTGCTGGCATTAATGAGGAAGGAAGATAATGAGACAATATCATATATTTATATCTAACACATCCTTCTCTTTAAACTGTTCAGTGTGACTCATTTCTGGAACAGAGGTCAAAACTCCAGTCATGAGGAATATGTTAAACAATTCAACTTAATTACTGTTCTAAACTCTGATAAATAATTGCTAGTAGTTCCCAGCTGACCTTAAGATGTGCAGAAAAATGAATAACATAAAATTCAATGAATGATATTTGAAACACTTTTAAGAGAAATATTAGACAAGAACTTTACCATGGTTCTTCATGAAAAATATATATCTGCTTTTGCAATTCTGTGTTGAAATACAATGGGTCAGGCTCCTATGTTGTTTCATGTCCTTTTTTACACATATATGTACATCATTCCATGACTTGTTTTTTCTTCTTTTATGAGAGAAAATTTTTTCGTCTATACTGTGAAACCATTAGTGACCAACACGGGTTACTGATTGGGTACATACATTAGGTCTTACAGACAGATGTAAAATTTAAACACCAACTCTTTTCAAAAACAATATTACAAAAATGGACTACTGAATGAATTGTTTTAATAGCAGGAATTTTAAAGCCTCATTTCCAACACTAATGATTGTCTTACGTGTCCTCAGAGCTTTGCAGGAACACCAGTTCAAGAAACCTGACAGCAAATAAAGCTGGCGGCAGATAACAACAGCAAGCACTCCAGCTCCAAGATTAATAGTTGTCTGGCCCTCAGATATTGTTGAAACAATAATGTGAGTGCTACAGAGCCAGTAGTGCTGGTATCAACTCAAGAGCTATCCATTCTTTGGAGCTCACATCTTACAGAGGTCCATCATCCTCCGAGGTTCAGGATTCAACAGGAACTCCCAAATTCCTACTTTGCCCAACTCAGACTATTAGCTCTCTTTACCTGAGGGAAAGCCCAGTTCCCTACTAGCTAAGCAGCATACTGTGAGCATTATAGGATATGTATCCTTCTGAGACTATTGCTTTCCTTCTGGCTTTTTCTGAATTCACAGAGTGTACCACAGTGTTCCAGGTGTTGTAACAAGGGATAGCTGCCCAGCCTTTTTTTTATATGGGATTTTGTTTGGTCTAAAGCATTGGAGTTTTATCCCTATTTTTTCAATAAAGTAAAAGTTTAGAAGATTTAATTTTGCTCTAAATTTCCTAAAGGAAATACTGAATTGGCACACTCTGAATAAACCTCCACCAAACCTTTCATGTTGTGGCAATTTCTAAACTCTCCTAACCCACCTTTTGGTGATTTCTGAGATCAGGTTGAATACAGAACTCTTCTCTACAAACCCCATTTTTTAGCTTGTAAATTAGTATGCACAGCTGTGCGAATATAAACATCCACACATATATACATGTATAGATATGTATGTAAGGATAAGAAACACCCAAGTCCCTGCAGATACATTGCTTAACCTTGGACTGTTCCACTGATAATTCATTGGGATTCGCAGCACAGTCTGCTGTGGCAAAGTCCTGCCTCAAGCTGTGCTCCTGTAGTTCAGCTCTTAGTGGGTGGCTACTCCCCTGTATTGGGAAGACGAGACCTACACTGGAAGAGAGGTGTCCAGCAGCAGCCTGAGGATGTTTCTGGATTCTACCACTGAATTGTTCTACTTTGTACTCTGCAAGAGTGTTGCTGCCCCCACAGCTGTGTCACGTCCCGTCTCCATCAGACACTGAAGGAGGAAGCCTGGGATCCTGCTGGTAGCTCCAGGGCAGGTACGCAAGAGCCGAAGAGTTCAGAGGAGAAGCACCAGTGTTTACTACAGAGCTGAGAGACTTCTTGCCTGAGGGAAACAGCATAAGACTCTAGCTAAATGCCATCAAACATCTAGAAATAGTTGCTTTTATTTGGGTCAGAGGTTTCCTATCTCTAAATTGGCTGCTGTGAAGGAGAAAATCAAAACAAGATCTGTGAGTCACAGGTTGCTGAGGAAAGAGATGTTGTAAAAATTGTAATGGATTCCTCCCTGCTGCCAACATCCTCCAAACTACCCCTGGGCTGTAGTTTGATGAAGGCAATGAATGCTGATATTTCTGTGTCCAGATACTTATTTAGCCAATACTAGCAAACCAATGTAAGCTCAAACACATTGCACTGTTTTATATGCTTACATCTGAGATACCATCAGAATAGCACTGAAATGATCTGATTTCATACTCCTTAATGAGCTTGCCAGCTACGTGCTCTCAGAGACCTGTCTCATGCACTCAGCATTGCACTAGGAATGACTAAGTAGCTTCCACTCAGGGCCAGACCTCTAAAACCAAAAACAGTTGGACAACACTACCTGGAAACTATGAACTATGCAGGCAGTTCTTAAACAACTTGTTGAAACTATGTTGCTGATAAAAGCTAATAACCTTGATATTCAATCACGTTTTCTTGATTTTTTTTTGTTTATGTACTTTTATTAAAATTCCTTTTCTTACAAGAAGTCTTACATGAATTACATGGCCAAACAATTTAGAGGAAACAAAAGTTACAGCAATATAAGCACAGCTGGAACAAATTCCTGTTTTATGCAAGCCAGAAAGTGATTTGTATTTTCAGTAAGTAGTTGTGTGTTTGTGGGCTCTTTTGTGTATCTTATGTACCCAAATGCTATATTTTCAGTAACATTGATCACTAATATTCCACACAAGTCCAACTATTTTTGTTACAACTTCTTCTGTTGAACATAGTATTCCAGACAAGGACACAATTGATTTATACAATATTATAATTCATTTGATAAGGTTTCTGTACCTTTGTTTGCAAGTTGTGTGTTTTTATTAATGAAGTTATGTCTTCAGCACACATGTTTACTGGAGCATCCATTCTGGCTGATAAGATACCTTAATGGATGAATAAAGTTATTTTGGATTTTTGATGTTTGCATGAATACTCCTCATCATTCTTTTTTCAATCTATGTATCAGTCCTGAAAAAGTAGTTTGATGACACATTCAGAATAGTATTAGATTTCTTTAGCGTTTTACGAAGAAATTGTATTTTCTGTCAAGGGTTTATTTGACATTACAGAGAGCTGTTTCATACCTTTTATTATTTCAGTTTAGAAAATTTGTCCCCCTAAGTTTTGTGATTAAGCTCATATAAAAAAAAAAAAAACTATGAATTTTTGAAGACACATAAAATCTCATCTTTCAAGGGTCAATGACATAAATTTGAGGATTTTTTTTTCATTTTACTTCACTAAGCACCAAGTGAGGCTTTGAGACTGAAGTTGTCACGTGCAGTGAAAATATGTATTTTTATATTTAAATATTCTGTGAGAAAGCAGAGAGCCAAGAAGATTACTTAAGTCTTACTCCATTATCTACAACATAACTGGAAATGCCTTTTGGAAATAATTTTGGAGACTACTTTGAAAATCCCACATAGTAATAGTAAAAGTTTAACAACACTACAGTAAACTGAGCAAGTTACTATGCTTCATTCAGTTCCACCTATTTCACCTGGAAAGTAACATGTTATATTTGAAAACTGTGCAAAAGTTGTGAAAACTGACTGTTCATCTTATTACTTAATTGTGGAGGAGACAAAATGAAGGGCAAACTGTTTGTTAGGTCTTATTGTATGACATTCTTCAAAAAAACCCAATGAAGAGGCCAAAAGATGATAGTCTTCTCTGAAGAATCACATGGGAAAGCAATTATCTTATTCTAGGTAAATCACTTCTCATCTCTGTATAATTTTTGTTCTTCCTACCTCTGGTCTATTTCATTTAAATTGTAAGTTTTTGTAGGCAATGAGATGAGACTTACTTCATTATATATTAGCCTTCTAAAAGTGAGAAATCTCATTGCAGTTAGTTTTCCAGGTTCCCTGTACATTTAACAGAAAGAGAGAAAGAGTGACTTTTAGAGGATGATTCATCTTCCTTGTCAAAGCCTGGAATAATATTAATTGCTGTCTGGACATTATTCTCACTACTTCTTCCTGATGACAACACTTTAAATCAGATATTAAACTACAGACAGATAAAGTTATGTCAGATGACTCAAGCCCTTTTGTACTTTGCCTGGCACCTTATCTCAGTTGCAATTTCCAGATACGATATTAATAGAAATAACAATATATCAGGCCAAATGGAGGCTTGATGTGGTTTTAAAGTTTTATGGTGAGAAGCTCATAGGGATGTTAAACCTTCAAGGGAGTCCTACAGCCTGCATTAGGCAGAAGATCAGGCTGAATGACTGCAATGGCTGTTTCTGTCATTATGTGGAGTGGGGAGGTGATGACTATGGACAATATTGACTTACTCTAACTCGCTAAGGATGTTTTCTGATTATATATCTCAAGGGCCCCAAAACGAGACACTAATGAAATTTGCAAACTTTATAAACAACATACCTTTTTAGGAGCAGCAAAGGATTTCTGCTGACCTACCTTCTCAGCAGCTGCTAGCCCACTTTCATGTTTAGGCCAAATCCCAGATCACTCCCTGGTCCCTTCTTATGCCACAGGGCTTCAGAAAGAAAGAATTGAAGGATAGGTCTATTTCTTCTCATGCTTACTCAAAGCCAAGTTTGTTATAAAAGTGCTTCATCTAAATTGGCTTTAATATAGTTTTATAGCCCATTAGTACCATTCTTAAGCTGAAGAAAGCCTGGACCAAAATTCAAACCTGTATTTCCAGGTGTATCAAATCAGAGGTTGTTTATTCAACTCCTATGTTCTTTAACTTCTCCCAGTGTCTCACCAGAGCTTTCTAACCCAAGGATATGGATTTTCAGTTCACATTTCCTGCACATCTCTAAAAGTTGACACAGAACTCAGCCTTTAATAGAATTACCAGAAAAAATATGTTTTAGAGAATTGGTAAATTGCACATGTGAGGCTGTAGGTGCCTAAAGACTGTTCAATTCAAAGCAGGAGAGCTTTCTACAGTGCCTCCTGTATGGGCAGCATCTTTTTTGCAGAGGTGTTTTCCCCTACAAATGATTTTATGTTAACCTCACTTGTGCTGGACCATGTGGAACAGTGAGACAGTGAGTCAGGTCAAGGAACTGAGGCTTTTCACTCATCCTTAACGAATCCCTGTTTGGGTGGGTCTTCCACTGTACCAAAATATAAATTCTGGGGAGGTTTCTAAAAGTTTTGGAGTATGTCTTACTCCATATATGTACATACACACATGGGTAAAGCATGCAACTATATAAGCCTTGGTTCTTACATGTTGCAAATTGTCTTCAAAGTGAATCCAGAATCACAACTGAAAAATGACATGTCTAACATTTCTGCATAGCAGCCTGAGAATCCCCAAACACTTCTGTCAGCAGTTATCAGATATATTCAGCTGTTGCAGGCTTTTGTTTTCACTCAGGGAAAAATCCATCTTGTGAAATAATTGTCAACTGTCCATGAAAAAAACCATGAGAAATTACAATTAAATATTCATGATTCATATGTTACAATTCACATTTTTCTACGGACTGTGAATCTTGATTTCTGTAACACATATGGCAGCAAATGGAAAAAGTAGCTTAGCTTCAGAAGGCATGTTATGAAGGTAAAGATTCTGGTGTGGCAGTTCCATCTTTGTTCCTCCTTAAATCATTCTGCTAGGTGCATTATTGCCTCTTCTGTCATTCCTGTCCCTTAGTATTTAACCTCATTTTGCAGGACAGCTGTATTTCATCACTCATGGCACACTGAAAGCTCATTAGTTGAGAATGTCTTCCTTTTAAATTTGAATCTGGTAATTATTTTCTAAAGTATCTCAAGCACATTCTAATTCACAGTTAAATAATATTGAATACATCCATTATGATGTATTCTTTCACCTGCCTACAACAGGATCCAAATAAGTGAAATACCTCATTAAAATGCAATTCAGTATGGCTTTTGAGTCCCAGAGTAACAGAGTTTGCAACAAAACATCAGCCAGGTGAAAGTGAGGAGATAACAACATATTTTGCTTCAGCAGAGTAACTCATATTTCCTTAAAGTATATGTATTCTAGCTGGTAATATTCAAAACTTTTAATTTTCCATTTAGCTACCTAAAAGCAAATTCTGATTTTTCTACATCACAAAAGTTCCAAATGAAGAACACTCACAACAAGTGTATCCCTCAGGTAGGTCAGCAGGAACAAAAGCTTCTATTTACAAAAGTTATATTTGTGTGCTTCTATCTCTGAGATTGCAGTGAGTGCCAAAGCTGGTCTCTAGACACCATTATGACCTATTTATTCTTTGTATATCACAGCACATTTTTAAAGTGAGAAAAAAGCTTCACAAGGTGTGAAAGCTATGATCTTCAATATGTTCCATGAATCAACATATACAGGAACAGACTTTTCTCATTCATGTTCTGTCTCTTTTACTAAACTCTGGCATTTATATTTGTGTATATTACATTAATAAATTAAATACACTTTTTAACCTAAATAATAGACTAACATCTTTATGTAAAATTTTTCATGTACTTTTTAATTCCAGTGTGCAAATTACACAGCAAATACACAACTAATTTCAGTTAAACTGACTCAACCATCTACCAAGTCATATGTATACATATATATATATATATTTATATGAGTGTGTGTGTGTTATCAGGAGATACTGCTTCTATTTCTAAACTAACAGAACAAATTTCCATTTTGATTAGACTGATAATGCTCCAGTAAGTCAGTAGAGTAATGTTAACTAATGCCAGCAAGATATAGCTAGAGCATAAAGATAGCTTCCAATGCCAAAAGAGCTCATTATTCTTTGATAGCCAGAGTTTTGGGAAGATAAAGAGTATCAGGACCAAACTCACTTCACCTTTCATTGACTAAGCATCTATCTGTACTAATTTGAAGATATAGATTGCAAAGGCTACCTGCTAGTTCTGTAAGAGTACAATGGGATGATTTCTTAATGATTAGGTGTCCAGCATTGATCTTTATGCTCTTCAGAAGTGGTGTTAGGGACTGCGTAGTTTTGGAGGGTTGAACCAAAGTCATATTGTAATTCCATGGAGCAGGAACTTCCCCTCAGCCATTTTTGTTTCCTGCAGTTTCCTCATTTTCTCAGCCAAATGTTTTGCTTTAATACTGGTCACGAAGATATAATTGCACTTCCTGATTAAGACTTGAACCCCAAAGCTCTCTGCATTCTTACCTGAACCCTGATGATGACTTCATGTTTTTCCATAGGTGTCATGTTGATTCCTTTCCCCTGCCCCCCATCACTGACACAAAATGTGCTTTATTTATGTCAAGTCCTGCTTCTGTTAGGGATTTAGGCATTTATTCAGCCCTGTTGCTTAAAACTGGCCTCAAGACCGTGAGCCACTCAGCTCTTGAGCAGACTGCAGTTCGCCTGTAGAAAAGCTGAAGTGTCTCAGGGAGGAATCCACAATATCTGCAAGACAGACTGTGTGAGCAAGAAATTCTGAGGACAGGGACAAACCTAAAATTTATTTTGCATTTTTTGAAAGATCCCTATATCCTCTCAGGATTCTGATTTAGGGGTATGAATAACCTGAGTCATTATTTGAGGATATGAGTATGTCTACCAACTCAGATGATTAAACGTGTGAGCTTTGTTGGACTTGCATGAATGTGTATAGAACCCTTAGTACTAGAAGCATAGATACTTTCAAAGTGCATTAGTGCCACAGACTTCCTAGATGTAAGTATTTAAATGTTGTGAAAACTGCCAGCAACTTAATGAAGGCTTTGAGAACTTCAATTTTGATCCCAGACTTAAATTCTCAGGTCTTTTGTGGCACTTGTCTTATATGACCGGCCACAAGAAGGTTGTGACTCTTTGTGCTTAAGAACATATGTTACTCCTTTCTGTACAACTGTGACTGTGAATCCAGAGGTGCTGGTAGCCGCTAGCCATATACAGTGAGAGGGTTCTCAGAGGATTTGCCATAATTAAAACAATGCCTATAGCTGCTTGTTCCATTCTGTAATGTATGGATTACTTGCACTTGTGCATATTTGACTATATTACCTGCTGCATTCCTTTTAGTTCTGCTTTTTGGCTTTTTTGGGGGAACAGGTTGTTGTGATATTTTTCCCCTGCTCAGTGTGTGATCTTTTGTTTTCTGGCCATTTTTTCAGTCATTTTATTTTGAAGAACTTGTTAACAAAAAGCAAAAATTTAGTATAAATGAAGATCGTAGTTGCAGACCTTCTGGCTCTGTTAATAACAGAGTAATGACCTACTTTGTTGCTGTCACTCTAGAAAAATTGCTTAATGCACCATCACGTCTGAAGATCCAGTGTGCGCACCTGTCTACACAGACAGATGTGCATCTCTGGCATATATGGAGTAGAATGCATTTTCCAGGAACAGATTGCTGCTTGTTTGCATGGTTTTGCAGTAGCAAATAATTTAGCAATAATTCAGCAGTAACAATAATTCAGCAGTATCTAGCAGAATATTTTACCTTTTTCACTTAACAAAGTGGCTGCAAGGTTTCTGCATTTTTTAAAAACAAACAAAAAAAATCATGAAAATGCTGGTCTTACTGGCATTTAAATTACAAAAATCAAACCTCTTGATACAGCTACCTTTTGATACAGCTATTTTTTGATAGAGTCCCCTATTTTTTATAATGCTCTTTGGTTTTGTTTTGATAAATGACAACAATTAAGACTAGGACATGAACGGATATTTCAGTTTTGCTATTTAATCCCTCAAACTTCAATTGATAAATAACATTACATTTTAAAATGCTTATCATATGTATTTTTACATATTTTTTCTATATTATATGTATATAGTTATTTTGCTTTTTTTTTTTTATTTCAAGAGATGGTGATTATTTTTTGTATGGAACACAATTTCACATTTTGTGAAGCATGATAAAAGGAAATCTCTCTATCCATCCTTAAAATAAGATATAATGACTCAACATGAAACAAAAGCCTTAAAAGCCTGTTCCACAGGTAGAGCAGAGAATGAGAAACCTAATGGAAAAGACAGAGGAAAAGTCAGTGTCACTACCAGAGCTAGACCTAGGGCTGAAACTGCCAGAGCAGCACACTGCTCACAAGGGAGCAGGTCACGTGTTCAAAGGAACATAACAAACCCCAAAAGGGATAATTTATGCCACTGTAACTTTGTAGTGATTCTTTCTTCATATTCAGATATCAATAAAGAGATTCATGTGGTATCACGTTATCCATTACAGATGCTCGTTCTTATCACAGAGGTTCAGTGATTTCACCATAACTCTCTCAGTCAGCATAACATTACACCTCCTTCTGCAGATTACTGATTGCAAGCTCTTGGCACATGACCAGGTTAGTCCCACGATGGGAACTGTGTACTCAGACCTGCACAGTGACCCATCTAGAAGCTGTTAAAAATGTGTGACTTTTACCTGGATTCTGATGGTGTGCTGAAACAACCATGACAGCAAGAAGTTCTGGACTTAGCTATACATACACATCAGGAACTGGAAAATCATTATGCAGTGTGGGTCAGGAGACCATGTCTAGCTGAAAGAATGTTTGACAACAGTGAAAACCAATCATGCACGTCCTTCTCATTTCACACGCAGAGACCCATCATTTGCTATGCTGCCACGGAGGGTGCTTGCTGTTATTGTAAACTGTTTCCTCTCTACTGCTTTCAGTTTTGCAAAAGGCTAGGAGAGAGAGATATTTCCCTTTCAGACTAACTGCAGGCTCAAGATGCACAGAGATAGGTAATGTGATTAATAATTCAAAGCTATGTTAGCAAGTGACACAGTATCTGTCTCTTCATGCCCAATCCTGCCCCAAGGTTCAGTGAAAGATGTGCACTCTTCAGCTTGCTCAGCACTAGTGTTAACCTTTTTTCATTTCTCTATTTTCAGTTGTCTGCCAGCAAGATTTGGGCAAGCCCTTCTTCATTTTCATGTTGATTTTTGTCTGGCTTTTGATTGTTTGTTTGTTTTGTGTTTCTTTTAAAAATTTGTTTTAAGCAACCAAGATGGCAGATATGTTTCTTCAAAGACATTTCAGTTAACAAGGCTGTATTCAAACTTTAGATCAAGTCAACACATATTAACCTTCAGGTGGTAGGCAAACAGAAAATCTCACCCTCCAAGGACAGCAGCTGAAACAGTTACAGGGAAGCAGAATATGGATAAAATGCGACATGATGGCCATTCTCAACACTGTCAATTCTGCATTCTTCACTTACTGTTGGACAATTAGCATGGACTGGACATAAAAAAAAATAAAATCTTAAGGTCAGAAGATCTTCCTGACCAATGCATTTAAACATCCTTCAGGAAAATTAGTAGCTTCAAAAGAGGGTTTATGAACATGTATTAGAAATATAACCGTGTATAGATGGAATGTGAAGGAAGTAGGTGAGAAAGATGAACTCTCTTGACTTATTTCTTTCTCTGCATTTTTCACAATCTAGGCTTCTTCAAAGAAGACAAAAATTTGGTGGTTTTTACATCTTTCTGTTTAAATGACCTGAGAAACCTCAGAAAGACTTTCCTTTTGAAGATGAAGCACATACTCATGATTTTATTTGTGGTGACTGATTTAGATTTTAAACAATCTGGAAAATGGGTTAAAAAAATTAGCAGAAAGCCTTTACATTTATTCAACGAATCTTCCCACACTGTGTATTAAGGCTTTTATAGCCTCTTTTTGCTGTGCATATTCAGGCTCAGTTAAGCTTAATTTTTCTTAGTCTGACATTTTTGGTCATTTAGGGACATTGTTTTCTTTTCTCATATAAACAAAGAAGTTGCCAAGTACACTTTTTTTTCCTGAATCTGAAGTATTCAGGGTATCAAGTTTTTAATTTTAATTTAAAATTTTAAAATTACTTTTCATACAAACGTTAAATTATATGACAAATGCTTCTTGCTATATGCATCACTTTAAGTTTGCAAGCATGATAAAAATATTTTAACTTTTTATGTAACAAGTTTTCAGGAATGGGTCTAAAATCCCAAATATTTTTTGTATTTTTTTTCAAATGCCTGAAAAAAAATCACAACCACATTTTTGGAAATGGAAGTTTCACATTCTTCTAATTTTTCATTTAAACACTCTGCAGTGAAACATTCCAGTCCGAGGAGCATGTTCATGAGTTTCTTCATTAAGTGCTTTTGGTTAGACTTGGGTATTTCTAGAATTCTCTTATCCTGATGCT
Organism: Campylorhamphus procurvoides; assembly: GCA_013396655.1. NCBI lineage: Eukaryota > Metazoa > Chordata > Aves > Passeriformes > Dendrocolaptidae > Campylorhamphus > Campylorhamphus procurvoides. The sequence goes on along the minus strand of WBMV01005981.1, from coordinate 211,494 downwards.
ATTTCACTATTTTTTCCAGTCACTGGTACCTCCTCCTCCCCCCTCCTCCCTGGCCAATATTGCTCTGCTTACTTGTTACAGCAAAACATCTTCTCTTAATGAGGTGGCATGGCATTTCCAGTGGAATCTCTCCCTCTTTCCCTCTCCCTTCATCATGACACAAAAAAATTTTTGTACCTCTCTGACTGTAATATTAAGATGTGACAAATTTATTTCCCAACTGAATACCTGCCTCAGGGCAGGCAAGCCACTCATACAGCTTCCTCTCCTCCAAATCTTAGTACAGGTCAGTGACAAATTTCAGGTTATGGCAAATCTTTATCTATCTTGCCCAGATTCCACAGCTACTGGCAAAAGACCTCACTTCAGCTACATTCGCTTACCATTCCTATCCCAGGAAGTCAGTTGTTGAGAACTGATGAACAGAGATTTCTCCTGTTAGATTTAAAATAGTAAATTTCATTTATTAGTAGCTGTAGAAGACAAGAATCTTTATCACTCTAAGTCATCTTAATACATGATATGATCAAATTCCAAGTTTTTTCACAGGTGTGTTTAAAATAACATTTCTGAAATTCATAGTCAAGAAAGTTTATAGGGGCCAGATTCCAAAGAGACATCAACACTGCTGAAAACATGCACAGTAGTTGAAATAGGAGCCTACACTTAGCTGATATCCTTCAAAATTGTCGCCTGGAAAATTTAATTCATATTTACCCTACCGAGACTGAACTTGATCATCTGTCAAATGGTGAATATATAAACAATTGTTTTCATTTCTGTTTTCTACTGCCAGTGGGCAGTGCAGTTTTTAGATTCTTCAGACTTATTCTGGCACTCAGAACTGAACATCTCCAGACTAAAAGCTATCAGAGAGTCAAATTTCAGGCATCAAAAGGCAGAGATGAATATTATGGGAATGACAGACAGCATGCAGACTCCTGGAAAAAAAAAATATGTCTCATGTATTTGGGGTGCTTTTAAAACCCAGTAAAAAAAGCAAATTATGATCCTTGTAAGGGTAGATAATTTACTTGAACTACTATAGGTTTCAGCTTTCTTTAACACAAAAGAAAATGACAGCTTCCCACTCCCTGGAAATATGTAGTCTTATTCCAAGATTTTGCACATGTTTTGAGAACAACTTATTCATTAGTGGTAAACATGAGTGACATCACTAAAACAGAAAAATATCTTGCTTTGTTCACCAAAGTTAATAAATAAAAAGACTTCATCTCCATATTTTCTTCTTTTCTGAAATGTCTGCTTTATTACATTAACCATGAGGATTTCAGAGTATAGACAAAACAGTTTTTAAACACATAATATTTACTGCTAGGTCAACTGATACAGTTTTAAAGAAGTGAAAACAGACAAGCCAAATCTTGAACCGTGTTTTTTCCAACAATATCGGCTGACCTACTAGAAGACACTACTTGCAAACGTGGCATAATATTTTATCTGTGAAGGGGACTGGTAGTCACAGGCTTCCTATTCTGTACTTTTCAAGAGCCTATTATTAGCAAAGAAAAAAACAGGAAACAGATACTGGAGGGAAACTAACTCATCATCTAATAGACAGTGATAATTTAATCTATACTTTGAAGTTAATTTCAGTTTCCCATCTACTATATCAGCTTTTAAAATCAGAAACCAGAAAATCCTGAGGTTTTCTACCTCCTATGTTATCATGCAAGCCAATGATCTATTATTGGAAGCTATTTTATTAGTAGCACAAACATATTCAACTTGTACCTGAAGAACAAGTGCAACCTGTACTTGCTTTAAGGAATAAACAGTCAAACTTTTATGTAATAAGCAAATTATCCTTAAATGACTGCAAAACTGTAGAATAGTTTTATATAGTATCCTATTAAAATTCTGCTAAGTGAGTACAGAGTTGCTTGGCTTAATGCACATTTATATATTTTTAAGCAAGATACATATTGCATGAAGAAAGGAACTTTGGGAATTTTCTTGTAAGCAGATATATCTTCACCCATCTTTGTCATAGCCCAAGTCTAAGCAATTTAGGTTATTAATATTTTCTACAGGTTGACTAGCTGCTGCTACAGCCTGATATTTTACCAAGCGAACAAAAGGAGAACCTTTTCAGGAATTTAAGCCTAACCAGAGCTTTAGTCTTCACTGCCATTCATCATCTATACCTGGAATTGAATTATGAAGGTGTTTGGAACCTTGTTAGAATAGAAGTAGATGGTGAGGAGAAAATGGCTGTGGAAGGGTGAGAAAAGCACAATTCAGAGAAGGGAGCATCACTCTGAGCCTCAGTGGTGTGAACTCTTGTGTCCAAGAAAAGAAGAGATACCAAAAGGAATGTTAAATTAGGAAATATGGCTTTTGACCAAAGAATATGTTCTTCAAGTCCGCTGAGTGATGCATAGCCATGCTACAGTTTTTACCACTGGCTGAGAAATAACCCAGACAAATTATTTGAACTTCCTCCTCTCCAGAGTTACATTTGGGAGACAATTATACTCTTTCCTTCCACACATAATGTGACCCAGCTGCCTTTCCCAAAATATTCCTGGCTTTCCCAGCTGGGATCAGCAGAACGATCATGGCTGACATGAAAGAAGATGCATGCATAGGCTCCCCATGGGAGCAGGTGGGACCGGATCTTCAAGGAAAGCAAAAGAAACTGTTTTGTGTTTGTGTACCCCTAGAGACAGTGTCCACTTCAGCTTGTAGGTGTTCTACTGCTCTCAACTCAACCAAGCTGGATTGTCAAGGGAAGGAGGATGGAACAGCATGTTTGGATTCATTCTTTTATCAGTAATTTTCCATTCTTCCACTTAAAACAGAATTCCCTCTAAATTACTGTCCAACAACTCAAGGACCAAATCTACTCTAACTTTCTCCTCTTCTTTCAAGAGTGCTAGTTCCGACAGCATGTGTTTTGTTCTGTGTCCATGAACAGTTGCACCTGTGGAAGCCTGCCATTTGTTCTCTTATTTGTACCAGAATAATCTGAAATACAGGCAAGTGATAATTTCTAACATTGTCATGTAGCTGGGGGAGTGTACCAGTAAAACCAAGTGTGCAATTCAGGGGAAAAGAAGACATACAGTGGAAAACTGCATATCACTGAAAACGAACAGTGTCACCTAGAAAAAAAAATCATATAACTGTGCTTCATCTTTCATTATGTGGTAATTTGATGTATTTCATAGCCTGAAATTGTGTTTATTTCCATGTTCCATTTAGAGAAAGGGTTTCTTTCCCCTGTCTCAGGCATCTCAGCATGACTTGACAGTACTACATTATCTTGGCTTTGTCTTTCTGTGAGGACGTTTCCATCCATCAGCTTCTCAATGATGCTCCAGCTGCATGCTGACTAGAATACAAAGTTTAGGTTTTGCCTTGAAGGCAAACATGCATGTCTCTTTGGGGATCTCCATGGTGGAATTTGTCTGTCATTGTGACATTAGATGTAGAAGATATAAAACTTTCACATCAGCTATTTGATATGCACATATAAATGACAATAAAAGGCAGCTTGCTTATGCATGGGGGTACATGCAGTTCAATAGGAATCAACTTTATGAGAAATACTGATGCTACTTAGAATGGCATGTAAATTTAATTATATTGGTGGGGGCAAAAAACCCACACGATAAATAAAGAAGTAACTGAAAACTGATGCCAAGCACATTTTTCATGATATTCTTTGAAAAGCTGCTTCTCTTATACAGCATCCACTGAAGGAGCTTCACCAGTGTCACAGGGGTTATTCTGTCTTACTGCAGCTGAAGATTTGATGCTGTTATTTTAACACTCATACTAGAGTGCCTGATGTTTAGAAATTAGGGGAAGCCAGACAGCCATGTGGTGTGACATAAGCCAATGATTTGGCCTCAGTTTTGTTCGATTAAATTATGTAAAGCAGTGGTTATGAAAACAGTAAGTAAAGACAAAGCAGTTTTGTCCTGAAATTGCTTAATGAAGGCAGGACTGACTGAACGGTAGCACTGGTTTTTAGTGACCTTTCATAAAGAAAAGGCAGTCTGTCTGTCATTATGCAAATTCAAGAACATCTGTTCTATGAAACCCTGTAATAATGCCTGAGGTTTGCATCGTACGAGAATAAAAACTGTTTTGACAAAGGCTACAGAGTATGCTTCTATTAGCCAGACAGCTCCTTTTTTCTAGTCCAAGTTTACCTCAAGAGTAGGGTGGGGAGCAGACCTTCAGCTGGAGTAAATTGCCATGGCTCAGTGGAAATGGTTTCTCAGAATGCTATTTTATTTGGTGAGAAATGTTGAAATCTAAGAGGTAAATTAGACTTACAACTGCAACTGCTGTGCGATACAATGTGAAGTGCTTCTTGGAGCCTTCCTATGCAAGCAACAAAAGAGACAGTGACTGCTGTTTTAAGAAGTATGCCAACAACTAAGTCACATCTGCTTTAGTTTAAATAAAAAACCCCCAACATAACAAAACACAACTAACCAAAATAAACAGTATTGACAGCAGATATAAACAAAAAGTGGATGTCTCAGTTCTATGTCATACTTAATAAACTTCAGGAAACACCTATTAAAATCTATTGATTTTTCACAAGATTGTTACCACCTCTGAATTTAAATGATGGAAAGGTTTGTGTGCTGAGGGTCGTGAGTGCTGGGGACTTCTGCACTCCAGTGGTGACTGATAGAAATATTATGAAGATGGAGATCAGACAGGAACACAATGTACAGCTGCTCACATAATCTCTTTAGGAAGAGCAAGCACAGGCTGTTCTCATAGGCCTAAGTAGAGCATGGGGGAATTAGAGCAGAATTTCATCTTGCCAACATACGTCACAGCTCCTTTTCAGCAGCAGTAGCAGCAGCCACCTCTGTGACTGCAGCTAAATGATAGCTCTGTGCTTGGCTGCAGGGGGAAAGAGGAGACTGCTTGACTTCTCTGCACAGAGGCAGTCAAAGGCTAATGCCAGTCCTTGCTACAAGACCCACTGTACAATAACTAACACCCTTTCAGAGCCCAGCTGAGCAGCACAGAACTCAAAAAATTATTTCTGTCATGCCTACTTTTTATTAACTTTGATTACCTATTAACTTTTATGTTACAGAATAATTCCTAGAATGTTTCACAAAGCATTATAGCCCAGTGAACATAGAAGGTACACAAATATTTATAAGGACTCACAATCAGCTGGCGAGTTTTCTTTCTTTTAATGCTGGGTTTTGTTTGTTTTCAAAATCCAGCCTGGATTTTAAGGATGAGAATTTAGCCAGCCTATCTACAGATATGCAACATTAGGCACTAGGTCTCAGTTGAGAAGGGTACGACCACAGATGTTTATTATAAATGGGAGGGTCTGTTTCCGGATTTGCTGGTGTTTGTTCATTGCCTATAGGGTGGAAGACAGGTGGATAGCTCACACTACCCTCATGGCTTCCACATAGCTAAGCAGGGGTGAAAAAATCCCCAGAGCCTGGAACTCAGAAAAGGCTGTGATAGATTGGACTTTACCCTAAATAACTAAAACCAAACAAGAAACTGGCATTCATTAAACAATTTGGCAGTTATACTTGGGGTGATGTTAAAAACAGTGCAATAACCGCTATCTCTGGTCTCCATTCAGGAAGTCAACACCACAGCCAGCAATTGTCGATGTGATGTTTGTGGGAGACGATCTCTGTGTTCCCTTTTCTCACTGCAATTCCTTTCCTGCCTGTCGAAAGTGACAACTGTATAGGACCATCTGCCTCACCACTATAGTACTAAAATGTTTATCTTGGTCTGGAGTGACCTTCATAGGCATGATGTCCATCCAGCAATGATTCCTACTGTAAGTGACTTCAACACTGCTCTCGGGAAATGGCTGTATTTCAAGCACAGGGTTACTTGTGTTCCTGGGGTTAGCACATGAGCAATGAGTTATTTCTGGCAGTTGTCGTCATGGACTGGTACACGTCCCATAGAAATTTTTTCCTGCACCTTACATGTTCGGGAATAGCATCCTGGGGAATGTTGCTGGTTTCTGCTCTTGTTTTTTTCCAACATCTCTCATTAAATTTACCTTTGGCAGTGATCCCAGCACTATATAAATTGGGAGTCTGTATTTTTTTTTCCCAGTAAAGATCTGGGACTAAAACGTTGTGAGTAAACTACAAAGCAGATTAAAGATATACTTATTTTTTTTCAATAAACAATAGATCACTTGCTTTTAAGTAAAATAGGTGAATAAAAACAACAGTTGAATGGTTAAAGCCTCAACTTGTTTACTGCTAAAATTGGAATGTTTTCCACTCCTTAAAATTTACGCAGATGTTTTACCCTCAGAATTGACATTACTAATTCTAAGGCTAAGATAGTGAGCTGAAATATGACAAGAAAAGCAAACAGAAATTTTTTCTTGCAAGATATAACCAAAAGGTCAGATTTATATAAAGTGTGTTGTGGCTTTTGTGATAAAGGATGTTTTTAATCTAAAATGACCTTCTTCCATTTCTAAATGCAGTTATCAATCAAATATAGAAAAATACAGAGTTTTTACTTCTCTGTATGAATCATCTTGCTTTCCAGGGTGGAACTGAGGAAAGGAAATATGTAAGACAAATCAACAAAAGCCAGAAAGCTGCTAAATCACCTAGCATCTTCATGTAGTTTTCAAATACTGGAAAGACAAAATTTCTAAAAGAATTCCTAAAATAAAAATATTTGTGAATTTTTAGAGATATTTTAGAGATACAACAGTTATATTTTCTTCCACCAGATCTACAATTTCAATGGTCAAGTTAACTTGTTAAAGAAGCAGTTCATTAGTTCTGCATTTCCTGTTTTCTATCACTTTCATTGCTAGTGTAGGTGAAGATAATAGGCTCTCACATCAACCAATATATGCTTGCAGCTTTAACTTCATCTCAACATGCTATTATGTGATTACTATATAAAACATTAGAAATTATTTCTCTTTTTTTTTTAATTATGATGATTAACTTGGATTCCTTCATCAAAAGTCTAATTCTGCATCTTTATTTGGAATCCCAAAAGAGGTTCCTTCAAAGCTTAGGCATACCAGAACCAGCCAGCCAGATTATGTCATCAACAGTTATTTTATTATCGGTTACATGACAAGTTTGTACTCTTCGGTGAATCTGTCCATGTCAGTGAAGTAAACAACCTTCTTTGGACAGGCTGTATGTGGCTAGTGAATAACACATTCAGTTAACTAGCTTTCTATGGGGGCTGAATGTGAGGAAGCAGAGATCATTTATTTATGGCATAATTCGTATTTTAAAACCAATTGATATTGTTGATGCAGTTTTCTTACTAGCATCATATCACAGTTGCCTATGCTTTCAAATAACACAAGACCCTATATATTCCACAAACCAACACCCAGTCATGACAGGCCATGAGTGCAGCTTTCCAGTGTACACCACACAGAAGAGCATCAGAGCAAAATAATCCTTCATGCATAATTCACAAATCCAGTCCCTGCATGCTTTATGCACTGATGAATTACTCGGTTGTGCTGAGGTAATTCACAACGAGCTAAAAAGCACATTATGGAAGGCATGTGCTGTAACGTTATTATTCTGGAGGCCTGGAATTGAAATTGTTGTCTCTGAGACCTGATTGTGAATATAATGTATTCAGCCTCCATGATATTTCAGCCCAGCGCCCTATGTCTGAGTATGTCCGTGGACTCATTTCAAAAGCTTACACAGTTCAGAAACTCAATTAGATTTCTTTCTTTTTGCCTGAAATGGGCCTTGACATTTTAAAATCATTAAATGCAGTCTCTTTCAAATGCTCACAAAAGGTCAAAAAGACTATGGGACTGCCCCTGCTACGCTACACCACCACAGCTCTGATCCACTTTAGCAGGGGGACTAAGTGCTCAAGGCATTCAAAATTGAGCTCCTAATGTATTAAGTGCATTAGTAATAGTCACAGCTCTGCTAGAACTTCCATTATAAGGTCCAGATTACCAAGAGGAACAGGCTGTTTGAAATGCAGTTGACTTTAAAAGGGTTTTAGTACTGTGTTGGATCAGAGCCTGAGCAAACACTTGATCTTCTCAGGATTAATTTCTTCTTTTCCTGGAAAATATCCCAGGTCTTGTTGTTTTGCTGGTTTTTGTTTATTTTCCCTTTTGTTTTCTTTTGTTGTTTTTTTTGTTTGTCTTTCTTTTTTGTTTTTTTTGTTTTTTTTTTTCTCATTGGGTGTTTTGGGTTTTTTTGTGGAGGGGAGGGAAGGGAAGTTGGGGGTTAAAACAATATAGTTTGGATGCAGTCTGGAGGAAATACCAACAACATATTTCATACAACAGCAGCTATTTACAAGCTTCTTTTTAATTTCACACCAAAAGTAGCTGTTGATAACCTAAGAGAAAAAGGAATAACTCTCAAAAACAGAACAGCTGTGACATGAACATCTTTCTTTCAATGCTGCCTGTTTGACTTCAGAAAGACAGTATCTCAAATTACTGAAAAGAAAAAGGGTTGTCCATTTGGAGAGTGTGATCCAGAATTCACTAAGTCTGCTAAATTTAATCAGTTTTACTCAGCACAGGACCAAGTTTTAAGGCTGCCTTTTACATTCAGTGACAGCAGGAGTAAGCCCTAAATCCCTTCTGTCAGGTCAGACTGTGGCTAGACATTGCTTTTTAAGAAACTCTTGCTTTCCTATTTCCAGCCCTTCCTCCTCCCTCTGGATGCCCCCTCCTCTCCATTAAGCCATGGCAGTGTTTGCCTGGCCATGTGGCAAAGCTTGTTTCTCACTGCAATCCCACATTCATGGCACAACGGAGGTGGTTGCAGGGAGTCATTGGTGGCCTGGATAGTCCCAACTGCAATCCCACCAAGAGGTATGTACCCAGGGTTACAGCCCAGCTTTCAGCTGGGTATATCAGGCCCCAGTAGCAATATCACAGTCCTAAATACCGGTCACGAGAGCTACACCAGGATTGCTGAAGGAAAGAAGCATATGTTATCACCTAGTTTACCCAGAGTAATGCTGCCTATCTCACTGTTTCTCCTTAGCTAGCAGATAAGGCAGGCATCAGATCCGGGTGATACTTACAAACCCACACACGCATGAGTTTATCTGTGCATTTGGGGCATAGTTGGAGTCTCAAAAGCAGTACACAGGATTGCTGAAAGGTCACAAGCAAAAGCATCCTGTAAAAACCCGAGTGCATTTTGCTATTTCATCAGAGTAATTCCTTCTTCATGCAAGTGTTTGAAAATGTTTGATTTGTCATCATCACATCTGTCAACAAGAGTGGATGTGGCTTGACGTTATGCAGGTGGTCTTTGTTTAGCAATGCAAATATTTCTATTCTGAAAACTGAAGTGATATACTGTTGTTCTGGTTATACTGTGGTAGAGGCTAAGACATGCATGTGACAGATAAATAAACATGGCAAAATATGTCTAGACCACTCCATTCTGGAAACATATGCAGCTTCTTTGTTTACCTTCTGGAGAAGTTTCTCTGGATTCATAGGGAGTATGACCAAAAAGAAGTGGATTTTCAAATCCACCAGTGTAAAAAATATGCCGATGTCAAGTAAGAGAAAGCTGGCATGAACAGGCACTGTAAAATTAATGATTAATATCCACTTGATCACAAGTAATTCTGCAAGCAAGGATGACAAAAAATATCTGTCTGCACAAGATGCAGAGGTTCTCCCCTGGTTCCCGTAATATCGGTTCATTTCTGACAGTAGTTCTGTCCTTCTTCTAGGTAATAGTGTCTGCTGTGTCTATTTTTACTATTCTGCATCTCTTGTGACTTTCATGTTACTCTTCTGGTGTGCTCTGCACAAAATCCAGTCTCATCCTGCATTACTGCTGATATTCCTTTACACTCCAGTATCTGCAAAGAGAATTGTTGTTTATACAGTTATACAGAGAAGAGAAATTAATTGATTATTGTGAGTCATACCACTGGAGATAGTCCTTCCTAAGAATCTCTGAGTCATCTAGTATTTTTATTTCTCTACAATATCTTTGATTAGATCCATACACTATCTATCTGCTATGCAGTGTGTGCCACATAGTGTCATGTGTAGCTCATTATGTGGTGCCTTTTTCCATGAATTTCTGCTACTTAGCTAGAGCTCAACCTTCCTAGAAGTGTTCCTCTACCCAGGTTTCTGTGTCCTCTTCTGCAATTAGTTTTTCTAAAAAGCGTTTCTTATGGAAATACAGATGCCATCCCAATAAAAAAATTATTCCCTAGTATCCTTATCAAACACATAAAGCTATTTGTATGTTTAGAATTAAACACTATTAAATCATTTATTGTACTGACACCTTAAGTTGGATCACATGTATCACCAGAGGGGTGACATTTATGAAAATGTGGATGCTTGTACTAGCTCTGAACTCTGTAACAGAGTGTTTTGCAGCACCCACCCCACCCTGTTATAAATTCAGCCTTTTTTTGCAGCTGGGGAGTAAGAGTTTGATAAAGTGGTCCAGATTGACAATAGTACAAAACACCCCCAATATTTGCACTGAAGGTTTTTTTCCCAGTTGTTGGTCTTGCAGGACAAAGAACTCTTGCTTACAAATCTTTTGATCAAAGCTGTAATAAAGTGCTACAACAGAGCTCAAAGAAGACCATCCATATCAGTAACATTTTTTCCATGATTGATTCCAAAGGAATGTAATTTGCTGTATGTATATTTTAGTGAAAAAAAGACTATGGTGCACAAGTGTAGACTGTCACTGGTCTTATTTGTACAGTGAAGTGGTAGTTTGCAGAGTTCCCAAGGGCCACATTCAGAAAAGGCCGCACATATCTGAAGTGGGAGTTCAGAAGAATTTAAGGTTGTGGAATGAAAAGTGAGATCTGGGAATCTCACTTCAACCCTTGTTTATAATCCAGCACAGTCATGCCTGAATCTGTCTGGGAGAAGAGGGGTGATAGAAGTGAAGGTCTGCCCAATGTGGTGACTGCCCTAAAGATATAAGGGTGAGATTCCTTGCTTCTCATATAGAAGTTTAGAGTACAAATGTCAGCCTCTGACCTAATTGTGTTCTCTCTTTATAATCATTGGAGAGAAACAGACATTTTTAAAAGGCAATTTATCTGACCTGTTTTAAATGAGTCTGAGGAGAGAATGCACTATGCTTTAGAAATACCTATTTCTTGCTGGAGACTAAAAAGTGTGTGGATGATGACAAAGACACTACAAATTAGGCAAGAATAATCCCACTTCAAATTAAGGATTCACAGATAAAGTTGCTCTGGCATTTCCCAGATTTAGAGTGTAACTAATACTCATTTATCTTCTGTAATGGGTGGACAAGTAGTGGTGACATCTTACGGACACGTTTCTCTGTCCCTTGTGAAGCACTGCACTTCTTGCAGTCCCCCTACTCTGACATCTAAGAAGCAAAGGAGTGCAGAATACACAGTCACTCTCAAATGGAAACTGTTGATCAGTGAAATGTAAATGTCCTGACATCTCATCAGCTATACAGCTGATATTATTTTAGGCTTTCACAAACATGATTTTGTAGCGAAGGTTGGTAGTGCCAGCAGCAGTTGTAGAAAAGTATCACTTCTTACGAACTAAATTTGCACCCAATAAGTTTACACCGGGTTCTTGTAGACAAATGAAGCTCCTTCTGTCCTGTGCCTCGCCACCCTTAACAGGCCTCATGAGGCATCTTCAGAAATCTGGTCTAACCAAGTGCCCTGTGTAAGCCTCTAACCCTCACATGCTTCTGTATCACTGAGGGCTGAGTTCACAGTGGTGCTCAGGACACATCCCTGAGCACAGCATCCTGCCATCCTGCCTTGTGGGGTGTTTTCTCAGTCCCAGAGACAGCCCTTTGATGAAGTACACTTGCAACAAAGTCACAAATTAACAGACTCCCCTGCAGCCATCTTTCCCCTTGGCCTGTGACAGTACCTATACACAACATATGCACTTTCACAGATTTTCTCCTTGTTTAATTTACCCCTGGTTAGGTCTTGCAATGAATTTGAAACCTTATGCTGAAGATTAATAAATCTGTGATCTGTAGATGGACAAATTCTACATCTGAATAAATGTATAGGATATGGTTCAGAGAAAAGAAAAAGAAGTGACATTACTAGTATTTAGGCTATGTTTTGGTGTCTGCACAACTAATTAATAAAGTCATCTAGAGCAAGATATCAAGATATTTTTAGCATGTGACAGTTCAATACTGCTAAACTTCTGTAATCCTCAAGAAGTTATTTTATGCTGCACTTTTAAATTACATTTTACATGTATGTATGGCAGTTTGTAGTCTACTTAAAATAAATATTTCCCATATATCCATATGCATGATCTACACTTATTTTGTAGTACAAGATGTGCTGACAGAGATTAAAAGATTGCAACACAGCAGAAGGCGTTGTGCTATCTTGCAAGTGCAAAGTAGGTACCTTTATCTGACTCAGATTTTAGCATCTGTCTTCCGATTCATAACAGCTCTTGTTCCGCGTAAAACTATAATCACCTCAAGCCTCGTTTCTTCTGGCACTGACATCATAGGCTCTTGGGGGTTGTAGCAAATAAAAACCTAAATGGAAGTTTAAATCTCAAGGGTGAAAATGCTTAAACTGCAAGGTTTTCTCATTGCAGTCTTCAATACAGCCTTCCCACTGGGGTAATATCACAGAACCTTTCAAGTGGGTTAGACTCTAGCTAACAATACCTGTTTCCATAACAGGGATGTAACATCTTGCCTCTCAGGGTGGGGTTAGAAAAAAAAAATCCTTCCACTAAAACCCATTCTTCCTTCCAAAAATGAGTACCTTGCAAAACTCTGGAAGCAAGGGTGACCTGCTTACTTGTGCCTCAATGTAAAGATAATCTGATTAGTTTAAAGTTGTGCCCAGGCTCAGTTAGGAAGGAGGTGCACTGAGTGCTACACTGAGCAAGGAGGTGACAGGAGGAAACTTTTCATGTGCTTTTTGCCTATCTGATAGGGATACCTGTACCCAGACTTGCTGGGGAGACTGAGGAATCAGGGCACAGGGGTGCCCCTTAGCATTGTGCTTCAGCCCAGCCTTCTTTTGGCAGTGTTGTCTCTCATCAACCTCCCATCCCACAGCTGGGGCCCTGGTGTCAGCCCCATGGATGAGGGCACACTGAGGAGCAATGGGATGTGTTTTTTTCTGCTTAGTTGTCTTTAAATTCTTTTTCCTGACGGACCTGGAGCCCAGTAAAAGCCATGCTGGCTCCATGGGAAGGGAAACAGTGTTGTCCGACTGCTAACACAGTGATGTCAGTGAAATTATAAATTGCAGTAAGAAAAGTCTTAATCTTGTATTTTGTCTGTCTGCATTGTTGCCACTCCCTTTGCTTCCAGCACCTCCTTTTTGCACACTTGGAAAGGATTTTATGGTGTTTTTACTGGCAAATAACTATGGATTCTTTATAACAGGCTTTCTTGTAAGGAGAGCAAGATCAAACAAAATACAGTTTAGACAAAACTAGTATTGGAACTTGTAAGTAAATGGGCAAGACACTGAACTGTGGTATTTCTATTGCCTTTCCTAACACAGTCTAAGAAATAAGTCCCTCACCTCTCAGCTCATCACCTCACATATACAACAAGGGGAAACTCCTGGAAGCTTGCCACCATTTCAGACGTAAGTGCTGAGAAAGCAATTTGGCATCTAGCAAATGGACAGGACCTGTAGGTGACTAACCTTTCCTCAGACTGTGCTGGAGGATGCACATTTCACTGGGATTGCCTGAGCTACCTTACCAAGAAGAGACTGTAAAATCATCCTTGTTTACTCCACACTAATTCTCAAACTGTAAGTGAAAAGTAAGTTGCATGAAGTATTGTTAACAAAGCATGAACTACATGAGCTACAGGCACATTGACTGTGGAAACAAAAGCTTAGTTATATTTAAATATTTTCATTAAAGTAATAAATAATATAAAAATAAATAATGTAACTGTTAAAAATATTTTTAGGCTACAAACTTGCCAGAAAACATTGTTAGAAAAGGAGAAAAAACAAATCCCACATTGTTTCCTAAAGTAAACAAACTCTTAAGTCTTTGCTCATGAGATCTGTGCTTCCTAAACATAGGATGTGCCAGCAATGGAAATAAAAAAAAAAAAGAGAGATAACTTATGGAAGCATTTTTCTTTTCCTAGTTTTCAAAGGTTTTTTATAAACTCCCACTATCTATGAGGGTATTTCACAAGACACTATATGATTAGCTGTTGAAACTGAGATTCAGCCAATATTTTGGAAGACTAGTAGTGAAGTGGAAAATTGACTTGGTAACCTTGTAGATTTAGTAACCTTGTAGAAAGCCCACACAAGAGAATAAAAAAAATAAAATCTATGACAGGACTCTTATCCAGGAGGAAGGTAAATTATCCTTGCAATCTATTTTCTGTCTTTTCAAAATTTTTAACTGCAGTGTGTTAAGATCAGTGAAAAACAATATATATTGGATTTAAGCAATATGAATATGAATGCAATATGAAAAATGTTTTTCTGAAAAAGACTCGACAATTTCTAATGTTTTGGCAATTATTTTTTTCCAGAATGAATGGCCTTTCCAGATCAGTAGCCGAGAATGAGAAAGATATTCTAAAAATTGAAACATTACAGGGTCAGGCACTGTTTAGTCAAAAAGTGACAGCTAGATAGTAACTTAGCATTTAATGCAGTACTAAATTTTGCCTATGGTAATCATTGCTGCACATTAATTTTTCACAAAATTCCTGCCCCAGAGTACAGAAAATCCTCCCCTATCAACAGGTTCCAGTTTACTTTAATAATTATTTGAATTGAGACCTCATCCTCTATACTATTCAAATTAAATTTAGGGTCATGAGATTCCTCTTAGTGTTTTTCTCTTCTCATCACCACCTAGAGGTTCCAAAAGCAATTTCCATAGTTGCTACATAAAAACAGAACAGAGCAGTTGTTGATTCTCTCCTCAGACAAATTCATTTTGTTTACTGAACTAGTCCTGCAGGAACTAAATGGCAAATGCTGCACAGTTGTGTTAATACACTTTCTTGGATGAATGTGGGAAAGCCAGGGACAGACCAAGCAAAGTTCAGAACTGTACATGAAGGGAATGCCAGAATCCTAGCATCTGTATGCTTCTAATAAGGATCCAATAATTACACTTACTCTATACCTTATCTATTTGTGCAAATGATACATTATTCACAAGAGCAGCTCTTCTGAAAGGAATTTATAATTGTTGCAGTGTCTGTGTCAGACAGTGAGGGTAAATATTGAAAATACTGTGAGACTAAAGCAACTGGACAGAAGGGCATCATGGTTGAGCACTAGAAAAGTTTCTCAGTCCTCTATTCAATCTTTCCAGGTGAAGCAGTCTTCCTCTTAAGGAGAAAATCCTTTTTTTTTTTTTTTATCCCCTTCTGATCCTTTTACCTAAGAAGCTGTGATGAGACATGTCTATAGGGATTGCCAAGCTATTTGTGTTAGATAGCTGCATATTCATGTTACCAGCTCAGCAAGCCAAGAAAAAAATATGGCAAAGGAGAGAAAAATATTTGCGTGTAAGATAATAATGTCAGGGACACAGCATAATTTCTAAGCCGCAGGCTGTTTACAAGGGTTTGTTTGTTGTTGTTATTGCTTTTTTGAAAGAGAGAGATTAAATTCTGAGTCTTACCCATGCAATATTAGCAAGCTCTGACAGGCAGAGGTGGTAATTATAAGGCTTCATTCATTGGGAAGAATGTTGAAAGCCTGAGGGGTATGGTTTCTTGGTATAGTATAATTGTACTTCCTTCTCATAAAAGGATGGTGTTTATTTCCCCTAACTGACTGGAAAGCATAAATAGCTACCTTTAGCAGACCCAAACCACTACTCATTCATGACAGGGGAAAGAGTTTCATAGTCCTCACTGAGTGCTGCAGGATTGGGTTCATAAACACTGTCAAATAAAGCATTAAAGCATGCAAATGGATTTATTGCTCTAAATGGAAACATTCATGTGCTTTTCTATGCTAACCATTCCGATCAAGGAATATTTGTATATCTACACAAACAGTAAGTCAGGTACAAGAACTGAATTGCAAACACTTATTATGGAAACAAACGATAAAAATCCATAGTGGGACAATACTGAGTTGAGGTGACCACATGAGACGCATGCACCTTCAAGCCATTATTCAACTTGAGTAGGCTGCAGCATTCCACCTTTCTCTGGCTTTTCTTTAGTTTTGAGCTTCCTTAGATGCTTTTGGTTTTTTCACTGTACTTTTAGACCTTTTAATAAACTGTCACCTGCCTGTGGCTCCGAGAAACAGATCTAACCCTCCTCACAGAACTCTTCTCAACTTCAGAGTACTCTTTTCCATGTCTCTCTTGTGATGAATAATCCAGTTCCAGGAATACAGCATTACAGTTGGAGCAGACTGAAGACTTTCCCAAAGATCCTACCCATAATTTTGAAGAAAAATGTTAGAGCTTTAGTCTTTTCTCTACTCCTAGTTTTCCAACAGTCTTTTATTCCTTGTAAGGAAATAAACATTCTAGCACATATGTTATTTTCTGGAAATCTGTTGTTTTGTGGTTTTGTGGGGTTTTTTTTTTCATGTTGATCTAATCTGGTAATACTTTTTCACATCTTTCCACCTGCTCTCTAAAAAGAGCAGTCTCACAACTTGTCTCCTTATTAAGAGTTTTCTAATTAAACTAATTAAAAGATGCTGGTGTTTGCCCAAATGCCCTATTGCTTTTCTCTCCCCTTTCTCCCCAAGGTTTAGTCAATTGGAGGTAGTCTCCAGGAGTGGTTTGTGTGATGGGACAATCATCAGATTTAATAACTATCCTCATCCTCCTAATAACAGCTCTAAAGATTTCTTCTGTCAGTTCCTGTGATTTTAGCTCTAGATGGAGGAAGTTGATAATAGCAAAGACAAACTCCTTCCTCCTCTTTACTGTCCCATTCAACACAGTAGTAGAAGCATTACAGCACACACCTGGGGAAAGACCTCTGTGTCAGGCAAAATTGATTAATAATGTGCTTATTCCTCAGATGCTTGCTTTAGGTGTTAATATCCAAATAAAGATAAAGAAAAAGCAAAAAAAGCATTTAATACTGCTTTATTTAGAAATCTGGATAGGAAAAAGCACAACCAGATGGCAGAAAGTTACCTGTTCATCCGTGTTACAGGGTCTGAAGCTGTGGGGATGGGGCTTCATCACCTCAAGCAGTGTCTGTCTAGAGATGTTCTGAGAAGGACGCAGTCACAATTTTAAGCCTGAAGCCAGATGTCACATTTTGACTCTTAATCAGTTTGTGTTAAAAAGCTTCTTTCACAATACTGTATATTTACTCACAATCGAGAGTGGTGTCTCCTAAAACACAGGGTGTGAGCAGAACCTGAGGGCTCTTCCTTGGTACTCCAGCTGGCTGATACCTCTGAAAGCAAACCTCAGCCTGCTCTAGAAAGACATACCCAATGCATTTCATCACCTCCCCATTCATTTATTCATGAACCAGTGGCCTATTCCCCATGAGCCAGAGCCTGTTGAACTCTAAAATAGTTGTCCTTGTCAACTTCCACGGGCATTTGATCAACCTAACAGGAAAAGACCAAAAGTTTGGAAAACCTGAAGTGGCTGGTTACATGCCAAGGCAGACTTCAGTCTTCCTTGCAGGCAACTCTATGTAGACATAACAAAGGGCAGCTCTCTCACATTCAATCAGAGTCCTCCCATGGAGCTTACTTGTGTCTTAAAGACATGCAATTGTTCCTGTGGTCTGGTAATACAATTAAAAATATTTTATTTTATTTTCCTAGTGAATGCTTGCAAAATGTGCGTGGACATGTGCATGTGAGTGTGAGAGACTAAGCACAGGCAAATGTTACCTCTCTAAATACCTTAGCATAGACTAAGCATTTTAAACTTTTTAAACTGTTCCATTTTCTAATTTAAAGAGCCAGGGCATTAGTTCATTATAGTCTCAAAGTTCTGGTGAACACACCACTGTGTGCAGACAAAGCAAAACTACGTCTCTGCTTGGATTCAGTCTGCACCTTATATGACTGCATCAGCAATGGGTGTAGGAGCAAGTTAGTCCTGCATTCATGTATCTAGCACACCTATATCATATAACCTGAGTGTCTCATCTTCCTTCCCCCCTTGAGAGCAAATGGAAAAACACAAATATCCTGGGAAAAATGTAACAAGAAATGTGCAAAGTATAAAATATTTTTGCAGACTACAGTTTTACTGTTTTAGACTACAGCTGGACTGTTTTGTGAGTGCCAAGAGTTTTATGAATGAACTCTTTATGGTGTTCAATCAATAAGCCTCCAGCATTCGGAGGTGGAGGCTCTAATTACTGCCTTTTTTTTTTTCTTCGGTGTTTCATTTCAGACACCTCCAGGGGAACAGTATAAATCACAGAGCTCAGACCTTTGTGAACATTATTACTCTTACATGTGGCTCATCTATATCACCCAGCCATAAAGTTCAGTGTCAACAATTTTGAGAGAATGTATACTTAACTTCTTTCTTTTTTTTTTGGTCAGGTGCTAATTGATTATTCCTGTGTACCGGCAGCTATCCATTAATGATGTATGGACTATATAGGACTATTTTTTAGTCCACAAACTGGGGGGAAATGCATATATAAATCATTCTCCATGCCACCACACTCTTTTGGGGAGAAAAGAGAGCATACATTAATAACAATTGTAGAGAAGTCTAGCACTTTCTTAGAGTTAATGTGAAGAAAAAACATAGTTTCTTCTCAGGAACATACTATACTTGCAACAGTCATCTGCTGAGTGGTATTTCTTCTGATTAGCTAACAAGGCTTGCTGGTATCCTAAGAATCATAAAAGTGTTCTTCATTCTTTGGCCACTCCTAGGGCAGTGGTTATCACAGCTGGGATAGGTCTGTTTCTAGGGTTCAATTTGTTTTCATTCCTGGAGTCCTGCTGTAGTATTTAACCTTCAGTAATGAGGTGAGATCTCCCACCAAGGCACCAAAACTTTGTTCAGGAAACATGAGAGAGTCATTTCTGTTTGGAAAAGCCAGGAGGAACAAAATCTGTCCTAAACCCACCCACAAAGAAGATTTGCCTAACCAGAGTGATGTGCTAAAAGCACATGGTCTTTAGCCAACAGTTCTCTAGCTTAGACCTCTCTTGCTTGGAGCACCGTGAATCCAGGAACACTCTCCAGTACTCCAGAGTTCGAATTTTCCCACAGTAAATAAAAGCAAACCCTCTCCTCTGTGTCTGAATGTACTGGCATGGGGCAGTACTAGCATGAGAAAAAATCAACTGCAACATGTTAAGCATGACATGCAGTGGAATATCAGAAAACAATCTTGGCCTTGGGGTCCATTCCCAGTGCTCATGTGCTTAGGAAAGGAGTGAACCAAAGTGAGTACTTCCAGCAATTAAAGCTTTAAGGATTTCTCCCATTGGAAGCTGCATCGAGAATTCCATGTTTAATCTTTCCTCCATGGATTTGTCAACAGTGCACCCTTACGTCCCTCAGACATTTCTGCAGTGAGTTCTCATTGCTCCTCACATACCTCATCATCCTGGACAACCTTCCCTGTACTTAAACAGTGCTATCAAAGATGACATAAACAGAACTGTGTGTACTTTTCAACCTATGGGCACATCAGATATTTATACAATGGCTTAACAATGCTGTCTGTTCTGTCCTGTACTCCTTTCCCAAGAGTTCATCGTACTTTATTTGCCTTTCTGACTGCTGTTGAGCAATGAACCGGCACTTTCAGAGAACTATTCACAAGGACATTAACATCACTTTCATGAATCTAGTAAAATACGATTTAGAGTTGTCATAAGCTTCTCCTGGACTATTTGGGTTCAATTATACTTCCCACTATTATCACTGGAGGCTGAAGAGCATTTCTGGTATATGGTAGACTTTTTCCCAGAGTTACCTCCTTTATTACCAACCCTTTAAGTGTTTTGTGCAGCTGACATGGCACTGTATGTTCTTATTCTAGGGATGTTTTGAGACAATATATTGTGAATTTATGTCCTGCCGAAGCACCCATTAGCTGTGGCTTGTTCAAAGGACTGTTTGTTCTGTCTTTTGCTGCACTATTAAACATGCCCTCCTTCTCCAGAATATCTCCTCCTTTCAGTAGAAGACCTAAATTCTTAACTTATAGAGAATAAAATGTTCTTTTCAGCTGGGAAGTCATTTCATAAATCTGTGAGTGAATATTTCCAATACATGAGATGTGATATTTTACAAAAACATGCAGGTTTACAGCCATATTTTATGCAAACATATACATACAATTAATGTATGAATTTCATTAGTGGCTCTTGATTGGGTCTAGACAAAACAAGAATGTCTTCAAGGGATACAATAAGAAGAGTTCATTATGTATAAGCAGTTAAGTGGGATGAGATCTATAGCAGAATCTCTTTCATTAGACAACTGGTGTAGTCTGAAACAAAAAAAAAACAAGCTCTTGGGCACAGAAGATATTTAGATCTGAAAGAAAAACATCAGCTTTCAAAGCTAAAGACAAGCACAGACCAATTGCTCAGAATTTAGCTAAATATGTATCAATTAGATAATCTCTGAAAAAATGACAGCTGGTATCAGTGAAGTAGAGGTAGAGTACCGCTAGAAAATGTGGAGTTAGGGTTATTTTTTCCTCAGCACTTGGCTTTTATCAACATTGAATTTCATTTGCAATTTTATCACCCTGTCTATCCAGTAATGTGAAAGCTTTCTGCAGCTCATCACAGCTCACTGTAGATTTGATTATTCTGAATAACTTTGCCATCAGCAACCTTTATCACCTTGCTATTCCTTGCATTTACCAGATGATTTACACTGAGTATTCATACAACCTGCTTTATTAAACAATAATGAGATACTGGCACTGTATGGTAGTACAGCCATTGTCTCTGCCACACTTATCATCAAGTTTTTATGAATTTTGAAGCAAAAGAGATTTACATGAAGACATCTATCACACAACAAGATAGTTTTTTGAATATTTGAGAATGTTTGAGGAAGGATTCACTTTTCAGCTCAACTTAAAAATAAAACAAAAGCTAGAAAACTTAGAGAATGCAGTATAGCTCCTCTGAGAAGTGTTCATTTACATTTGATGAAGATCTATCCATGTGTATTTTCTACTTTTAATTATGCATTACATTCTATCATTTTTCAAAACCATTACAGAATACTTTCTGTTTCACCCTGAGATGTAAATTTACTGACCTATACCTCCCCATCTTGTGAGCCAGTCATTATACCTGTTGACTTAGAGCCTTGTAAGAGTGAGCTTTAGGGGAATTGTATCTGCTGTGTTTACAGTTCTAATTTTTATTTGAACACCAGGCAAACATGCATTAAGACTTTGTTTACAGTCATTTCCTATATCATACAATGGAACTGAAAAAAGAAATCTATTCACCAGTAAATAAATTACTTGTAGCATGTATTGATGTTTTTGGAAAGAAATACTATTTCATGATTGGTCATAGTATATCCACATGAGATTTTTCTGGATTTCTGCCAAATATTTAACATGGTCTACATGCATTTTTGAAATTGGACAAGCTATTATTTAAATGCTGTAATCTGCACTTCAGATAGAACAATATGCCTGACAAGCAGGGTAGATAGTTGGGAAATACTAGTTATTATTTTTCTGTTTCATTAAGATTCAATAGTTCTTTTTCTGGAATTCCTTTGCCTTCCAAATTTTGCATTAAAAGTTTCGTAAATATGATAACCGCGATTTTTCACTATTACCATGGAAATATGAATTCCTACAGACATAATAAATAAGACATCAGTCACAGTACACTGCAAGTCTGAATCTGTGTATCCCTGGACTCCAGTGTTTCCATGCTTGCCTCCTGTAAAGGGAACAATAGATGGGCACCTTTCCAAAACAGTCCCTACGTGGCAGTAAAATAAGACTTCACACACTATGCAGATCGATGCCATGCCCTCTAGGTTAAAACAGCTGGAAATGTTACTCCTTGGTTATTATCAGTGGGCAGCTGAATCAAGACCTCACCGAAATAAGTGAGGAAACTGATGCCACACAGGACCCTATGTACTATGCCCTCTGTTAATCTATATTATGTCAGTCTATAACAGACAACAGAGTGCAGACAGCCTGAATATTTTCCCCACTATGGTCACTCCAATACTGAAAGTCAATGCATTGAGTCAGTATAATGTTCACTTAAAGCTCATTTAATCCAATGTGAGAGTGAACTGAATGGAATTAAGTTGTGGCATACAAGTTTGCCCCCAAGCACTTCTACATGTAGATTTGCCCTTAACCCTTAAGCTTTTCTGCACTGGTTACAACCTTTTCAGCTCCTACAGGTTTTTTTAGAATCATGTCATGTAGGAAATTACTTTATTATAAAAGCAGCATGGGCAGCAGGTTGAACGAGGTGATTCTGCCCCTCTGATTCACTCTGGTAAGACCCCACATGAGCACTGCATCCAGATCTGGGGTGCTCATTTCAAGCAAGACCAATTGGAGCAAGTCCAGAGGAGGACCACAAAGATGATCAGAGGGATGGAACAAAACTCCTATGAGGACAAACTGAGAGCTGGGGCTGTTCAGCCTGTGAAAGGTACCAGGGAGACTTTATAGCACCTTCCAGTACCTACAGAGGACTTACAAGAGAGCTGGAGAGGGACGATTTAGAAGGGCATGTAGAAATGGGACAAAATTGAATGTCTTTAAACTGAAAGAAGGTAGATTCAGACTGGATACAAGGAATAAAATTTTTTACAATGAGAGAGGTGAGACATTGGAACAGGTTGCCCAGAGATTTTGTAGGTGCCCCTGATGCCTAAAGGTTTGGGGTGGATTTTTGTAGATTTTTAGAGTTTTAGAGGTATAGGTTTTCTTGCTCACATATTAAGGGGTGTTTGAAGTTACTAAAGGGATTTTCTCACATATTCTGGGGCTCTCTGAAGGTCGTGGTGTTTTTCAGAGCCACCTGCAAGATAACTTGAAGTCAAAACAATAGAAGAGCCCAGAAACCATTGGAGGTGGTCCAGGGGGCATGGCCCAGGACCCTGAGGGGTGGACCACCGGGGAAATTAGAAATGATGATTGGTTATGGATATCTCATATGTTAATTGTTTAGAAGGGTATAAAAACTGTAACCCTACTGAGGGCGGGGTTCTTCGGGGATTTTCGGATATGAGAATCCTTGTTGAATCCACGCGTGTTTGGTGGGCCCAGCGGAGGCCCGAAGCCTCCGATCTCCCAATAAAGGTATTGTCTATCTTTCTCCATTAATGTTTTGTCTGAGTGCCTATCTTCCAGGATTTTAGGCATCACCCCGATCCCTGGAAACATTCACAGTCAGTTTGGATGGGGGTCTGAACAGCCTGATCTAGTTGAAGATGTCCCCGCGCACTGCAGGGAGCATGAAACTACATGGTTTGGTCACTTCCAACCCAAACCATTCTGTGATTTTATGATTTTAATTTCATTTTTAAAAATGAAGCAGAAAACACTGAAGTGTGTCTTTCAAGGTATTTTTCATGGAAGACAGTAATATCTCACCCTTGTCACTGAAAGACCTAAATCTCATTGCTTTAACTTATATTAATAAATACGTAGTCTGTAAGAACCACTTCACCACTTTGTCGGGGGCTTACAGCAATCATAAAAGAAAGTAGTTCGGTGTTCATAGTGCGATAAAATTATTAGCTTTCAGATTCCTATTTTTCTTACAAGTTAAACCTATTTTTAGAGGTATATTCAAAAGGAAAGATAGAGAAATGCATGATAATAACCAAGATCAATCTTAGCAGATTCTGCTGACTGCATTTAGACAGTGTTTCACTTTGGATTTAGGTCCAGTCAAAAAAAGGGCTATGTGTCTAAATCTAGGAGTGTGAGAAAATACCTTGTTCATCTTTTGTGGAAACAGAAGTCTCATAAATATGACAAATACCTTGCCTTTCTGCTTGTCAGGAAAGGAATAAATGTGGCTCCTCTAAATCTGGGAAAAGGGTAAATTTCATTAAATAGAATTGTATTTTGCTTTCTGTTATTATCAAGGAAATACACTGCATTCTGTAATGTCTCTTTCCCAGGATAAGATGATGGAAACTCTAAAGAACAGGTGGAAATTTGTTTTGAAAGGATATGATTAAGGATTAATCTGGATTTAAATAGCTTAAAGATGTTGTTGAACGCATGAATGCAAGAAAACCTTAAATTGCAATCCAAGTCAGAGATTCTTTGGAGGAAGCCCAGGAACTTCAATCTGTGAGCACTCATGCAGAAATTTGGTCCACTGGGGAGATAAGCTATATTCATTGGTGTCAAAATTATTTATAGAACTTTGGTTGTATGATCTGACCCTGGAAAATTCAACAATCAAGTCTTTCTGGTTGAGTTTTTTTCTCTGACATCTCCTAGGTTTTGATTCTGTGAATCTAAAATAAAAAAAACACATGACCTGGAAAGGAAAAGATCCTTATATACATATATATGTGTATGTGTGTGTGTGTTTGTGTGTGTATGTACTACACGTATTTATAATACACGTGTATGTATTATATATGTATATATTGAATATATATAAAAGTAAGTGTGCACTTAAGTAGTTTGCTGAGCAGAACTGACTTGCTGAGTTGTGGGGTGACACAAGAATCATCTTATTTCAGAGCTTCCCAAGATCATTAGCAAATTCTGAATATTAGTCTGAGGTCAGCATTTCCAGCTGCTTTCTGTAAGGCTGATCCTGACGAAGTAGCTGATGTGGCATCATGTACCTTGCTCATTCTGTAAGTAAGAATATACCACCTCTGTGCTGAAAGTTTTCAGTAAAACCACAGTGAATCATATGATGTTGAAGTTTTGATAATTTGCTTTCCTCTAGGGGTGGGTGTATGTATAGATGAAGATAAAGAGCTTGATTATTTTTATTCTTTGCCATGGTGAGGTGTGTGAAGAACAAAGGTCTAAAATTTAAGGGTAGTTTGTAATGGATGTTTCTAGGGTTAGTTGTTTTATTTTGGCTGGTTTTTACCTCATTAATTTTTTAAGTGACTAATAAATAAGAAAAAAAACCCCAAACCCTCACACCTTATCTTTTGCCTTAATGAAATGCTAATTTAATAATTTTAAGCATATGGGACTTTTAAATTATGGATCTGATATAATAGTTCCAAGTGCAATAAACTGTCATGTAAACTGTGACTAAGCACCACAATAATATGAACACCCACCTATTTTGTTAGAAAACCACTTTTACAGCTTGTGTCCATGAGGCAATGTCTTAAAAGATTGTTAGCAGCTAGATAGACCCAACCCTCTTCCCCGCACTAAAATATGACACAGACAGGATTTGGATGAGTGAGTGCAGGAGAGCAATCCACTATATCATTAACCTCAGTGTCTCACAGAGAGCAGAAGACCCTGATGGAAGATCAGCCCTGGGCTCTCTCTGCCCCGTGTCCTGATGGTGGGCTGCAGAGTGATGCCACTGGTTCCTGCTGATTTGCCTTAGGCAGGTGGCTTCACTGACTGCTTCCCACAGGGAGCCTACCCTGCGGTTTCCACATACAAAACAATCAGCAGTAGTATTTGCTTATGGAATTCCTCCCTACACATCAGGGTGTACTTGTGCTCACCCAAGCCCTTATCACTCTTGCTGTTCTGAGAACAACATCAGGGAACTGAACTCTCTAAAATAAGGTCTGAGAAAAAAATAAACCAAAGTTTTTCATTATTTGCCCTGAAATTTTACATTCATTCTTTTGCTGCTCCCCATCCAACAGGTGTTTGTTACTTGTGCAGTGTCCCCTGTCACTGTCACTAGGGTCAATCCTGGTTAAAGAAGGTCCCACACTCCCTAAGCCACCTTCTCTTGATCCCTTATCTTCCTTAACCCACTCATGCCTGCAGTTGAGTATGTACAGGTCTATGCAGGGATGTGCTACTGCTTGATCCCTCATATCTTTTTGTGGCATGAGTTCACAAACAACTTAATCAACACAACTGAGAGAAGGGAAAATTCAGGAGAGTGGTGGTGAGCACCTAAGCCTCAGGATGGGAACCTCTCAAACCAGCTTTGCCAGCAGAGATATTGCAATATGGAACTACACCCCTAGGCACTAGATGAAGCATCATGAATTGCAACCTAAAGCCAGAATCTCAACTTTCAAGCAGTGTAGAATAGAGTTGAGTCCTGTCCTCCCCTTCCCTTCTTTTTAAAGTGTCATTTGGTATTGGTGCCCTAACTATAGACAGCTGTTGAGGCTGCTAATCAGAAACAAAGAAGGAACCTGTGCCCATAGTTACATTCTCAATTAATAGGGATATGACTTCTCTGAAGTCTCCACTTGCATATTCCAACATGTACAAGAGTCTTTTAACCACTAGATCATACAGAATTTTCCCTTATTCTAACCCAGTAGTTTTATTAGAGTTTAATTTAGATGCATTGTAAAAAAGTTCACTGATCATCTTTTGTGTCTGATAGCAGGCAAAACTGTGATGGCTTGATGATTATGCTCAATACATTTTTTTTCAGTCTTATTTTAGATTAAATAACAAAACAAAATAGTTTCTTAATTCAAATATAAAGTCTGGTCTCTCTCACCACACTGCTTTTGAATATGCCAGTGATTTCTTAATGAAGCATGAATTACTGATTATGAAACATGAAGAGATAAAATAAAATCTAAAATGAATAGCACACACCCTCTTACAGTCAAGGAGGAACTAAAGCCTGATTGTATTAATGAAAGACATGATCTTTTTATAGATGAGAGGAATAGTTCCTTGAAAGTAATGTGATTTTTTTTCCTTAGTATATTTTTAATTAAGTAAATGGGTTGTACTTTCATTAAATAAATGAAAACTGTGTCACAACCTGCACCCTTGTGTTTATATACATATGCACAGACTCAAATGGGTGGTATAAACACAAACCTCCTTTTTGGAAATCAGGCATTCCCAGTGTGGAGAGCATCATCATTGTTTGTGCTTGAGTGGTCAGTTTGTCACTGCTGGAGGGGATGCCACCAACCTTCCTCTTGTAAAGAGCCAGCTTGCCTTTTTGGGAAGGCATGGGGAGGAAGACTCTGCAGATGCATTCTTGTTATGGGGAATAAAAGTCTCCTCGCAGCTTCTGTGTAGTTCTTTAAACGACTTGAATTAAATTTGAAAATAATTTGCCATGTCCTCAAATGACAGATGGCAGTCGGACTGCCCATAAACTCTCTTGTGTGTATGTTCGTTCAGTAGATTCAACCTAAGAGGTACTTGGTTTGCTGCTTCCTGACCTGCCAGTGTTGGCCCAATTGCATTTTACAAATACCAGCTCAGCGTAGAACAGGCCAGCTTTTAGTGTTGCTCTTGTTTTGAATCCAACCCATCGTGCTTTGAACAGTAGCAAGCACAGTTGGATTCTGATCTTGACTCAAGCTTGTAGACATACTATTTTTATTATACTTGGTAAATCAAGAGTTTTCATAGGTTAGATCTCAAAAGTTCCCACATGGGTATTTCCAGTTTCACTCCCCAATTTTGCTGAAGATAACAAAAGGAGTGTGCAGGTTAAAGTAACATCAGACCAGTCACATGGTTCAAGTGGCTTCAGGAAGGTTTTGACCACTCAGTGAGCACCAGGAGAAGGACACTCTTCTGCAGACCCCTGCACCTTGGCCCCTGCTCCTTCTTCTGCTCTCCAACAGCTTCTCCAGGCATGAACTGGGTCTCTGTGAGCTGAAATGTATATCCAAATCTCTTCCCTCTTTGAAGCTGAGTCCTGTTCCAGGAGGAAGTTTACTTTGCCTCCAATCTTTTGACAGTCTGAGCTCCTTCAAATCAATGGAAAACAATAAATGCTGAGCCCTCTCTGGTCACAGCTCCATGTGGTCTGAAAGAGAAACCTTAGGAAAGCTGAAGAATGGAAAAAAAAATAATAATTGATTGCCCAAAATGGATACTGCTTCACTGTAATTTTTATATCTTCTCCTTTTGTATCTTGTTTAATTCCCTGCATTGGCTGTCAGAATTAGCATTTGTTGATAGCAAACCTCACTTGTTTACCTGAAAATCCTCAGGGCCATGATCGCTTCTAAGCCCAACATCCCTGAGTGTGCAAATGAGCAGTAAATGAATGTATTCATTCCAAGTGCAGAGTTGTCATAATTTTACACTTTAGTTTTAGCTAGTCAGTCCCTGGAATTGCTACAATTCCTAAAAAGGAGACATATGTGTAGATCACTGGTAAAATTTTAAATTTCTCCTTGTCTTTTTTTTTTTTTTGGTTAATGAAAACTTGACTTTCTGAAGAAAACAAAACAAGTATAGTGACTAAGACTGCTTAAATCTTGCCTGAACTGGAGTTCAGACACTTAGAATCTAAGTAACCCCTAGCCTGTGAACCACATCTGCCTTTTTACCAGGACTGCCTAGCCCTGGAGCTATTTATATTCACTAGACAGCTCCCTGACTCATTTGGGGGTTCTCTTGGCATGTATCTTGGTTTGTACCTGTGATCTAGAAACAAGGAACAGAGATTTTATATTCTATGGTCTAAATTTCCCTTGCAAAAATTCAGGGAACTGGTTCCTAAAGTAAATAGATACAGGGAAATGAAGGGAAGAATAAGGTAAAACCAGGTTAAGGAGTCCACATATAATTTAGGAGTTTTCAAGTTAGTTGGACCAGATCAGATTCATATAGGATATTTGAAGCAGTGTCTGAAGCAATTGCAAAGCTACTGTCTTTGAAAAGATAGGGTAAATGATGAGGTGCTGAAAGATTATGTAAGAATAAATATGCTGTCTTACTTTAAAAAAGGAGCCAAGAAATAAAGACTAAACAGCTTGATTCCAGTTCCCAGGGAACATCCTGGGACAATCAGTCAAACAAATATTTGAAGTCAGTTGTTTTAAGTGCATGCTCCAGAGCAAGCCAGGTACTCAGTCTTGAAGAAACTAATGTAAGGAAGGTGGAAACCTATCTGCATATGCATATTTGGAGCTCAGTTACCCATGGAATATTCAAGGGCATAAAAGGAAGTAAGTATTCTATAGAGAATGTTATAAGCCAGACTTAACTTCATTCAATGCTTTTATTACTTGCCAGATAATAATTGTTTTGTAGCCTAAAGGAGAGAAGAATGGAGTTAGTCAGGGAATAGGGGAAAAGACCAGACTAAGCATGGAAACACTTTTTACGAAGAGGAAGAAAATAATCATTTATCCATGTACAAGACTGATAAAAAACTAGGAAAGGATAAGTTCAAATTGCAGTCAAAAGTGCCGTTTAGATGTTAGAAAACCTTACATGGAAAGCCTTGAAGAGATGACCAAGGAATCTGTGGATCTGCCACTAGTAGAAGTTTTTAACTAGTCAGATCACTATATATCAGAATATGCATAGCTGATTCTGTCTTGTAGTAGAGGGATGGAGTAGATTCCTTTTGTGATCTTACTTTCCTGTGATTACTTTATAGCACAAAAATGGCAGAAACACGTGAGTTCACCTGGCAAAGATAGCTCTTTGAAAATAATGCATAAGTTGTTGAAACAGCACAACAGTCTTTATTATAAAAGATGAACACACTGACTTCTCTCTCCCATTATTTTCTGTTAGTCTAAAATACATGTGTTAACAGAAGCTCCCTTTTCAGTCCCAAGGCAGATGAGTTTTCTGTAGCATACTCCAAGAGGTCAGGAATAGCAGAAAAGTTCAGATTCCACACAGGTCACAGGAGGTTCTCAGCAGAGGAGAACTGTTTGATAGAGTAAAAAAGAGTCTTAGATTACAATTAAACAAGTGGTGAATAATTCTGGAGGAAAGTGTATGTGGATATGTGCCAAGCACACACATGTTGGTGTCTGGGTACACCAACACTGTAAGCTAAGATAGGTGATCTGAAATCCTGAGGAAGCTCTCTAGAATCTGTCTAGCTCACCACAAAGGACAGAGTCCAAAGTGAAGAAAGGGGGAAAATATGAAACTCAGAAATTTAAAGAACCTTCTTTAAGTAGAATACATCTGTTTTTTCATCACAGCAGTCTTCTGGAAATTCGTTATCAAATGAACAACATGGAAAATACATGGAAATACAGGCTTCAGGGAAGAAAAACTTTGTTGTCAAAAAAACCCATGGAGATTATTTTCTTTTTCCTTGAAAGGCTTAGAAGACCATTAAGCTCTTTTATTATTTTATATTTTTATAGAAATTTACCATGGGAAATGCAGGACAGCACTTGTTCATCAAGATTGGACACTCATTTGCATTAACCTCATGATAGGCAGGAAAAAGAATAGATTTCCTTGCTACTTTTTTCTCAGACGAGTATACCAGATAAGCATTATTGTTGCCAATGGAAACACTATTCAGGTGCATAATCGTGCAATAATATCCCTGAGCTATCTTTAGCACAGACAAAAAATTCTGGTCACTGTGATTTGCTTGACAGTTGCTGAATTTCTGCTAATATGTTTGGCATTTGGTTGTAATTACTGTTCATCTGAATTAAAAGATTGATCCCTGCAGTCAATGATTGATACAAAACAACATAAAAGAGATATATTAATACTGGAATTTTATGTAAGCATTGTTCCAGAGGGAAAAGAACATATGCAACAGGAAAATTGAGAAGACATCTCTTACAGAAGTCAAGCCTCTATCAAGCTTGATAGTGATTATGAATCCATTACCATTGATATATTGCATAAAGCTGTGCGAATAGGAAGCTTTTCACATTACACAGAGAATAATCAACATCCAACAGAAGCAGTCCCATCAAACACACACCTGCTGCGTGCCTCACATCAGAATATGTCATTTGAAATTCTAAATGTTATTGGCATGGCAGAAGGAGACAAAGACAAATAATGAGATTCACTTATGAGCTATTTTATTCCTCTTCTAATGAGATTTTACAGTAACTAAACAAGCATTTGGTAACTTGCATATATTTCTCAGAATGTGTTGACAATACATAATTTAATCAATATATTTCAAAAGCAGATGAGTAATATTTCCAAACCATTTCTTATGAGGAAAATCTGGCTGCTTGTAAGAGAAAACCATATTTTTTTCTATGTATTTATGCTTATGTATTTGTATGTGCATTTATACCATTATTAAAACAAAATCAACAGGAAAAAAACTCAGGAGTATGGGGGCGTCAGTGTATGCCCTAAAAATGTGTTGCAGCAAAAAATCCTGTTTGAAATTAAAGAGAAAATGCTTTTATTTCAATACTTTTTTTTTCCAGAGTTGAACTTAATTCAAGTGTGCGTAACTAGAATAGTAGCCTGTGTTTAGAAGACAAAAAATTACCAGAAAAGTCCTTCTAAGATAAACAACATGCAGATCAGAATCTGCTAAAATAAAGTAAAACACACATTTTGTGTGGTGGATTTATGTATATGCAATTTATATTTTTCAGTTTTAAAATTTGCTAAGCTATACTCACCACGCATGAGAGCATATACACACACATATGCATAAGTGGTTACAAAGACAGGATGTTTCAGCATGTACATATACATATATATAAACATATATCTATAATACATACACATATATATACACACGAGTGTCTCACCTAATATATATTAAATGTTACAGCAAATAATTACATAGTTTTTTCCTACTAAGCCGCCTGAATTACTGTAAAAGTTAGATCCCTTAAACAAATTATGTAATATTTTAACATTTTTGGTTACCAGCATTTTTAACAACGAAAAAACAAATTACTTTATTATTACTTTTTTAATTGCACTTATTTACACCACTAAAAAGGGAGGCATCTCAATTATATAAATTAAAATCAACCCAAAACTTTTAGCTTTTTAAATTATGAAAGATATATTAGGATGACTACGTATGACAAATATGCTTTTTGTGTCTATCTGTTACACAGAAACATTTTGGTAAAACAGCGCATCAGAGATGTAATTATCTGTTGTTGTGGGAAAAAGGTCTTAAAAATAATAAGTGACTAAAGTGGTCAGCTGGTGTGGCAGATAAAGGACAACAGACAGCAAAAGAAACAACAGCACAAATAGCAAACCAAAAGAAAACATTTCTCTCAGATGTAGCATCAGTCTGTTCTCTGAGTGAAAATAAATGCATAAACATCACTTTTCTTGCAAATCATCATAGTCTAGCCAGGATGAGTCAAAGGAAAAGCCATACAATTGCCACTGTTCTACAAAAGAGACAGATGTTGTGACACAGAAAAAGAATTCTAATTTGGTTAATATGAGGAAAGTTAGGGTAGCTTTTTTCTCTTTTTTTTTCCATCTTAATTTATTTTTTTCTTAGCATAATTCAAGGAAAAACTGTGTATTAGTGCAGGCTCTGTTCCACTAGACACCCTCTGAAAATGGCTACTGAACTGTGTACTTTAGGTAAAGGTACATGTAGGCTGCAAATCACAGAAGTCTGTAGCTCCTGTGCTGCCCAACACAGCCAAGGTTAGGAAAGAACCAGATTTTAGGTCACTTATGTAGGAAAATTCAGAAAATAAATTTGTCAGCACAGGCTTCATGGAAGATGAAAAGACTACTTCAAACCAGTGGCTGTTGGGGAAGTTCACTGGTGCTGGCACTGGGAAGTGAGACATGACTTTTACTATTTTTCTGTTCAATTACTTTTTGATACAGTAGAGAGTCATGTTGGGTATTGATGATAGTTTAAACATCTCTTAAATTCTGTCTGGGAACATGACATACTATCAACTAGGTGTTGTTAAGAAAGATAGCAAATACAAACAAGAGTAGAATGAGAAGTTAAAACTGGAAAGAAATGAAGATTGTGAGAGAAAGTAAGGAATGAAAAACTGAAGGTGTTTGGTTTTTCACCTGAAAAAGATCTGCTTGTCCAGGATGTTGTGCTTATGATAATGCATTAATGAAAATATAACACCCCTTTAAAAATGGTTTTGCATGGTATCAACTGCATATGAAAAAAAAATAAAATGCATTTCTGAAACCTCTGTAACCTATTACAGAAATCTGTTCTGTAATTTCAGATCTTGGTGTGTAACTTGAGATGTAAATGTCAGAAAAAAGATTCTTCAGAGACTGATTTCAACTTGGAAGAAACAACAGCGATTGGGAGGCCACGCAGCAGAACCAGAGAAGAATGAAAGCTCTGCAGGTGAGAGAATACTATGATAGTCTTCATTACTAAACCACAAATGTACACAAGCATGCAGCAGCAAGAATGTACTGAAGATAAGAGAAAATCTGAGAAACACAACCAGACTGAGGTTGCAAGAAGCAGAATGCACTTGGTGTGGGAGATATGACATCATATATTCTGTGGACAGAGCTGTTGCATCTGCAGGAAACTAATGCAAATCACTGCAGGCAGGTTAGTTCATCCCTCTAAGGAAGTACAGTGAGCACACATGCATATTTTTCACAGTGATTCAGGTTTCTGTAGCACACCCTGCAGCAACACGTCTCTCCATTTAAGAGATTTTAAGAGGCTTTTCTTCAGCAGTCACCAGAATTTATTTGTGGGAACTGTTCAAAAGAGATTGAGTATATGGAATATTCTTGGAATAAAATCTGAAATCTTTCAATGTACGGAACACAGAGGTGTTTTGAAAAGGGTAGATCTAAAGGTAAATGGATTGGAGATAAGCTGGGGCATCATGCTTCTAATCAGCGACTGTATATAAGATCCATTAGCACTTAGATCTACCAACATGGATTATAGAGAGCTATCTTACTTTTCCTTGCTCAAATATATATTATTTTTTCTCTCATGTCCTAAGGAAGCCTTGCTATGTGTTCTAGTACAGATCCTTTATCACCACTCCAAAATTGTCACCTAGTCCACTTTATCTGATTCAGTATTATGTCCCCAGGCTGGCATGCACTCGTGTCCAGCTAAGAGCAGCATGAGTGTGCTGCACTCCTTGTGCCTGTACCACCAAACTCTGCTGAGGGCAGGGCTGTGCCTTGGCAGAACTCCCAATGTCGTGGTGCCTCTTCACAGCACAGCATTGGCCCAAGACAATGTAGGAGCTCTGAGAGAGCCAGCTTGTGGATCCCTAAAAATCCCTCCAGACTCTACATATCCTAGCAGAAACACACATTTGTAAGCAAGCCTCATTGACAGGCGTTTGTGAGCCAAGTTGTGAAAGCAGCACTAAGTGTCTTAAATCCTATCTAGTCCTCTGGGCTTCTAGCATGAAGTGCTTTCAAGCCAGTGTGCAAAATAAGTAGCAGTAAAAATCTTTGGCTGCATTTTCCCTTTTTGTTGTTATTTTAGTGAGATTGAGGTGGATTGAGTTTTACAACTTGCTTCAGACAGAAAAAGTTTCCTTAGTTTTAATGTGGGGTTTCTTTTGTTGTTTGTTTGTGGGTTTTGCTTGCTTGTTTGTTTTTAATAATAAAGGTTACACTTAAATGATTTGGAAATAGAGCGTTGAATTTAGAATTCAAAAAAATTACTTAGTTTTGAAATTCAGTTCACTACAAATGCATATACCTAAAGGACAGTATTTGCCTCGCTAATGAATATGTATTTTAATATTTGTATTGAATTAAATTTGATGAAAAGAAAGTCTAATAGTTTCATGTTGAATGTACCTTTCTGTCCTTGAAAGAACGGCTATTAAATAAAAATGGGTGCTATTTACACAGTCATTCATGTAGTGCAAAATTTGCCAATGTAAAATTGCCACAGGACAGCTCAGCTAAAAGATTATTCCTGAGACTCTGTCTTCCTGCTGGCATCCCTGAAAACAGAATGCTTTTACTTCCATGGGATTTCATTTCATCCTAGTGAGCTATATGAAAGTATTCCAAAAACTAAATGACATTTTCCTCTGGAATGCATGGACAAGATAGCATCTTTTGTTTATTCAGTTCACTTCAAAAATAAAGATAAATCAAATCAGTGTAACTTTGACTATTTCCGACTGAATACTATATTTTCTGGTACACAATTTTGGCAGGAACATAACTGACTTTATAGTGAGTTTTACCAGAGTTGCCAAGAAGGCCGTGAATACAAACCCTACAGAGGAGTTTTCAGTCATAGTCTTTATAGGGATCTCCTTTCATCTGACAAAAGTACTATAACACAGATTTAGAGAGTTTTTTGTCTTCCCTTCTTCTCAGATGCACAGTAGTAAAGAAGTATTTTTCTCGGGATACTCAACTATAGACATACCTTACTTGTAATAATTGCTCTTTTTACTTACAACAACATTGAATAAAAATTAAAAAAAATCCCTGTAGATAACATTATGAAATATGGACGTGGATGTTTTCTTTCTCATAAAGGGGAGTGCAAATGTGTGCATTCACTGAGTTTGAAAATTATATTCATGACATAATTACCAAGAGAACATGCTGCACCTCGTTGCTGAATGCTTCTGTAACTTTTAACGAGTCACTTACTAAAGAAGCAAGCTCTTATAAGTACACAAATATCACAATATATATATAAATATATCACAGACATAAATATATGACTGGTCCATTGAATCTTTGAAATAATTCAAAAGGTCAAACTTTTACGTAGGCTGCTTTCTTACAAAACAGTTACGTTAAATATAGAAGTGGCAGATACTAGTTTTCAGTGCGTGTTTCACTGGCCATGCAATGTGAGATGTTTTTTTTGTGTTTTTTGGGAAAGAAAATTGATGTGTGGTTTACTATTTGAAAACAGAGTAAAATAATCCCTTGCAGAAAAGCACAACAGGTTTCAATTTAAAAGAATAAAGAGGTTTTCTACGTACTTTTGGCCTCTCTTAATAAGCTTAAAGAAGATTATAAACTTCTTTAGAACTGTGAAGATGAGTACAAAACACTGTTATCATGGACACTGATGCCCTCAGCCTGTAGCCAAAAAGTTAATTTCTACAAAACATTATTGATTTCATCCTTTCTAAAAACATATTAAGATTTTAAGGTTGCATGCAAATTAGTGCTGAATATATTTAAATGGCTAGTCAAAAACACTACAAACAAATAGAAAGACTGGGACCATCTGCATTATCCAGTTCACTTCTATTCAAAGACAGACAGGTATATAAGATAATATGTGCTGACAAGTATCTCAGTTCAAGGCAAATCTAATGTAATCTATACAAAATTTTTGTTTAAAAACCTGAGTTGGCTTGAAACATAGCATGAAGCAGTCTTCACATTTCCTACTCCAGCTGAAAAATTATTTTTTAGAGACTACCAATGTCTTTGATGTTATTGTCCTGAATTCAGAGATTGGGGCTTTGCTAAATCTGCAGAAAGTCTGCTTTCTGAAAGTCTGCCCAGTGACTATATCCAGCTGGTCAACATTTTTCTCCTTCTTCTCTATCCCATGACAACTGGGGACTCATCAAAAAGATGGGTTTTTTTGGGTTTTTTTTTTAATCCCTGCAAAAATATATGATTTTCACCATTTCTCTGGCTTTTTTTTTAGCATTCAGGTGTCAGGAACCTGGGCTTGATGAGTGAAGAGCTGACCAGTGCTCCCAGGTGCCCCAGTGTGCCTCTGACAGCTGTGACCAGGTCTCTGATAGCAGCCACAGGGGCAGGTGACTTGCTTTGTTATACTTGCAGGGTTAAACTTGTTTGTCACCATTTTCCCTTTGGGCCTGGAAAATAGATTGCTGTGCTGGTTTGGGGCAATACAGACCCAATGAACTCTTCTTCGTCTAACCCACTATTCTGTCTCTAATAATAGCCATCTTTGATAAAATAGGAGAGGTTAAGCTCTGCCCATAACTTGATGGTCCTCCCTTGAGCCTCCCTGAACTAAGTTATGTTTTCTCTGGCACAATAGAATTATCTGAGGGGAATAAAACAGTGACCATAAACAAATGCCTAGGGAAGAGTAAGAACAGAACAAGCTTATATGGTATTTCTGCTTAACATTTTCCCATATCCAGGTGCTTTCAACTAAGATTTCCTGAGCCTACTATGATTTTTTTGTTTGATAACCCACAAAAATCTCTCTCTTCAAAGACCTATCCCCCTTGAACTGGGTTGAAATTATTGCACCCAAAAAACCCTATGGTGAGGAAATTGACAGAATGGCTCTCAGTTGCCTCAAGAACCACATCCTTTCATTCACTTTGAACCTGGTTTCTTCTAGATCCATTTGGCTATCAGTAGTTATTGACTGGGAAGGAGGATGAACAGTCAACCTCCCTTGATCCTCTCAGTGCCACACACGCTTTGATTGACTCTGTCACTTCTCCTCAGGTAGCTGTGAAAGGTCTCTAGCTGTTACCACTGTGGAAGCAGCCCTAGATCTCCCTTTCAAGTACTTCTTTGTTTCTCCCTTGAAAAGGGTCACATTCTTCTAGTGCTGGGCAGTAAGATATACTCTTTGAGCTGTTCTTCTTTGTTTATTTTAAACAAACTCCCCCATCTTGCTATGGTGGATCTGTAGAGAAGCCCATTGGGATAGTCACAAAGCAGCACTTCTAAAGCCAGATTTCTGAACGTGATCCTAGACATAGCTAGGCATCAAGCTAAGGATGCTACTTCCTCTTGAGCACTCAGTCAGCAGTCAGAGAGAGCACCTAAATATTTCAATGTTGTTTCCTGCTCCCCTGTTACATTTGCTCAGTTAGGATGGGTGTACTAGAAGTAATCCAATAAAGTTGTTTTTTCTGCCCTTGCTGGCTCTTTGACCTGATCTGCCTCTGCATATTGCAATCAGTGCTGTTGTCCTGATTGGGCTGTCAATGATATAGACCCAGCACTATATTCTCCCTGCTTAGGCCCTGGATTTCAATCCATACAGATTTGGTGTTCCACACAGATGAACCCATACAGACTCCATCAAAGCAGCCAGGGTGGTAATTTGATTTGACTTCAAGCTCTCCTTAGCATATATTACTAAGCTGCCCTTGGCACAGTTCCTTCTAACTTTCATAACATACTGTCCTGTTGATCATACCCTGTCCCCCAGTGTTTGTCCAACCAGTGCTTTCATTGGAAGCCATACATCCTCTTTTCTGGATTTCTTTTACCATTTGTGCAGAAGTAGATAAACTGCTGGTTTGGATTCTTTCTTCACATTGCATTTAAATAACAGTCTGTTTGTTTTCCATTTCCTATTTCATGAGTTTCTGAGCTGCAAACGGCCTGAGTTCCAAGTTCCTTTGTGTGGGACAGAACTAGGCTGAAAGCCAACATATTTGGGCAATCAGCGTAGTCTGGTGTGAAAATATACTTTGCCAAGACCTGAACATATGCCTACCCAACTGTATAGAAAGCTGATCCAGGCTTCCTGCCACAGATCTCAGAGTTTGCGAAGCCTGGTAAACCTGTCAGTAAGCAAGGCACCCAATTCAATTTAAAATGACTGACTGCACAATCACAATTAAGATATGCAATTTAGCATAAAATAAGGCAAACTAGCATAAAAAGAACAGATTTGAATTTGTAATGGAATCATAGGAATTAATTCCCCCTGAGAAAAAATGTATGTTTAAAGAACAACTAACCCAAAAAGAAGTAAAAATCCTACTAGGGAAGCCTTGGGTGACTGAAAATTGTAGGTGGAAGTTAAAAAAAAAAGGATGAATAGATTAACATATAGGATTTATTAGTGCCCAGGGATTTTTTCTTCCTTATGGCAACAGTCTTGCACTGCCAATAGCTGACAATCCTCTATCAGAGGATCTCTTCAATTTCTGCCATAACTTCTATGTATAAAGGACCGGGAAATAAGTGTGTCTTTTTCCCCTCATTTATCATAAAAACAAGAAGATTTTTTTTGTCAGAGATACCAGTCCCAGGGCAAAAGATATTGTCAGGGAAATAGGCCAAGTGCTGCCCTTTGGGCAGAAAACAAACAGGCTGATGGTACTGTAGCACAGACCCTTGGCAGGGGATCCTAGTAAGGAAATACAAATATATCAGGTGCAATAGACTTCATATGAAATATAAGTGGTTTTGGAGAATATTACTATGTCCAGGATTTAATTATAATACTAGTCAAAGTAAATGCACCCATGGAAACTTGCAGGCATGTGAAATTAACGGCTTTAGAGAGAAGAATATTTGCCTTTCTTCTTGGTATTCAAACATCCCAATACGTAAACGGGTTGATAAGGATCAACTGGTAAAACCATGAAGCCTCATAATCAGTTTGTAATGAATCAGACCTCTGCTGAATTCAGAGAGCCTTCTGACTGCATACGTGCTTTGGTATTTCCCTTACAGGGAATATTTTTCTGCTAGAGATGCAAAGAAATTTTGTTTTGTTTTTTTTTTTGTTTTGTTTTTTTTTTTTTTTTTTTGTGGAGGGAGATGGGGTGATGGAAAAGGAGGCCTCAGTTCTGGCTTCCAGCCTCCAAAGTGTTCTTCTTCCCAACCCATTGTTCTGAGGTTGGTTTCCATCCACCATTGTTCCAGGGTGCTAACAGTTACAGATGGCATTTTCGGGAGTGGTAAGGGTTTGCTTAGCTCTGTCCCCACTGTGGTTAGTATGACCTTTACTTCTGATTTCAGCAGAACAAAATTAAGACAACGACAATTTTTTTAAAAATTGAGATTTTTGATAATCCAAGTATACTTGAATACAAAGAGATATTTTCTACCAGGCTTCCTAGATACTACAGGTCATTCTTTGGGAGTAAAATAAGCAAATATTTTTTCATAATTGTTTTCCTAAGAGCTTAATTTCCAGGGGAAATTGAGTCAACTTTAGGGCAATGAAGTATTAACTGCCTTGCAGGAATAAGCTTTCACATCACAGATGAAAGGAAAGGAAAAAGACTGAGGTTTCTTTGGAGATAAAAGGCTCATAAATACTGTGGGACTTCAGACAGACAAATGGACACTGATTTACTGCCATGTATTAAGGCCCGTATAGCAGAAACTCCATTGACTGGGTGTAACAATATAAACTGTGAATCAACATAATGCCGGCTCCAGCCTAACAGCAGCAGTGACCAGGACTGGAGAACAGTGGAAAGGCAGGTGTTTGTAAGAAGTTTTGGCCAAGTGCGGGTTATTTGACATATTCTGAATGTCTTACTGGACCCATTTGCTACAAATGATTTTTCAGCTGATCAATGAAGCCCTCTCATTAATAGGGCTAACAGGGTCAATAGGGATGTAGCTGTTTATTACTTAAGTCCATTTGCACTAAAGATAGTGTAGCCTGCCAACATTGTAGATTCTTCACTGCTGGGAAAGAAGATACCTTACCTATAGAGGAACTTGCCACAGGTCAGGTGGGTGGAATAAAGAACTCTGATGTCTCTTCCAGTGCTATTTGATTTTTTGCTTCATTGAAAATTTATGGTTTATGCTCATTTCTGTCTCCAGCATTGACTTTTGGCAGGACTGCAGTCATGTGTTGTCACTTTTTAGTGTTATGGTAGAGATAAAAAAGGTTGATTTCGTGGGGTGATGGCATGTTATTGCAGGGTTTTCTTTCTTATATTTAAAAAAAAAAAGAGATCGTGTTCCTGCAGGCTAGCTAACCAAAACAGGAAGACAAAGTAAAATAAGGTGGAAGATGATACAGGAGTGAAGCAGTTGCCATCCATTTATTTTAAATTCTCTTCTTTGACTGCTGCTCAGCTAACTGGATGGGAAATACTGTATTTTGCCCTCATTCTGATGCTTATTTGGGGGCTTCATACAATAGTCCATCATCTGTCTAAGAATAAGGCCACATATTTAATTAATTTTTCACAGAAAGAAAGATGTTATTGTGTCACAAAGTAGCCTGGAAAAGCCTGAATTTTGAGTTTTCCCCTCATCCTTAGCACACTAGATAGTGACAGGCAATGAATGGCCTAACATTACTCTGAGATCCCTCTGGGGACTGAAAACTTTTATTCTTTCCTAATGTTTTGACTATACAAGAATCATAGCCTAATTTCTACTGGAATATGTGTGTTAGACTTCAGGTATTACATGACCAGCACATGCATAATGAAACCAATAGGGGTAGACAAGAACTTTAATCTGGAAATTGCTAGCATGTTTAAAGTAAAATGTGGCCATGAAAATAAAATAATAAAAAACCCAAACAAACAACCAAAATGCAAACAAACCAACAACAAAACAAACCCCTTAAACTCTTTTGCAGCTGGGAAAGCCCTGATGCAGATATCACAAAGAAGGGACAGGTCAGGTGGATCACAGATTTATTGTCTTTAACCTCAGTCCTAGATTTACCCTCCAACCAATAGTGTTTCATTCAAAGCAAATACGTTCTCATTTGGATAAAAGGTTTTTGGGTTTGAGCAAACTCCAGCTATAAGTGTGGCAGCTGCACAAAGCAGGTTGCTCTGACTGAGAAACAGGACAGTTACATGTTTTGGAACAAATAACTTCTATTCCCAGTCCCAGTAGAAGGTGGGATCTAGGGAAATGGGATATCTCACACTTTCAATATTCCAGCATGCCTTCAAAGCATGATTAGCATGTCCTCTTCCCTTTCTTTTATACCAGTAATATATGGAGGCTTTAGCTTTCAGGACAGTTCTCATCCAAATCCCTCATAAATTTAAACTGCGTTAGTGCAAATTTAAACACAGTAGCTCAGTAGGTTAGATGGACTGCCATGAAAGGTCTTTTCCTGTCCTCCAGGTAAAGTCTTGTTAAGGTAACAATATATTTCCACATCTTCTAATAGAGACTCTTTGAGACCTTGGTTTTGGAACCTGACTATGACATTTTAGATAGTTTAGATAGATTTTGTGTAAATACTCTTATACAACTTCTACCAGGAAGTTACACTCATTAAAGAGAAGAAAATATTTACACTTTGATAGTGCCAAATATAAAGGGAGGAAAGCAGCAGAAAGGGTGTTCTGCATATCCTGTGTCACTCTGTTCCATGCAGTTGCCAGGAAATACTTCACTGACTTCAGTCAGGCCAGGATTTCATCTTAAGTTCGTCTCTGACAAGAAGGGAGGCTTAACTAAATCAATGTGAAACACTGGGGTTGTGTTGCTGTACAAGCCTCCTGAGAACAGAGGGGGATTCAAAGCAGATCTGAAAATTTTTCAATCCCTCACTGTTGGAACTGCATTGCCTAAGAGACTATGAATTTGTAACTTCCTTCATCTCACTAAGAGCAGACAATGTCTGTGATGTTTCTTTTCTTCTTTACAATTATCTGAGCTCTGACTTTCCCTCTTCCCATCTCCCATAATATTTATGCAAACATAGAACTAGGGAAATGAGAGGGCAATAGCTACTGTATTTTTGTATACTGCACTTACTGTATTTAACTGACTTTACAAATGCTATGTATCTCATTTCACTGGTTTCAGTCTGTATGGAAGATGAAATGCACTCAGTCAGTAGTTCTTAAGTAATGCTTTAAACCAAGACTACTCGCAAAGGCTAAAATTAAACTGAGTCTCTTTTTTTTTCTTTAGATTTTTTTTCTTTAGACTTTTTGTTTTTTTAGATTTAGTATCATTGAAACATTAAAGATTTCTTTGTTGTAAAAAGTGTAGGACAGACATAATAAAATGAAATTAATAGAAAATGACCCTGAAATGTGAATCTATCCACAATATACATCATGAGGTTGCTCTGGAAATGATGATGTGAGTAAGATGAAAGACTCACTAGTTAAATGACATACAATTTATATTAATGGTCTTCATAAAGCAAACATTAATTTGAGGAGAACAGAGCCACAAAGCCTCAGTGATTTGAAGGCAATTTTCGTCACTGTTGACACTGAACAACATCATTCTTGCTGATTCCAAGCTATGTTTACTATTGTTTCATTTCTTGCCAAAATTCACAATTCTGGCACCCCAGAACTTGGAAACTGTTAATGCAATTGGAAGAGCAAAAAAACCCCAGAAGGAAATAAGAAAACTCCTCAGTCCTCTAAATATTTATTTTATATATATTAATGAAAAAATTACAAGTGTTTAAGAAACTAAGTCTTATATGAGAGAATATATAGTGATATATTTAACTATTGCTACACATTTTATATAAAAGGTAATAGCTTCAGAATTCTTTCTCACCATGCTTCCATAATAACTTTCTTTAGAAAAATGAAAACAATGCTTGCTCAATGTGAATTTTTGAAGAAACAGTGGCTTGGGAAGGTTTTCATAAATGCTCATCATACATACTCTGAGCTATTAAAGATCAGTTCCTGAAACCCTTTTACAAATCTTTTAGACAATTTTGAGAAATAGTCCTTCACTCTTCTTTCTGCACTTCTCTTGTTGCTGACATGAGCAGACAATGATGCTTCAACACCAGCTGAAGAACTGGGGAGTTTTTAATAACTTAGCTGTAGTTGTTTGTGTGTTTGGGGGATAGAAGAAGAAGATGAAGCTTTTAAATCTTGCTTCACATTCCAGCTTCAACTTGAGATTAGACAGCAGCAGAATTAGACAAATCTTGAGTAACTATTTGGGGTTGCAGGGCTCAGCACCAAGACAAAATATCCCATCTTCACTTATCTCCACATAAACCGCAAAATATAAATACAGGAATATGAACATCAATTGGGTGTTCAGGGTAGAGGAGAAGAAATACTGTGACACTAATGTTAAAGGATTAAAAATTACAACATCTGCAGATTATACATGCAATTAGCAAAGAAAAGGCTAAAGAATACACTTGTGAAATCTATTTCCTTCTCAAATTACATTATCATTAAACGAAATATGCTGTGGGTGTTTAAAACCATACAAGGAAAAGTAAGCAGAGATTTCATAAGATCCTAGATTTCACGGCAGTGGTAAATCACATGAATATAGTTCCCAGACAGCTGTATTTATAGCAGTAGATGGAAACTACAATAATACTGGTTATTTTAAAGTTATTTTAGGAACTAACACAGTTTACAGCAGCAGAGGGAACAGGGAGACACTTTCACAGAAGAAA
The DNA here is from genome assembly GCA_013396655.1 of Campylorhamphus procurvoides. Taxonomy (NCBI): domain Eukaryota; kingdom Metazoa; phylum Chordata; class Aves; order Passeriformes; family Dendrocolaptidae; genus Campylorhamphus; species Campylorhamphus procurvoides. The sequence continues at coordinate 167,634 of WBMV01005981.1, read as the reverse complement.
GATAATGTTTGAGAACACAAAACATAAATTCAGATGCCAGCACTTGTCCCGTTCATTATGTTCTTTCACTGATGTACAAAAATATGTGCCAATTGCCTAAGACCACAAGTAGAGTAACATGAAAGATAAATCAGCTCTCAAGAAAATTAGCTACATAAGGATTCCCTTTCTATCTACTCCCTTTCAAGTACTGCTGCAAACTCAAGAAAATGAGGCAAAGTCTCTACTCTCAGATGTACAGTCTATTTCATTGTAGAACTGCTTGAGGCCACTAATGGCAAAAGACATCAATCAGTCAATCAGTCAGTCAATCATAAAATGGCTTGGGTTAGAAGGGTCCTTAAAGATCATCTAGTTCCAACCTTGGTGCCACAGGTGGGGACACTTTCCACTAGACAAGGTTGCTCAAAACTCCATCCAGCCTGTCCGGAACACTTCCAGGGATGGGACATCCACAATTTCAAGGTTATTGAGTAGCTCCATTTTTCTAGTGTGTGTAGAAAAACAGAGGTCTTCCTTCTTATATACCTGTCTAAAACTGATTAAAGACTTTGTACAAGTAAAAAGACATTATACATATGTCATAACATGATCTGTTAAATAAAAGAGTGGGCCTATTATAGATAAACAGAGCAAGTAGCGATCGTATTTTCTTACAACACAAACTTTTAACAGAATTCTATTCTGATTATGAATTTTTCAGAATTGCAATAGGAAACGTATACTCCTATAACTATAAAGTAAATGCATCAGTTCTTTAAGAGGGCTTGTTCCTTTTTCCTCTCATTAAAACATGAAACCCTGGCCCATCTGAGCCAGTAAAATTTTGGCCAATTATTTCAACAGAGCCTGATATAAAACCTTCTCTTATGTCTTTTAATCAAAGGAATGTGTTGGAAGAGATCAAAGTCCATATGAGCAGTGTTCACTGATGTTAATTTTTCTGATTTGTTGCTGTAATTGAAACTCATTAAAATGCAATAGTTTTAAAATGCATTTTAGTGGCAATTGCTTTACTTCTCCATCTAGTAAAGCTTTTTCCTCTCACTGTGCAAATAGAAATAGTTGCTATAAATCTAATTAAGGGATGTGCAGCTGTACAACAAGATGAATAGTAGCTATTTAAAGCTACCTGGTATGACTAGTAGAACTGACTGATGAAAAATTGGAGTTAAATGACTGTCTTAAAATCATGAGAATTTTGAATAAATTTGCTTGTTTGTTTGTTTGTTTGTTTTTGTGGTATTGGCAGTTGACTGGCATAAAAAGGAAATTCAGAATAGAGTCTACTTGAATTGCTCTAATTTTATTCTCGTAATATAAAAAATATAATTTATCCCATTGACCTGATACGCAGGAAAAATTCCCTCTGTTGTTTTAACACTAGAAAGCTAAATTCAGCTAGTGTAAACTCAAAGTGCATACAGAATTCAGTGATGCTGCTTGCTACAGCTGTGGTTTTGATCTTGCAAGTTCACAGAAAATACACTGTAATCTACCTCTTTTATTAATCTGCTGAGTTCCTTTGTCATTCACCTAAAGAATGAGATACATCAGAATAACCTTCTCAAAGGTTCACAGAAATGAGCACAGAATAATTCAATCTCAGAAAATACTATATTCCACAGGTTTTAAGACAAGAACCACTTGGATAATTTGAATATCAAGTCTTACTAATGCCTGCTGACTCAACTATGTCATTGACTCACTCAGTAAAATACCAGATATGTGTTTCAGTGGGTAAAGGCACATTGTAAAGAAAAACATAGCAAATTGCATTTTCCATAAAACCAGGAAAATCACACAAAATTTCTTTGGTTGTTAAATAAAGCTTAGAAGTACAAATGCTAATCTTGTCTCTGAGAACTAATTATAAGCTCCCAAGAGGCAAAGTGAATTTTCTCTTTCCACTTGTATGAAAGGAATAAGCAACAGAAAATAATATGGCTCCCATAGCACAATATTTTGCAATACAAAAACAAGGAAACTTAAATTCTTTGGAACAATAACAGGGACTTTCATGTTGGTTTCCTAGGAAACAAAGTGGCCTAGACTCCTTCTGTGCCAAGAAGCAATTGGGACATCAGGTCAAAGACTTAATTAAATTTTATGTGAATTACTCAGCAGTAAAAACCAGTTAGCCTGCTCAGGAAAGAAGATGTTTCTTATGTCTATCAGAAAAACACTCAGGTGGAAAAAGCTTTCACAATTAAAAGAAAAACAAGTGAAAATTAAAAAAAATTCCCAAAACACTAAGATAAAAATGTGCCTGCTTTATAATTTAGGGAGCTACGAATAATCAATATCTCAAACCCTTAATTTTTCAGCTGATCTTTGCTGCCTATTTGTTACCATCAGTAGAAATGACTTGAGAAAAGAAAAAGAGGCAGCTCCACACATTCATATGATATATGCCATGGTCATGAAGTTCAAGAAAACAAATCTTAGATGCATCCTTGGAATTCATCTACATGCTGTCATATGAAACAGGATGCGCAACAGATTTCACAGTAAACTCTTTAAAGTAAACAAAATATTGTCTTGAATCATCTCAGGGGACCTACTCCTTGCAAAGTATATGGAAAGAAGCGAAGAGAGCTGCATAACAGACGTATCTCCTCAGTTTGCAAGGCTGGCTTCTGGCTGCTTCTCTTCACCAAACAGATTTTAAGTATTAAAAGCTACCCTTGAATTGCAGTTCCTCCATGCTGGCTGCCTTACTGAGACTGAAGTCAGCAGCTTCATCATTGTTTTCTTTGTGACACGGTTTTGTACAAGCAACAGAGTAGAACTTGTGAGCCCAAATTATCACCATTTCAGTGCTGAAATAAGGTTAAAGCAAATGGATCTACCCCAGATTTACACACATAAACACAATGAGATTTTGGCACTGTGTTTTAATTTTCTTGCTTATGAAGCATTCCTGTGACAGTAATGCTTGGCAATTTGCATTAATAGCAAATCAATATTATTTGCAGATCAGATTCCAGCATCTCATACCTTTCCTTTCAAATCTTCATTCAGGTGATCACAAAGAGGGACTTCTGTGTATATAAAATGTAAAACATTTGTGGATGCATAGGGAAATGCTTAATGTTCTGCTGGCTTTTAAATAAACAAGTAGAAAAATGTTCAGCAAACACTCAAAATATTGAAATAAATCTCTTTCATGCTGACTGAAGTTTTCAGTGAAGCCACAATATCTAATTTTGGGGGTATCATCTCTTGGCAAAGAAATAACTGTCATGTCACCATTTCTGTAGCATGACTTCATCGGCAGGCTGGAAAAGAACAACCAGATGGCTTGCAGAAAAAGAGCCTTCTTTAATTAACAAATATTTTTAACAACCAGCACCCCCAAAAGGCATAAATTACATTTCTGGTAAATAAATATGTTGAAATATTATTAGTTCTTTCTTTAGAAACCTTATCCCACATATATATTCCTCTACTTTAAGCCAAGTTCATTATTTGGGAAAAAGAATTTAGATGAGTTTCACATCCGAGAATGGATTATTAGAACAGATGAAATGTAATAAAAAATCTCTGCATTTCCAGTTCCTGACCTACATTTGGCTATTATGTCATCTATCACTGGGTTTCTTTTTCACAGATTTCTATTCTGTTTGTAGCACAGTATTCACTGGGGATTAATATTTTACCAGAGTACCATTTGTACTTGAGACTGAATATCAAATTCAATTCCAAGTTGTGAATTTTAGACTTTACAATAACATGTAGCAAGAAGATTCTCTGACAAGACAGTCATTTTTATATGATTAGCTTTTTTAATGTTTTTATTGCTAATAGAATCTGACTCACACTTTTGCTTTTTAAATTCTAAGCCCAGGATTTTCAAGAAATATTTGAAAATACTGAGGTGAGCATGGTATGTATATATGTCTAGGGAACATACCGCAAAATGTGATTACCCTGATTGCAGATTTCATGAAACGATAAGAGAAAATGTAGGCCCACCCCTGAAAGAGGAAAAACAACTGAAAATCCAGGGAAGGGTGAAGAATTTAAAGTGAAAGGAAGACAATAATAAAAATAATTAAATCAGAATCTGGTGTCGAAACATATGAATAACAGTGATAACTTTAACAAAAACAAGTAAACTTTAACAAAAACGAGTAAACTAGTAACCATTGGGGGACCTTGTATAAGAGAAATCTGCAGTTGCCAGAGAGTCAAACTGAGAACCATATACAGGTATAAATACAAATGTTTTGTGGAATGTGCCATTTTAGTCCAAATCTCAAAAGAATGGTTGTCTTCATCCAGGCCAGAATTATGAAAGAGATAATGCTTAGGACAGTTAGATTTTTCAGACTGACTGTTCTGATGAAAGTAACTTCAGAAAATTACCAAAACAGCCTTTTAAGAAAAAGACATTATCTTTAAGAGTTCACACAAATGAAATTCAAAGGCATTAAAAAAAAAAAAGTAAATGCAATAAATATAAATATCTTATAAGACCCAGGGATGGGGGAAAAATAGACTATTTTAAATATGATCTCCAGAAGAGAAAAGAAAAATACATTATGTTCTCTTTTATGGGGTTGTAGAACATACAGAGCTATTTGAAACATCCCGTATATTATTTTTTGAGGAAAGTAGACATAAAATTTTTCCTGTTTCTGCTTTTACTTGTGAAGGGTCCTTCAAATAGATTCAGCATGCTTATGACTGGGCTTCTCTTCTTTTCATTCACTTGCCGAAATGATGAAGTTCATATTCCCTAACTTTTTATAGAGCTTTTGATAACCACCTTCCTTTTATTTAACTGGCTTTAACTGAAGTCAGCAGTTCTGCTAAAGAAATGCTTTTACCTACCAGTATCATGGTGTTCCAACGGTTCAGTCAATTCCAGTTTTGTTGGTACTGTTGGTTCAGTTTACGTTATTGAGTTGAAGACATTTCCTTTTTTATTATATTTTTATGTGATATTTTGTTTTTGTTTAAACAGTTTATGGATTAAAGTGATACAGAATATCAGGAGTATAGGGGAATAGCAGGAGTAAGAGCAAAATTGCTTGTGTTTGTAGTCATGGCTAAGTTTGCTACAAAAGACGATGTCAATTTTTTACAGCTGACATCATCACTATAGGAGTAGAGCTCTGATTGTCTGGATGCTTATGTTTTTAAAGGTTTGAGAAGTGAATCTTGACTCTGAGTCCTCTATGTTTCCATTAGTTAGATAGTTGCTTTCCACAATGATGATGCTTTTGTATATGTGACAATACTAAAATAGTTCTGGAAATAGACATGAGGAGTGGCACAGAAATTACATTCAGTACTTGAGAGAATTCAGTTTTCATGTAAAAGGAAATTTGGGCGAAAGTATCTTTCAGTTTCAATTCACAGTGGTATTACCTATATGATAAATTATTATAGCCTTTAACCTCTCACTTGTGTTCTGCACACTAATTCCATTCTGAAATGAATGCATCTAATATTCAAAAGCCTAGAGCAGTTTCAAATTGAAGACATAATATTTTCTGTGGTGCTAGTCAAACAATAGGTCTGATCAAGAGGAAATCAATACTTCACTTGGTAAGTTTTTTTTGGTTTTTCTTCTGGAATTTTTTATTCCTGATTCAATGACTTCTGGTTCCATTATTGTTCAGCAGTTGTACACTGCATTTAATTGGAAATTCTGTAATATTCCTATTTTTCAGAGTGCAAAAATAAAGATATCTAAAAGGAAGTAATTCTAAGACAGCCCTGTTACATTTCAGGAAAACCTAATGCATCACTCAAGTTGGGAGTTTATCTGTACATAATTTATATTTTCTTTCCTATGTCTGCAGTGAAGAGTGGCCACTTCATACCATATACAGCATGAAAGCTGGAATACCTATAATAGAACTGAAACAGTGCCTGTTAAGCCTATATATGTCTGACTCATGTTGATGCAGAGGATGATTTCCATATGGATATATATAAATATAAATCTTCAAATGCAGGCCTGTAAGACCAAAAGCCTTGTGCTCTGCATATGTAGGCTAGGTTCAAATGCCTGCATGCTTTTGTCCAACACTTCCTCTCCAGTTACATTACTAGCTTACAACTTCCAGTTAAGTGAGCAGAATGGTTATATGACCTTTAAAATGAATGCAGTTCTGAGTAATATAGGAAAAAATATACTGATATATCTTTAGTTTTCAAACTTTTCCTTCTCAAAAGAAGCTACTAAGTCTACTTCTGTGACTACAAATATACATAGCAAACTGAAGCAATCAAAAGCTAAAGGAAAATTTCCTCACATATATAAAGAAAAGATGGAAATTAGTACTCAACTGTTTGGGTCATGGTCTACATAGAGATTAATTTTCTAAAAACATCCAGCATATCACAATTAGCTGCCAGTTCCAAAAATAAAAGCACATAGATTTCATCAAGGAAATCTGCATGCTGACAGTTAAAAAAATTAACATGTAAATTACTCAATTGACTTCATTGTGCTGTCATAAATTATGCTAATTCCTAGTTTTCTGTTTGTTTGTTTTAGGTGAGCGAATAAATGAAATCATCCTTTGGGTCACTCTCAGTCATGCAATGACTCACCTGCCGAGCTGATAACAGAATGTCTCTGCTGGATGTGTATTGCTTTCCCTATGTTTCTGGCACCCGGCTCACTGCTAGCTCAGTATGATCTGCAAACTTAACATCACCATCTGCTACCACTCAAGTGGTACAACTCTTTCCCAACATTCCTGATGTTTGATGTGCCAAAAGCAAAGATGTTAGCATTTGTCAAGAGTTTTGAAATTGGAAAGTGTTAAACTACATTAATTTTAAGTCCAGTTTGTCTTAGCACTTGCATAACCCGAGTTAGATTTTGGAGATCTCTGAACCCATAGAAACTTTAAAAAAAAAAAAAGAAAGAAAAGAAAAATCAGGTTGCAAAGGTCACTCTGGGGGTGTACGTCTATGGTGATTACTGTAAGATGCACCATGTATTCCTAGTGATTCCAGAATAGCAGAATGATAGAGAGGAAACACAGATGACTTAAATCATAAGAAACAGTGAATCAGATCCTTGACAATCTTGAATGGAAGCCATTGATGTAAACACAGAGGACTTGGGCACGAGAGTTAGAATTGGTAAAAAATATCATATGAAAAAGCCATCTGTAGAAATCCATGGAATAAATTGCAGGTAAACCTATCTGAAAGGAGGTTTAAAAAGACTGCATTTCCCCTTAAACCTGCTCATATGGCAAATTAGAAAGACCGTAAGAACAGAAGAGGATTGCAAAGACAAAAGTAAATAGTTGTAGATAGATTTCCTTTGTCCCATGCCTATACCTGCTCTTGTCCCACATATTGACAACAGTGAAGGGAACAGTGAATGTCTGAAGGTTGTTGACAAAACTGTGAAAGGAAGGGAATATGGAAACACCTTTATAAGCTTTAGCAAGCACAAGACTATCCTATTCATGCTCTTACACATCCCCAAATAAATTTCCAGAGACTTTTTCCATGTGTCTCTTCAATTTGATGGGGGAAAAAAAAGCAAAATGGAAAAATCTTACAGTGACACAATAGTTTCAAGTTGCAAGGACAAGACCCTGAGGAATACAGTCTAATGTCAAAGCCCTTCTCCGGGGCTGGACCAGATGACCTCCAGTAGTCCTTCCTGTGATTCTAATTAGCAAATGCTGTATTGCTTCATCTTATTACCATTGAAACATGCACTGAGAAGGGTCATTTGATACTTGAATGTTCATACATGGACAAGAAGAGTGTTAAGTTGCTATGCTGACTGTGAATATGAGTGTACATACTTAACGAGACAACATGACCGTCAAGTATTCTATATCTCCAGCACATGATAAAGGAATAAGAATGGATCAAGCTGTAGGTGATACTTTCATTTCTGGCATTCAAGTATCATAATATAAATGATAAAGAGAAATAATAAAAATAATAAAGAAAATATTGTCCTTTTCATATTCAGACACCTCATTTTCTCACACTCAAAGAAAAAAAAGTAAAAAAGCAAGTCTGTCTTGATTGTATCCCACATATTGGTTTATTCAGGATGGACTGCTGGAGACAGCATGCAGTGTCCTACAGTATGGAAAAGATGACGTCCCATTTGCTTTGTGCTGTGCCTCAGTTTGCAAATAGCTGCCCAAAAGCAGGGCAATCTGCACCTGATTGTGCCAAGGTTGGAGGAACTGTTTGTAGTGTGAGACAGGCAAAGGAGAAAACACCTTGCTAAGTCTCCCAGAAAAGTAAAAATAAGATTTCTCCTGGGCTTTGAGTGAGGAAAACAGTGGCAATTGCAGTGCAGAAAGGTACTGAAAAATTGTTGGCATGTGAGCAAGATGATTGAAGGGAAAAGCACTGTCTTTCTCATGGGAGATGTTGGGCAGACCGAAAAAGGACTTTCATCTCTTTTATTCTGTCATTTCTGCCTAGTGCATTTGAGTTTTCTATTTAAGAACAGTCCTAACATGCTGAAAATACATTTTGTGTTCTTGATGGACTCATTTTAATTAAAACATACAGAAAGTCCACCTCCTGACTAGCTGATGTGGGGTATTGTGGGAACCTGCTGGCCCTGTGGGTCTCTTGAGAGAACAAAAGGGAGTTTGGCCTTGGCTAGATTCTGTGTGCTCGTAAAGATAAACACCTGCAGAAGCTGTGGGAACCCAGAAGACAAGTACATACACTTAGAGAATACTATAATTGTAGAAACTCCATTAATAAAGTGAGCTTTGTGGTTAATCCATATTGGATCGTCTGCCTGCTCCATAAGCCCGCCTCCAACAGGGTATCATATTCCCTGCTCAAATCATTGCCATCTGAGAAGAACCCACATGATTTAGACACAAAGAAATGAACATCTGGATATTGAAATAAAATCCTGCCCTATGCATGGATCTGTTGAAGTGAATATAAGCCTTTCATTACAATAATTCCTTGAGAGCTGGAAAGCATTGGAAAGCATTGGAAAGTTTTGGATAAGGTCTAAAATGAAAACAACTGCCCCATTTTCATTTTTTCCCCAAAAACTGGAAGGATGTTGGTTGACATATGCTGGGGGTTGAGAAGGATGAACTGTCCAGACAGAAATAAATCTGTTTTGCTTGCTTTGTGTTATCTACCTTCCCAAACTGAAGGTAGATAAACTGAAGGGAAAAGACTCTCTCTGTAAGTACTTCTGGCTTCCTACAGAAGCTATAGAAATCCCAGGAATAGTGGATTTCTTCCCACAGCTTACTCAATGTCAAACCTTCCTTACAAAAAATAACTTCACTTGACAAGTTCTAGATGAAAATAAGATTTGTCCCTTTCCCAACTGAGCCTCCTAGACCCAACTGAATTTTCTGCAGTATCTAATAAAATACATAAGAATTGGCAAAAGACAATTGGACAAACATTACCGAATGTTGGAAGATCTGTTAATATTTGTAACTTGACCTTTCTGGCTGACGTCCTTGGGTGTGGGAAGCCCTTTCACAACCATTTTAAATCCTTTAAAGAGAGCCAAGGAGCCAGTCCCATGCCGTGACCCATTGCCCAATGTAGTGAGTAGCTGGAGTTGGAAATGAGGTCTCCTTCTGGGGATTCAGAGTATAACAAAATTGCTGCTGGGCCCACTCTGCTAAACAACTTGTATTCAGCAGGGACCTCTGAGGTAAGTGCTGATCCCTATGGATTTCCTTTCTTTGAATGAAACATGTATATGCACATACAGAAGTGAAAGCTGCAGCCTTCTGAAGTCAATGGAGTCTTCCCACTGATTCGATGAAGCTTTACAGCTGATTCAATGGGGTGCTAGCTTGTTTTGAGAAAACATGCACGAACAATGGAAACATCAGCATTTCTGCCCAGGTCATTGCAGATGCATTCTTCTGCTCAATGGGACATTTCCTGTGTGTAGTGCAAATTCCTCAGGTTGCTACCCTTGTATTTTTTCTAGTATTCAGTACAAAAAGACCTAAACCATGATCATGTCTTCTAGCTACTACAGGAATGCAAAAGATCAAAATAATCATCAAACAAGTCTGAGCTTCAGGAAATCTGAGGCTGTTTTGGTCACTTCCCACCATCAAAAACTCATCCTGAAGTCTGCCTTTGGGCTGCTGAGTTCTATGTTCTCTTCAAGGATCTTTGAAGAATGGAAAGAGGTTATATTTTGATATAATAAATTGAGCTTTCTAATACATACAGCTGAAAGGTTAAAAAAAACTGCTTGATGACTTTGTAAGATAAGCAATTATATCCATACAGACATGCAGTGAGAGTGGGACAAATTATTAAAGACATGTTCATAAATTTGCCTAGCTTTTAATACAAAGATCAGGTTGGAAGAAATTACCAAATAGATCTCTTACTGAGATCTCTTCCAGGTATGAAATTTTAATTTATGGTGTTAAATATCTCTTGCTGTTTTCCATCCCAAATATTTTCGTCATTATTATATTTGCATAGAACTGCACAACTCAATGACTTTCAGAAAGGGAGAATAGACAAAAGTTTATGTTTCAGTGTCTTTAAAGCTTCAACTGATCACAGATGCAGCAAATAACACAGTGATTTACCTGTGTGAACCTTGTCAGCCCTGTGAAGTTTATAATTATTCAAATTAGACAAGATTATGGAGTTCACAAAAAGAAAAAATTGCATGAGAGCTGGGAGTTCTTGCTTTTCTTGTATTCTATTGATAACCCAAATTTTGTCATGTCTAGATTCTTCAGTGTTGAAATTAAGTGGAAAATATAGTTTGGCAGCTCACTAATGGTTTTGTCATTTGCAAGAAAAGTGGCTCTAGGCATAAAAGAAAGAATTAATAGTTAATGTTCAGCATGCTCTGCAAACCAATTTAATTTTAAAGTCTGGCATGGTTGTTTTTATATTATACTGATGGATTTTTTTGCAGCTAGAATTAGTGTTGTAAGTCATTTAATTTTCCTGTGTTTCATAAATATATTGTATTGATTGATTTTCTGCAGTGATAAAGAATGGCAAGATTATTTTCAATATTTTTAAAATCTACATTTATTTCTTATTAATTTACCTGAGGGTAGTTCATGTTTGGTTTTCACATAAAGCCCTTGGAAATATGCACATTGGAATGATCATTTTCCTATATGCATTGTACTTTCAACACCTTGGATCTCAAAGTAGCAAAATGTTATTAAACATTTCTTTGTTTTCGTTCCAATGGAAAAAATGCAAGGATTGGAGTTCTGTTTGAAATTACTGTTTGCATAACAGGATATAAGAAAAAAAAAAAGGACAGAATGATCCATATGGAGAAGCCAGTAGCTCTCTTATGCAGAACTCTAAATAACCTTGCTAGGTTTATTCAAGAAAGGCAGGAACTATTTCTGCAAAGTCATTCTTTGATGAGTGTTGTGGCAAGAGACCTTGGGGTAGGTTATTGGGGAGGAGGGACAGGGAAGGGCAAGACTGCTGCTCCTGCAAAAAAATCAATGCAGCTCCACTCTGAGCGTGCTGCTTGGGAGATTCATTCACATTTTGCTGTTCATGGGTGTTTCTTTGGTGGCAAAGGTGAGCGGTGAGCTATGAAGTAGGTAACCCCAGGTAATCACAGAGAAAAAAGGACTGCTGATAAACAGTGAAACCTGTCAAACCAGAACCTCAGGGAAAGTAAGAGATGTTATCATCAGTGGTTCCACAGGAAAAAAGGGATCTGAAACTCAGGTTTTGGCAAATAAATATAGACACACATACTCTTTAAAAACATGTCTGTGTTCTCAGACACCTTGAATTAAGAAAAAAAAAAATCTCTGTAGGGCTTTGAGAGTATAAATGCCTTCAAGCAATCATTTTTATACAGGTGGGGATTTTTTTTTTTTTTTTTTGGATTCTTGGAAATGGACGTTCTGCAAGATCTGACAAGCTGTCTGCAAAGCCAAACACTGAAAATGATACTTTCAAAAAAAACCGATTTCAATGAAAGACATGTAAGTTTTCACACTTGATCAAAAAGTTGGAGAGCAGCCAACATATTATACACTACCTAAGTCAAAATCCAAAAAGTCATTTTCAGAAATTTGATTGAGATTGCTCTAAGACATCCTTCTGGGGTCATTAGAATAAAGAAAATTACCTTGTCATTTTCCCAATGGTCCTAAAGTGCATTGATCCTTATAATGGCTTAAACATTTACCAAGGTAGAGGAAAATCTGACTTTGGTTCTCTGTTATCCTAGCAATTTCTTCTGCTCAAAGCACCAGGATATGGGGAAGCAAGATCCTATCTGCTGAAACTGTGAGGAGAGAGCACACAGCTCTGCAACCTTATGTATAAGGATAGAAATGGACAAAAGGGATCCTGGCTTCGTGCTCCTGCTGTATAAATATAACCTGCAAGAACTGACTTGAAAAAACATAATAACTATTTCATTTTTTAAAATGCAATATTGATAATCTTATAATCCTACTTTCAGTAGGAGATCTGAGAGACCATCTTAAATAGGTAGAATCACTTTGTTGAAGTATTTAGCAAGGAGCCAAGTGCACTGGAGATCATAGGATTTAGGACACAACATCCTTCTCTTCACTTAGCTCCAGTCTGAGCCTATCTCTCTCTCATTCAGAAATTCCCAGACTGTCTCTAAACCCAGCTCTGGATTAGGAGGTTAAGGTACATCAGTGTTCATAGCAGACAGAATACCAGAAAAAAACCCATGTTTAATATTGTATTGGCTGCTGTTCCAAGAGATCAGTTGTGCTCACTGGGGACTGTATGAAGCCAGAGAAACCTTGAGCTCCCACACCTAAAACTATGGCAAGATGTTTGCTGCAGCCTGCAGTGATTTGGGCAGTGATCTGAACGCTACCCCTGGGACCAGGAACACAAAAGGCGGTGATTTAGGTTAACATGGTGGGATCTAAGTCCCTCTGTAATGTTGTGATGACTGGATTCTATTCTTAGTGAGGATTGAAAATGTTCAACTAAATATATCTACAAGAAACTGGCAATGAAAACGTAAGAATGAATAATTGTTTGATAAAAATGCCACCAACATGAAAAAGCCAAAATAAGATCTGAGGCTTATTCAAAAAGAGCTCTGCTAAGACAGGAGATCCCCTCATACATGTAACAATTTGTTTGCCTAAACTACTTTTGCAATCAAAACAAAAACCCAACTAAATATTAATGCTATCTTCTTCATGGAAGGTTGTGATATTCATCAGGTTGCTAAACATAAAGCACAGCTTTGAAAACAAATGCAAGGGTTGATTTAAGTAAAAAATCCCACTCCCAGTGACCTTTCTGAAATCAATACAAGGAAATCTATCACACTTCAATTCACTTTAATTCCCTTAACAGGGTAGATCAGTAGATGGGGAAAAATTGTGAAAGACACAAATAAAGCTAGATTTATTTAGAAAAGTGGATTGTGAAGAACCCCATGTAGTTTGACCATGGAAGCTACTACTTCTCTGATTTGCAGTGGCTGAGGTTCATGGGATAACAGTGAAGAGAAGCTGACCCTTTCTGTCACTGCTTTCCTGTGAGCCTGCTAGCCCTGCTCCTGAAACATAGATGTAAGATTATTTTGTTCTTGTTTTAATTCTTCTAGCTTCATGGAGACTGGATATTACTCACTAGGCCGCTTCCTTAGATGCTCAGTTTAAACACCCGGTCATTAACTGGATTTCTTTGGAGAGGAAATACAATAATATTAAAAGATATGCACTTTAAATAGTGACTCAAGCAGGGCACTCTTAATTCCTGTGAGAGCCAGGGAGATTATTCAATGCATTTCAGGTGAAACAAAAATGTCACTTTCACCACTGATTTGAAAATCCAAGTAAGTCATGTGAAAAAAAAAATCAAAAAGAACAAAATTTCTTTTGTTGCCTCGGGATACTTGATAATAAGCATTCTATGAGGAATTCATATAGATTTGTAATAATGAAACAGGGCTCTCTCTTGTACTTATTCCAGACACAAGCAGGACCATGGAAATGAATTGGTTTAACCAACAGGAATAAAGGTCGGAAGGATCAGGATCCTGATCATCAGTATTTACTTCTGCTCTTTTTGGAGTGTACGAGACTTCGGAGGAGGTGGGGTACAGAGAGAAAGTAAATATCAGAGGGGAAAATACCACAGTACTAGAAAGGTCATTTAAATAAATCGTAACTAATGAGGCATCTGCCATTAAAAATAAATCATCATCATTTTATCGCTATCTAATTTCCCACTGAATTAGTTTCTAGATATTATATCAGGTCCAAGCTCTTTCCTGTAAGCAGTCATGCTTCATTATCAAAAATGGGAGCACTGGAAGAATGAAAATGGTTGATGTGCATTAGTAATCAGACTCAGTAATCACATTGTTTCAAATGGTGTTCTTCTTGGTATGTTGTCATTCCTGCTGAATTTTGTGGTATACAAAAGATAAACTAAACAGACAACTCCTTCTTGTGTACATTTGACAACAACATAGTGTACTTTTTGCATACCTAAATATTGGTTCACTCTGCTCAACTCATGTACAATATTAGTAGGAAAATAATACCATGACAAAGACTGTCAATTCAAGAGTTTCATAGCAATCTAACAATTCTATCTTAATTAAAATTTTTCCTTGGAGAGAGTAATTTTCCCTCAAAACACTGCTCAGATGTGCTGGATGGCATTATCTTCCTAATAATAACTCAAGAAATGCTGTGAATATTGTTGCCTTACCAGTTAATCTACTTTGCCCTTTACCTATCCCTGAAACCCTTATTTCAGGTTTCTTATTTCATTTGAAATGACATTTTACTGAACTATAACAAATAGTTATATAAAAGGTAATAATTCAGTTTGATCAGTTGTTGGTGTTTATAACGCCACCACATTAGTGGTCCCCTTTCTCAGTGGCAGATTTTACAAAAAAGGTTCCTCCAGTTTTCAACCAGGCAGAACAGAGAACAGGACTTGGCCCATCAGATAGTGTATAGCTATATAGTCCACAGTGTAATTGTTAACATATGACATGCAGTTGCAGCTACACTGGGTGTGTTAAATGAGAAAAGGGCATTGCTTGATTGACTCCTTGGGAACTGTCATATTAGATGCCTGGTTGAAGGAGTACTTCTGTCAGGACTTCCTGGCACTCCCTCTCTGACATTCCTAGTTTTGAAAGTTAGTTATGGACAGCGTGCAACTGTGGCTGAATAGATTTTTTTCAAGATAGGAAGAATTATCCAGGTATAAGGAAAGTCTGTGGGCCTGATGTGGGCCAGGAATCACTTTGTGTTTTAATTTAGTTGGGACTGATTTCCATTGCCTCATAAACCTGCAGCTCCAGCAGTGCCTGAATTTTCCATTTTAGGGGAAATGAATTCACATCGTACTGCACTTACAAGGGGGTGATAACCCTACTGAGCAAATAGCTTTTGCAGCTCCAATGTAGCTGCTCACAGATGGGGCTCCTAAACTTTGCCGTACCAGGTTCTGATCTGATTCACAGTTGATTGTGACCTTTTAAGACCTTTGTTAATAGTCCTCAAACCTGTAGAGATTAGCCATCTGTACTTTAACCACCAGGGACCGTCCAGGCAAGTCCTTGTTCATTTGTCTTATAACTTGGTTGGCATCTAAAAACACCTCATGGCTTTAAGCTCATTGAAGAACAAGAAATTTGCCAGCTGCAGTCCCACACTTCATTTTTTGTGCATTCTCATTTTCTGCAATTTCTCTGCAGCATACAAGACACAAGTAGGACACCTGTCATTTTCTAGAATATTTTCCTCAGCACAGCATGAGGAAACCTTGAGTGTACTTTGGTGCTGCACTTGCAAAATACACAAGACAATATTGGAAACTTTGGTGTGGGCGAAATTAATGTCATTTGGACTAACAAGAAACAACCTCTTGTTGGGGGTGAATGTCAGTGAAGACAAAAATTTTCACTGTAGTTTCTGTAATCCTCATCTTCAGGTGTGGCTGAGGCTTCTCCTTTGAGGTTCCTGATGCACATTTGCTCAAAGATGAAATCTACACTAGTGAGAAATCTTATGCTGTAGTTTGCAAGAGGTATGTACCTCACTGGATTCATAACACAACATGAAACTATGGCATGAACTGTGTCAGCAAACTACCTGGGAGAAAGATAGGGTATTCTACATGAGAAGCACTTGTTACATTGCAACTTTAAGAGCCTTAAAACATAAGTGTTGTTTAGCTATTTAAAGGAGTTTCCGAAAATCTTACCAAAAGTCTGCACAAGTAGCTTCACAAGAAGGAATTAAAACTTTAACTTAAATAGAAGGAATGCAATTTATTCCGAACAGGCGTAGAGCAACTAGGAGCCAGTCATGATTCAGAGCCTCAGAAGACCAACAAAGAAATTTCAGAATAGCAGCAAACTCCTCTTTCTTACAAAGTCAACTTCTATTCACTCTCAGTGGCAGCTTAGGACAAGACTGTCTTAAGATCTATTGTCCCAGTTCTGTGTTTTCAAAGGCATCTTCTACTCATAAGTGCTTATGTTGTCAGACACCCGCTAACGCAAAGTGAGAAGCACTGCATTTCTTGGCTCAGGATGCCCTGAGGAATTTCTTGCCTGCACTGTACAAAATTCATTCCCAAAATGGGCTGTTCCCATGGAACTAGTGGTGTGGAGTTCATCAGGAGATGGAAATTCAGGACCCTTGCCAATTCTGATATTTGAACAATTGCTTTCACCATAAATGAAGACAACATTGAGTATATTACAATTTTTGATTAAAAATGTCAAAAACTTGTGTTCAGAAAAGCCAACATAATTCACTTTGGGTTGAGTCAGTGTTAAGTTGAATACATCTAAGCTACTGAGGTATCTTAAGGAAACTGTGCTTCAAACACTGAATAGCTCTGTTCACCTGTGACTCAACTGGACAACACTCTATGTATTCCAGATTGAGCCATGGTTTTAGTGCAATGCACAGACTCAGATGAGACCATGTGGTGCCATGGGCCAAGTGATACCATACCCTAGCCTAGTTCATATGAGGGATCCTTGGCCTCATTGGCTGGGATGAACCAGTTGAAACCAAATGCCCTGATTAAGTTCTCAGAAAAGGTGGAATAATTATTTTCAGAACATATTAAAAATACGGGAAAAGACTATGTTGAGAGAAATAAAATTACTTGACTGATCTGTTATTGAAACACAAATGCAAAGCAGCAACTGACCTCTTCAATATGCACAGAAAACACCTAACGTACCTCTACAGTATGCATCCCTGTTGCGTGAACTGGGCCCCAAGGCAAAGGATTTACCCTCTAGCCCCTACCTCTTTTAACTGCTGATTTGCACTGTATGAAATTTAGTTGGTAGGAAAATAAATCAGTTTCTGTAAACCAGGAAAAATAAAACACTTAGAAAATCTGTCCATGAAATTTGGTGGATGACCCACTAATTTTGATTCACTTATTTTATGATGCTCCCAAAGGTTTTGTTTTATTTAGAGTTTGGTATTAAGTAGTCTAATTGTGACTGTAGATGGAGGCCTTTTACATTTGCATAATCTTCTCATGGGAATACAGTTGTTAATTTGGTGATTAATTATCCATATTACACACAGTTTGTTTGACCATGCCTAGATTAATTTCTCTTTCCAAGCAAATCACATTTAGATATGAATTTGCATAGCTTGATTACATTTTAATGCTTTGCCTATCATTGTTTCTTCCCTGGGTACCTCATCAGATTAGAGAAGAGTGCTCAAGCAGGGAATGATGGAACACCTTAAATGACATTGCATATCACTGGACGGACCACGAACATGACTCCATGTTAATGGATGAAGTGTTCTTTTTTACTATGATGAAGTTTATGACACCCAGTCTGCAGGTCTCTTGCTAGTTTTGTGCCTTATTATTTAAGGTAATATGAACAAAATAGCTAAAATATATTACAAATTTAAAAGACACTGATGTTCATAGATTTTCATTTACACTTCTGCTTTTCCAAATTTTTCCCTCCTTTATAGGAAGAATAAACATATGTAAAGCCTCTCCTTAATTTAACAGTAGAACTCATAGGCATAGAATTTGAATTTTGAGAACAAGGTTCAGAATGCAACATAGAAAACTGTTGAATACATTCCAGTAAAAAGCAGAAAACCAATTTGTTCCTGACATGTTTTTCTGAGAAAAAATTTTGCAAGAATGACTTTCTAACACAGCTGGAATCTGTGCAAACAACAGGAAAAGCTTGATTAGTTTATTCACAAAAACTTTTCCAAGGGTAACTGTAGTATCCCAACAGACAACCAGGAAATTCACTTTATAAGGCAAGCTGCTTGTCTTGAATATACCTACAAGTTTATACATGTCTTGCATATTTGGAATCTTGTGTGTCTGTTTTACTTTCACAGCAGATGCATGAAGAGGCACTACAGCTAGGTATAGTCTTAAAAATTGAGTAAAATTTGTTGTAGAGAGCATTATTTTTTATAGTTCTCATGATTAAAAAGAGTGTTCTCTTATACACATTTGTCTATTTCATCATAGCAATGATCTGAACACAGTATAAATTACAAAATGTAATATATCATTCTTGTAATAGTAATTAATTCCATCATTCTTTACCAGAAAATGAAGGCAAAAAGTATACTGGGATCTCCAAACATGTGGTTACACACACACTCACAGGGGAAGGGAGAGGAATATTATATACATTAACTTCTAGGAACCATTGACACTAATTTTATTTTATCTAAGTGCTTTTCCAACACTTCTTGTATCCAGAAAAAGAAAGCTAACAAGTAAACCTGTAACTGATAGCCCAAATATATTCCTAACTTTTGAAGGGATATTTTTGTGTGTTCAGAGAATTTTATCACCATTTGAAAGTCAGTGACTCCTATTCACAGAACATTTTTAAGAAGTATGCTAAAATTTTGGGAACCTGACCCTAAAAACACCTCCCTGTTAAAATCAATCTGATTATTCATACAAATAAGTTATTCACATATGTTAGTATTTGCTGTAGCAGACCCCTGAGCTTTGGCTTTATGGGAAGACAACACAGTTGTCATGATTTCACAATATAAATAGACACTTTTAAAAGACCCGAAGTAACAACATAGACTCACTGGTATTAAAAAAAAGCGCACCATAAATGTTTATGGGTATCACAAATAAAAGGCCAACTTGAAGTTCATGTGAGTTCTGAACATTTGCTGTTTGAAGTCCAAGTTCTTGTGCTGCGGCCCTCCTCAAGAAATGCCTGCCAACACTTATACACATATTCCAGTATCAGTTTGATCCTCCTTTTAAAAACAAAACAGTGTTTTGTTGCACAATGAAGATGAAAAACAAATTAAACCAGAATTAATACTCCCTAGGGAATGAAAACCAGCTTTGGAAATTGCATATGAACTTTTAATTATTACATTTTAACTTACAAAACTTTAAAAAGCCAAACTAATATTTAAGAAATAAGTGGATGGGAGACTACATCATGAAGCCCCCAAACACAATAAACAAAACTGCTGGCAAACTTGATGCCTTTCTCTGTTCCAAAACAGTGTTCTTCGTGTTATTATCCTCCGTGAGGCATGAAGGGTTTGGATAAAATTCTTGCCACATTGAAATCAATGGTAAAAACTATTGATTTTCAGCCAAAAAGTCACTCTTTCCATGAAATTAGCAAGAGAGAAGGGGGAAGAAAATGTTGACTGAGCTGGCCCATAGCACAGAAAGCAGAGACTGCTCTGAGTTGCAGCCCCTGGCTGGGGATGCTCAATTGGCCCTCAGGCTCGACTGGCCCCCAGGCTCAACCCCGTTGAACAGTGGGTGACTTTGGTCCCTGCTGCTGCTGGCACGGCCCAGAGCCTTGCACAGTCATGCCAGCTGTGCCAGCCCTCGCTAGCGTCAGTGCTCCAACCAGCAGCAGCTTGTCTTGCCAAATGTGTTTTGCTAGCTTAGGAGGAGCAAACAGGGAAGAGGACTCTAATAAAGAGCTTTACTGAATTTGCAAGCACTTGGGAAATTGTGCTTAGAGAAAGCTCTGAATCTTTTCAGCTGAAAGTCTCCCTCAAGCCTCCAGATGTACTTGCATTGGTTCTGAGTGTGGAGTACACAGTGATGGTGATGCAGCAATGTTCTATACTGATATCAAGCCTATTCCCCATAGCTGAAAAGAAACTTCCCGAAAGGATCTTATTCGCATTCTTTCTCCACCCGTAAAATACTGAGAGAAAATTTTAATGATAGAATCCAATATGGGGTCACACTAGTTTAAAATCAAAAGGGTCTGAGAGACACTAAGATGAAAGCATGTTTTCTGTCTGACTTCAAGACAAATGGTGAGTTTTATTCGTTTTCCAGGAGTAACTCTCCAGGTGATCTGGCATCTTGAATGTGGCCAAACTATTTCTATGGGAAGAAACTAGGAGGGAGTTCTGTAAGAAGGTAATGAAGAAAATGTTCCGGTTTTGGGTGAAGGTCCGATACGTAAAACTATATATATGTTAACTCAGAAATTTTTCCTTGAAAGTAAGCTCTTGGATAACCTGCCATGATCCGTCAGCCTGATGGAGTTCCCTCTGTCGGAAAAGAGCTCTTGATCAAGTGGGAAGGGTTGCTGGGATGAGAGCCTTTCCCTCTCCACTGCCTTTGCTGCTGCTTCTGGAGAGAGCTCCCACAGGAATGAAAACCTGTCAGCCCAAGCAAAGGGCTGGCTGATGCCCCAGGAGAGGCCAAGCTGCTCCCTTTAGAGTGAAATCTCGATGCCTTAGGCAAGGCTCTGCTGACACCCAGGTGGCTGTGAAGGACACTCAGTTGGGGCTAACCACCCAGAAGACTGAGACTGTTCAGAACAGCCGACAAAATAGGTTTTGGGATCTACAGCAATGAAGGTGAGGAGGCTTTTTAATCCCCCAGCATCCCTTTCCACCAAATCTGGCAGTCTGGAGACAGCTTGAGAGCTGCAGCAAGCAGGTGATGTGCAGCTGATTGCTGTACACCTTTAAAATCCACACTTGCCTGCCCCACAGGTAAGTTCCCTATATGATCCTCCCAGAAACAGTCCTGCTTTGGAAATATTAAAGGTGGAGGAGCCGAGTGTGAATGCTTTTAAAAGACCACGGTTAACCTGTGGACCGCAGGCAGGAAAACATGGTACCTCCCACTACAGGAAATACAGGAATTGCCCTATTCATTTTGTTAAAAGGTTCATACACATGTCAAAGCTAGTGACATATTTCTCCTGAACTGTTGCTCCACCAAATTAGTAAAGATATCTGCATAAGCATTCTGACCCTGAATCAGCAAATAATTAGCTACCTACCTCAAAGTTCTCAAAATCAAGAGCTTTATGCTGAGGCAAGAGCATTTTAAATGCCCCTGTTAATTTTAACCTGCTGTATACATCTGCCTTTCTTTCATATTTTCTCAAGCTTAAAATACATTAGTTTTTATCTTCTTGAGGCAGAGAAATAAGTGTTCATATTAGTAGAGCCATAGCCCAGCCTAATACAGTCTGGATGATCTTCATGTTCTTTAAATTGCATATAATCACTGAAACTGGCTGTAAGAGATGTAAGAGATCCCCTGTTGAAAGGTACCAAATATTGGCCCTGGGAGTACACAGTCATAGTCAGAGGGAACTGGAATACTAGCATTTTGGAGCAAATAAACAACCTACACCATAACAGAAGAGGTAAACAGAAGTCAGCAAGAGACAGAAAATTATTTTGATTTAAATATGGAAATTGAATTATTGTATGAACCATACTAGAAGAGAAAAATAGTTTCTTCTAATTGCTTTAAAAAAGTAAAAAATGTTTCTGTTACATTTCCTGAAGTATACAAACACTGGGTAATGTAACTGATATGTTGTCTGTATGAGTTTCTCTGCAACAATGCTGTACTTCCAAATAGGGGCAGCCTGATCTCTTTATTGGAAGAGGTCGCTGTATTGGCATGGAGAGATCCACTTGCTCAGGAAACCAGGCGTGGTTTGTACTGAAACTGTCTCACAACCCAAATTCTACAAAGTTCAAGGTTTTAAAATGCTTAGTGCATTAGAATCATGTTTTGGTGAGAGGATTCAGAGCTGCTTTTGGTGCTTCCTTAAACTGGATTATGTTGTTCACTACATTCTATTTATTGGAGTGAATACCATAAGTTAGGCCGGTCAAAACTTTTGTGTTGCTTTTTTCTTAAAAAAGTATAATTTGAAATGAATTGTTAACTTTTATGTTTTATTTCTTTAACTCTTTCCACTTCCTATTTTCTATTTCAAAATTTTATTTTAATTAGAATCTGAAACAAAATCTATCCTAATAATTAGCATTCCTTGCTGGTTGAATCAATGTGAGTAAAATGATTTTGTTGGTGTCAAGGCAGCCCACTCCAAATCCATGAATAATGTTCCATGGGAAATTTGCCTGTCTGTCCTTGAATAATCAGCTGCCATGTTAGCTGACAGATCCAGGTATCAAGAATTTGGATTGTTTAGAAAAATACTAAACCAACAACCTGGGGACAAATCCAAAACACACTGATTAACAAAACAATATATTCAAATAAAAATCTCATTTATAACAATCATACATAAAATCTGATAAATAAAAAGGATGTTGCTATTTTCCTGCAATGTAACAGGAGCCTAATCTTATTTTAAACTACAGATGTATCTCACAGTATCATACTATGTCATATGAATTGGATTTTCTGAACTGTTTTGCACATGGTTATGAAAGGTGTGTAGGGAGGAGAGTAATGCATGGAAGGGCACTATTGTGAGGAAATCTTTACACAACCTGAGTATTCAATTTACAGGCCCCAAGAGAAAAAAAAGGTGGAGCTAGTATTTAATTACTGTGACTAAAATTATTTATTTCATCATTTGTAAACAAAATGAATCCCATTTATCATGATGAAAAATGATGCAAATATTTACTTTGATTTTGAGAATGCCAGAAAATTAGAGTCCTGTTACATTATGATTAATTGATTCAGAATGGTTCCTGTTGAGTAATTTTATGCTTAATGAGAGTCCATTCATTCAATTTGCTATCCATTCTCTTTTTATAGAAACCATACTGGTCTCAGGTGCAAACTTAAACTGTGTTTCATAAAATATAGATCTTTAGAAAAATAACTTATATCTCTAAGATGTATGAACACCCTTTTGAGTACTGTGGTGTCAAAGGACTGAGAATGATTTATGTGTTTCAAAAAAAAAAAGCTCTAGGTTATACAGATTTTAGAATAACCCTTTTAGCACTTTTAGTAGCACTTTAACTAAGTACCTTTGTATTAGATTCCTGGAATACTGTTTAATGTCCCTTGTCAAGGATTTCAATGGATAAAGATTTTTAGCAAGAACATGTAGTTTGTATGGAATGTACTCAAAAAAACATAATAGGCACATTGTTTGATATAACTCCAGTCAAAACTATTCAGAAGGCCCAGAAACCTTGAAATGATTCCAAGCATGACAGAGATGATGAGGAAGAGAAATGAAGATAAAGAGTCATTGAGACCTCCAACCCAATTCGGGGAGGCATGTAGAAGGTGATACTAGGGGAGTGACAATTTTGGAAGTGGGTGTAACAGTATGAGGTAATGCTTTGAATTGTTAATTAGGTAACTAAATAAAAGCGAGAGTCTTTTGTAACTCTGTATGCATGCTTTTGAAGAAATTAGATTCTTGTGCACCTGTTGTCTTAATAAAAGAAACGCTGCCTGCTAAAACTCACAAAATGGAGTGGGGGTTTCTTTTAAGCGCCAATTTTAGGCATCAATTCCAGTGAATTTGCATTTTTGCCTACCTTCAAGAACTAAAAAAATAATCAGAACAGTCTAATAAGAACTGCATGGTATGCAGGCAATATCTCTATAAGTCTGTCACATAGATATACAGTACCCATACTATGCCCTGTTTCTGGACAATAATCAGGAAGCTATCATTAGTTAGTGATTAATTAACGGAGGTACACCTGAAGTTATTATGACCAGTGGGCATTGGCAGTAATCTTGTTTATTTTTTTGCATATTTCATCTTGTCAAGCTGCATTAGGACACAGGTTGTCATAATAGCTTATCCTGTATGACACTGTGACACAATGCATACTGAACAGTGACACACAATATACCAAAATACAACAGCAAAGATGAACCAAGGGAAAAAACAAAAAGCAAACATGTTTCTAGAAAAATCTACGTGAAACACACTCTAATTACTAATTTGCATTAAATAAAAACACGTTGTACTCCGTACATTACATGAACATCTCAATGTCATCAGGACCAGGATTGGACCTGAATTTCCTGTTACTGTCAACATGAGTGGAGGAGACAGAGCAACTGCCAGTATGATGCCAGTTGCACTGAGGGAACAGACTATAGATCTGTGGAGGTCCATCCCTACAGCAAATGAAGATTTTTATCTCAAGCATGCTGAATATTTGCTTTCTACAGAATTGAGAATAGATAAAAATGGCAGGAGTTAGTGAGTTCCTTGGAACTGTACTTAACCCATGACTTTTGAGCTACATATGTACACAGCTGCTCTAGAAGCTGGGCAACTCTACTCAATATCATCCAGGCTATTCTGAGACATACTGTCCTATTCTTGCAAACTCGCCACTCTATTTTGCCTCTCATGAATAAGTAGGGAACAGGAAGAGATGTAATTCTCACAGATTTTGGGAGGAGATGCAAATACTCCTAACCCCTAAGCTGCTCAGCTATTGCTGTGATTGTTTTTGCCTTGTATGTAATTTGGTCTTGCCGGCATATGATAACTGATGTAATATGCAAGATCTACTTTACCTTGTTTATTGAAGGCTGTGGCAACCTATGCAACCTAAGGCCTGCAGTGATCAAACTGGTATGTGTCTATTCCTGGTCCACCCCAGACACCCCTGCAAAGAGTACTTTCTTAGGCCTCTATCTGCACTGACTCCTGTCAAAATCCATCCCACACAAAGAAAGTTGCCTGACATGCATATTTTTTCATTTTAATATGTGTGTGCACTATTGTTTACAGCTGATGAAATGCATAGATTTACTCACACTAATTAAATACATGCTAAATCATTTTCTGGGAGCCAATAAGCTGAATCTTAAAGCTGTTTAAAAGAGGTCACCTCACAGTAGTGCCTACTTCAGCATCTACCAGAATTTGTCACAGTTGAGAGTGAACTTTCTCAGAAGTGGATTAACTTTGTGCTTATGTCATACCATTCCATAACATGCAGATGTGTTCCTCCTCTCAGACCTGCTGAGCTGACCTTGATAAGAGAAGGAAGGGCTTGTTCTGCCAATGCTTGCCCCTTTCTCTAGCCTCAGTATGAAGAAATGCAAGCCAATACCCCCAGCTTGGACTTTCTGACAGAAGCAATATGATCCCTTCTTCCTCTACCATCAGGCAACACTGTGCTCCACTGTGCCTGTAATGTGCTTACCATAGCAGAGAAATCCTCCTCCAGGAGATTGATTTTTGCAAATGGAATCATCCTGCGTAAAATGGAAATTATATGTTCAAAACAGCATTCCACCCCATTGTTAAATGATCCTCTTACATATGTGAATTCATTATCTCTGTAGGGGCAACACAGAATTGAGTTATGATATAATCCAAGGTTATCTTTAAGGATGAGATGAAACTGCCAGGCATAATGCGTTGATTGATGAAGATAGAGTGTCGACAAATCAATATATGATCTGCTCAAATTAAAAGAAAATTCAATTCACAAGCTGAAACAGCATTTAGATAGCGTTAAAGATGAGACAGAAACCAACAAGGCAATAAATTCAGCAGTAAAAAGCATGTCTTATCTGTGACTTTTTTAGCTTTTTAAAGTTTATGCTACAGATGTAACTATTCAGCTACAGCTATCATGTGTCCTCATTTTTTCATTTGTGACACAATATATTAGAAAACATAATTTTTAGCATACACTCTACAAAAACATTCCTTCCCATAAATACAATGCAATGTATTTAACATACTCTTGACACATAGAACATATATTTGTAGTTGTTTTTTGATGTACCTAATAATATCTAATAATATTTTGGTATGAAGTCATTACAAAGCAAAAAAAGCCAAAACATTTCTGCCTTTTGCAGAAGGTAACTGCATAATATTTTGATAACCAAGCGCTTATTTTGTTAGTCCCTTTGTGTACACAATCACCCTGAGAGTCTACTCACAGAAACAGTGTTTTGGTTTCAGAGAACCCATTTTCATAAAATCACAGAATCATAGAAGGGCTTGGGTGGGAAGGGACCTTAAAGATCATCTAGTTTTAACCTGCTTGATGTGGGCAAGGACATCTTTCAGCAGATCAGGTTTCACAGTGCTCCATCCAGCCTTGCCTTGAACACTACCAGGGGTGGGGCATCTGCAACTTTTCTGGGCAACCTGTTTCAGTGCCTCACCATCCTCATAGTAAAGAATTTTTCCCTTTTGGTACTGGAAGGCTCCTGTTGGGTCACCCCAAAGTCTTCTCTTTTCCAGGCTGAACAACAATTCTCTCAGCCTTTCCTCATTGGAGAGATACTCCGTCTCTCTAATGAACTTGATGGCCTCCTCTGGACTTGCTCCAATGGGTTGATGTCCCTGGTGTGCTGCAGACCCCAGGGCCTCACCAGAGCAGAGTAGAGGAACAGAATCACATTCCTAGGCTTGCCATGTTGTTTTGGATGGAGCCCAGGACACAGTTGGCTTTCTAGGATGTGAGTGCACATTGCTGGATCATGTCCAGCCTCTCATTCACCAACACCCCTAAGTCCTTCTCAGCAGAGATGCTTTCGATCTGTTCATCTCTCAGCCTGGGTTGATTCTGGGGATTGCTACTTTTATTCATTCTAAGTGTCTAAGGATTTAGTGATGAAAAAGAAGTGGTTGCCTCTAAGTGTGTATCTCCATTATGTTAACAACCTTTCTGTCTGCTCTTACTGAGTTTAGTAACTTTTTCACTTTGAAGTGACAACACTAGCTCTCTGATGAGTAGTAATATCAACCATAACAAAACTTAAAATATTTTTGTTTACTCCGCTATATAAGTCAGCACACTCAAATTGAAACTGGAGCACAAGATACTTAAGGCTGACCTTATTCTTCATGATAGAGTTAGGGTCCTGTTAATGCTTGAGGGCATTTATTTTAATGTATTCCCTCAAGGGTTTAGACATCCCCTTGAAAAATGTTCCAAAGCAATATTGACCTATACAGTACTTTCTTCTAAGGGACTTATTATGAATCTTTTTGTGTTGTATCATATGAAAAATGTGTTAATGCACTGAAATCACTGCATAGGTGCAGGAAAAATGCACTAAAACCTAAAGGTGACATTGAGAAGGAGGAGAAAAAGTAAAAACATATTTGAACTGACAGTTCAAGCCAGAATAGCCAATACCCTGTTCGGAAACTGGTATTTTATATATGGCCATTACTTTCCTAAGTGATGATTCAGTGGGAAGACTGTAATCAAGATATTAACGACACGACACCAAGTGCCACAAAGCATGGAAATGAAACACAGCCCCTGCCTGAAACAATGCTCCAACTTCCAAGTAAAAGTAGAGGGGAAACAAAAACAGAAGCAAAACTGAGGCAAGACTAGGACGCTTTATCCTAATTCCATTTCTTATGGCTACTGCCCCAGGAAATTAGTTTGACAAATCTGTATATGTCAGCTGTCTCTTTGATTTTGTTTGGTTCTGCCTTTGCAGTAAAAGTTCGTAAATTTTCAAGCTGCTTAGCTTACAACTGAAAATAACACTTTTAGCTAGATTTTTTTAATAAAAAAATCTTACTTGCTGAATTTTTTGTAGAAGGTAAAATCCCAGACCCCATCATTTCCAAGGGAGGTAGCCTTCAGGGACCTTTCAGGTGGATTGCCTTGATGTTTGTGTTGCCAACTGCTACAGTAATTATCTTATTTAACAAAAAAGTACAAAATTGCATATACTGAAATGACCCCTGGAACAGGCCCTGGCACAACTACCTGCTGCCAACTTCATCAAGTTGGAGACACAACACTGCAACTCCATCACAATACTTTGAGATGATCTTCCCAGGTCCTATTTGGACCCTGCAGTTGAGTTTATATAAAGTAGCTACAGATGTTGAAAACCTACAGTGCTCAGTAAGCCAGACATGAAAAATGAATTGTGCAAAAACAACACTTTTCATCTCACCCAAGAGAAGTCCAAAATAGGTCAGATGAGTTTCCATTTTACATCAATCTCCATCAGTGTCTCAAAATCAGTTACTCCTTTTGGAAAACTAGTCCAGACTACCACTCCTATGAATATTAACCCAAGTTTGCTACTCACCAGGTGACAAGAGTGCCTGAATCTTGTGCCTTGTGCCTTGTGCATCTACTGCAAGGGGATTTAAACCATGTAAGTGCTAATTTAATAATGATTCTATAAAGAGATTGTGCATTACTCACTGCAAGCAATTCAGTAGAGTACCAATCTGGGCTAGAAGTATCTTAAATGAATTGTACCATTCTTGAAACACCAATCTTCATTTTTCAGATAATGAACAGCAGGTTTTATGTCAGAGGGTTTTTTTAATAATTTGCAAAGTACTCACAATTGCCCTGTTTATAGATAGATAATATACACCTTGTTATTGCTGTGAACTAGAGGACTCATTATGCCAGAGATATTTGTATCTATGAAGAGGATATAGTGATTGATTTGTGTTAATGAGATCTGTGCTACTAATTTGAAGAATTTTAACCAAAAAAAGTGTTAGCAAATGTGTGTGTGTTTTGGGCAAGAGGACAAAGGAACAGAATCAGTCAGGATGTTTTGAGTTTTAGGATTTTGAAGGACAGAAAGTGACTGCTGTCACGGGCAGAGATGTGAGTAGATGGCACTATTGGGTGAGGGAGTTACAGACCCACTTCTGCCCTGCTATCACATTGTTGGTCACTGTGACACCAAGTTTTTACTGCTCTAGAATCTGTGGAGAACAGAGAATCATACCAAGGTTCTCAGTGTGCTCATTGACCCTATGGAAATGGGTCTCAGGGGAGACGCCATGAGTCCCAGAGCAGGAAGATCCCTTGAGATATTCAACAGGAACCACTGCTGAGGCTTGTGCCCTGTCTTTCAAGGGGCAGTCTCAAACACGCCTCACCATCATGGGGCAAGGAAGCCTTGCTCTTGCTTCAAGGGCTGCAGTTTATTCAGAGATCCAGCCCGGAGGGGTTTCACAAGAATGGGTACCTCCCAACTCTCTTTTGATGACCTAACCAGGTTCACCTATCCTGTCATACTATTCAACCATTATATTTATGTTACAGTGCTGGGAGAAGGTATCAGAGACAGATGTTCCACTTTTAAGCATAATGCTCTAACTGCCCTCTTCATTGGTTAACCAGCTTACAGATTAGGGCATTCACATGAAATATTTGAAAAAGGGGCTTAAATCTCCTTTTCAGAGAAAAGAGTTTAAACCTTGGGACATCCATTTGTTGAAAAGATAATTTAACATTATGCCTACTAGTCACAGAGTAATCATCACCACCCTCTTCCTTGGTTCTGCCTTAAAGGCAAGAGGAACAACAGTTTTTGGTAAGGAATCCTGCACAAAAATCTTCAGTTCACCCCAGTGTCATCTGCAGGATGGAGGAATTGCACATGGACTTGTCGGGTCCCACACACTGGATTGATTAGACAGATGTAGCCACACTATGGTTGTTTTTGGGTGCAGCTGCATCCGTGTGGAAAAACATCTCAACACTTCAGGCTAACACAAAAGCAAACATCAGGAATGGACCTTTTCAAGACTGCAGTTCTGGACTGGGTGCGCATTTTGGATTTGGCTCAAAGTCAACAAGCAACATGCAAACTTTTGATTGGTATCCCATTATAGCCAGCTCCCAGCAAGAAAAAAATCTCACTATCTTCAACTAGAAAAGGCTACAGCTCTCAATATTGTTGCTTATTTCAGCACAGTAGTACCAAGGATGACCTTACCTTGTAATCTCATACAGGGGAAAAACACATTTATGCTGAGGCACCAATAGCAGAAGTGCCTACTGGAAGGCCAATATTTTCCAAACCAGGCTTGCATAAAGCATAAATAAATGACAAATAAAATCAACATATCCCTTTGTTGTGTACAACTGGAATGGAAAAGAAAGCAGCTCAATTGATCACTGCTATGTTTGGTCTCTCTGGAGTCACTATGCCTGAGGAAAAAAAGAAAAACCCTGTCAAAGCCAGAGTTGCATAATGTCCTTTGGGTGATGCTGCTTACAAAGAAAGATATGAATCACTGTTGTTTTTCTACCTGTGAGTTGGACCATTAGCTTTAAAACCTTGTGAAACAGATAACACTTTTGTTTTTGAAAAAACTCTAATCTAACATAAAGCTTATATTTATTTTTGCATGATAAAGGAAGCTAAGAAAGACAAAAAAAAAGGAGCTATGAAGAATGTGAATTTGAAGAAACAGGTAGGAAGGAATAGTTGATTTTTCCTGAAAGAGTGTTTTGACTCATAAAGGATAAAGGTGGGAATGAGTATTATTCTTCTGTTTATTGGCATTATCCCTTGAAAAAGCAAGTACTCAAAATAGTACTATCCTATCTTTAGAGACATATATTTCATTTTGCCTTCTATGGAAAAGCTGAGCAGAAGGGGAGGATCCTGGCTACTGTCATTGAAGCTGTTTCAGTCAGAATGAATAAAAAGCACAGCTGACAGAAATGATACATTGCTGGCTAAAGTGTAAAGTCCAAATATTCATCTTCCCAATAAAATGGGACTTTAGTGCTAGTGGATCCAAATAGGTGGGGAGATTAATTTCTCCCTGCATGGAGAAACTAACAATGGAAAACATCATTCTGGTATCAGTTAATATAAATAAAGCAAACGTTCAATCTCACCAACACAGAGAGCGCGATGGTGCTGGTTCAGAGTTCACTTATACTACACTGGGGCCAAATCTTGGAAAGTTCTTGGTAGAATCCTCAGCAGAAATGCTGTAATTGCAGAGGATTCCTTAGCAAAACAGATTAGTTGCAATATTTTAAATACCTTTATCCTTCAGGTTTGCAAAATTTAAAGTAAAAATACAAATCATAGTCAAGGTATGATTTTTAGAAAATCTTTTATAACCATGGAAATATGTGATTGATACAAAATACAAACACAATAAAACCCCTACTGCTTAATTTTGACCAAACTAGATGAAGGTTAATATCTGTTTTTAGTCTACAGTAAGCCCAGCAGGCGTGAGCTGTACATGGTTGTGAAATGAATTGACTGGCTGAACTATTGGCCTTTCCCACAGGAACTAGAAGGCAAGGATGGCTCTTCTCATTGGCCACATCCAGTACGGGATGGAGGTGTCTCTGAGTTATCTTGCATTTAACAACCAGCTGCTAGCTGAGAATACAGAATAAGATGCCTGCAGTCATTTAAAGAAGGAGAATTAGGTGACTCAGAATGGCAATCCAATCAAACCCACACACTGAGCTGCCTAGAGCTATGAAATAAGAATAACTCTTCAGGCGCAGACCTGGGAAGTTTTTCTCTTCTGTCTATTCAGCCTTCATGAAACAGCTATAGTCAGGGTCTCCAGCACACCTTCTCCAGGTGACATCTAGAGACTTCCTTCAGCAAACTGAGTGTTTTCACTGAGACATCCCTCTCACTCACTTCCACTCACGGTTGGGATGCGGGCTACAGCCAGACCCATGTGAGCACAGCATAGTCACCGGACATGCATCCCACACAAACACTGGAGAGGTGCAGTTTAAGAGCCAATTTGTATTCAAAACTCACTAATATTTTTCCTCATTAAAGGCAAAGACAGTAACAATATCACCTTGTCAGCCAGAAGCAAGTTAGTAAAGTACTACAGTCCTTCATCAACTACTTCTCCTCCACACACAAGGTAGAATACATTCTCTCCCTGCTGTACCCAGCTGGGCATTGCCTTCAGCTTTTCTCATGCACTGTATTTCCATCCTTTGGCTTCTTGCCTAACACAGAACTACAGAGCCTGTTACAGCATCTGTCCTCTCTGATAGATTTGCAATTTTGTCCCAGCAGAACAAATAGCACAGTCACAACATCATGGAGGACCTCATATGGGACCAGAATTTCACTGCTGGAACTATCTTGTGTATAAATCTCAGAGTTGTGAAACAAACACTAGAGCACTTTTGAGTCTAAATATATATCAAAAAATGGCAGGAAAATTGAAATGGAGCAGACCTGGTCATTGCAAGCAACACCACCTTCCTGACCTTTGTGAATTAATTATCAATATAGAAGCTAATTCAGGAACGCCACAATAGCTCCTATTTAAAGTCCTGCATAATAAGGGTAAAGTTTAAGCCATTTCAAAGCATTCTCAGAGTTTGTCGAGTACCACAGATGTCCCTATTGAGGTTGGTTGGCTTTACTTCAAAGAGAAACTGCTGCCACCCTCTCACAACCCAGCTCCCAAGTGATGCAAGCAGCTGGGCTTAGTTACACAGTTACCAAGCAAAACTCATCTTCTGGCTCTGCTGTGCAAAAGTTTTTCCTAAATATTATTTCCATTACTTATTTAATTCTGCTGAAAGGGCAAAACCTTCTCTTGAGAATAATGCTTTGGCTCAGATAGTAAGTAAATAATGTGTTTTGAGTATTGCTTGTCTATTTTAAGTGAGATTTATTATCTAGGTCTTCATTTATTAAATCTGTAGATTTTGCTTTATTTTTATTTTTTTTAAATGAAAGGGATTAAATGGTCCTATAATTCATAGACTTACAAATCATTTATACAATGCTATTTATTTCAGATCCTAGTCCATGGTATATAAAAATGTCTCTTCATGCATTTGGAAAATTATAACAAAAAAAATCAAAGTCTTGTAGGAATAATCATCTGCAGTGAAGACTAATTTAAAAGCTCTGTGTGGTGAAGACAGGTTTTTATTCATTTCAGTTTGATTTAAAGACTTTTAACAGACTGTTTCCTTCATCTTGTATTTGTCCGAAGTTGTGGATTTCCCTTGATGAAAAATCCCAGCATGCACTATCACAATTTTGGGTCAGCTATCTTCACATCCAGATGGAGTAGAGTTGTGGTGAACAAGCTATGTGATCCTCACCTGGGATAATTTTTCAGCGGTCCATAAGCCTCAAAGAAACCATGGGTGGAGGACCATCATCTGTGTTTTCACTGATGGCACCTTTAAGCAAAAGAAATGTGAAAACATTTATACTCTACAAAAGATCTTGCACCCAGTTTTTCTCTTGATAATATTTCTAGTCTTAACATAGGAAAAACAACCATCCTAAATTTTAACATATCAGGATGTTCAAATTAGTTTCTTTGTGTATTGCAGAATTTTATTTTAGGTGTCTCAATTCCTATTTAGGTTTGGCTAAACTTAGCCACATACTGACCAAGGGGGACATAGATATTCAGAGCAAAAGCTATTCATTATGTCTTGGTGGATCGTATTAGAAAGCTCCAAGAAAATCTTTTACAGGTTTGAGAGCAGGTTGAGGAAATTATCTCTATGTGTGTGTCTGTCTATCTCCCTCTCCCTTCTGGGAAGGAAAGAAGGCAGTATATGAAAGGAAGGTGCCCCTAAAAGGATAAAAAAATGCTCAGAAAGGGGTAAATTATTTGCTTCATGTATAATCTGTCTGTGACCTTTCCCATTTCTCCATGCTTGCTTATTTTCTTTTGACCATCAAATAGTATCTGGCCATAATAACATGCTGTTATAGTTGTTTAAAAGCACTAATAATTTCAGTTATTGTACTTTCTATTGACATTCAGCCATCAAAGAGCAGAATAGAGAATGACCTAGTCCTAAAGCACTAACACATGGTATTGATAAAAGCACTGGAATGCATACTGAAAAATCAATGTATTGCTTTAGTGACTGATGCCTTCTTGTTTTGCAGTTTTCACTGTCCTCAAATGTGCTAATTATATCAGTTATTGCTTCGGAGCTTGAACAAGTCTGTGCTGAATGGCTTTGTGGCTTCATAAACCATCACCATGCATTAAAGAAGCCTCATCCATATGAAGAAATCAGCAGTAAAATGCTGTCCCTAAGTTCAAAAGGAAAATGTTTTAGAATGAGAATTTATCTTGATTTTTCCCACAATTCCTTTAACAGGTACAGATACTAATTAAGAGTTGAAGAATGGGTAAAATTACTGGCTTCCAAACACTGAAGGTCTCAGCAGTAGAAGAAACTGAAATCAGCACCACCAGCACTGTCACACATCTGGTACCTGAATGCTGCATGTCAGGTCCCCCATAATAATCAACTTGATTTCAAACAGCATTGATTAATGCAATAAAAATACATTTGGGCATCTGTCTCTTTCACTTGCATTTCCTTAGGTGGGTTAACACTGAGTGAAGGCTGAGCATCTCATGGATCTGTGCTGTCACACATTTACAGGAGAGACTTTTTGAAAGAGTAACTTGTTATCACAAGATTCATAGTACAGTTATGAGAGTTAACAGCCTTGGATTCTTGTGTTTCACTCACAGCTGAATAATTACTTTGCTCTGTGATACTGGATAAGTAATTTCCTGTCCAGCAAATGGTGGAAAGATTAATATTAAATATAGTATACTGGAAGTGGTGATAAATTTGTAGTGACTCGGAAAAGTCATACCAAGCAAATGAAAAAAAAAAAAAGAGTGAATGAGTCAGAAATTTCAGAGGAAATAATTCATTCAGATTCAGCCTAAAACGTGGAAAAGTAATTTCTTCTGGTTGCATATTTTGAATATACATGTAAATATATGTAATTTTATTTTGAGAATCCTGGATTAACAGATATTACAGCTGGAAACATGGAATGAAATGAATTCATATAAAAAAAAAATTGATCCAATGAGCAAGTGCCAGTAAAGACAACAGGAGGAAAGAAGGAACAATACCCAATTGAGCAGGAAATGAAAAGCAAAAAATGTATCATAATAGAGTGCCGAGACATCCACTTGATGTTAATTGCAAAAAATGATGTCCTCTAGATTAAGAATATTTTTACCATTTAAGACAGAAACTTCTGTCAAGTATCTAGAATTCTGTAATCATAGCCTTTTAAAACTAAAGGACCAGATGTGCTCCAGCAGTCAATCTTCTTATGAACAGCAAAATCCTTTCTAGAATAAAGCTGAAAAAAGATTTAAGAGCGGTTGAAAAGTACCATTTTACTTGAATATAGGTCAAGAATCCATAAAGTTGTGTTGGTTTTTTTTGTTTTTGTGGGTTTTTTGGTTTGGTTTTGTTTGTTTTGTTTGTTTTATTTTGGTTTTTGAGAATATTAGCTGCTCATAGTGATCTATCCATTTGTTTTTCGAATCTCATCTTTTGTTCTTCCCAGGGCCTCATTTATTTCTACAGTATATAATTTCTGCACCAGTTTAGCAACACTGCTTTTAACAACCAGAAGAGTTTTGAAAGGGCTGTTTAGTTATGAACCACAAAATCTTCAATTTTTATTTCACCAGTTTATTTCACTGCTCTTTAAGACTGTTCTGCAGTATGCAGAGCCTGGATATACCAATCCAGAAAAAAAAAAATACAAAACTCCCACTGCAGCCTGTGAGTCACTCGTTATTTTGCCAGTTTTACTCTCCCATATTACCCTGTGGCATTTTGCTGAATTTTTCTTCATTAGGTTATTCAGAAACCAAATGGGAAATTCAGGAGGAGGTACTTTCTGACAAAAGTCTCCTCTGACCTTTAATTTGCGTACTTGACAGGGAATGAAGGCTGCAGAATACATAGTCACGAGCTGCACTGCTTTGGAGGAATTGGAACAATATCTGGAGTCAGGTTCAGTGCTTCACATGCTAAGAGAGGGAGAGAGGATACACAGAATGGTTTTACAGGGCTCTGTGAATCTGTCCAGGGTCTGTCTCATGCTCTGGACTTGAGATTACAGCACATTACCCAGGATTCTCTTCTCTCCTTTGGCTGGTTACCCAGAAAATCCTTGTTCTGGGAACTGCAAGAGAAGGTAATTATATTTTATTTAATGGGTGATTTCTCTATTGTTTCAGTTCTCCATGAGGGAGCTATGTGGGCCTCAGAAGACATTTAGGACCCTAATAAATATTTTCAGGAAGCAAATAAACTCTCAATTTTGCTGGCAACAATATGTGTTTGTGGTTGGCAGAATAGCTTTGGATATATATTGGTTAAGAAGGAAACTTGAAAAGTCACAGGCATCTTGATTTGCATATCTGAACCATAGCTGGCTGATGGGACACTTTATGAAAATGTTTTCATTACACAGCACGTGAGCTAGGACTGGGAAGTCACTGAGTGCATGTCCTTTGTGAGTGGTAAATGGCTTGGACACAAATGATCACAAAGATGCTGCTTGAGGTGTGGAGTGAGGGTTCATGGGCTCGTTCAGGGGGACTTTCTCTCTATTGCAGACTGTGAAGGTCATCAGATTCAGTTCTCCACCAACCTACTCTGATGGGCAGTGACCTTTTCAGACAACTGGCAGGACATATGGGTACATGTGAATTTTTAAGGCACTGTGCTTGTCAGGCCATCCCTACATGTTCCTGTGGTAACACAGACTATTGCCATTGCTGATGATGCCAGCAGTGTCAGCATGTATCACCAGTGGAAGAAGAGAGTGGTGAAATGGTTGCTCTTCTTTCCACGAGAGAAACAGTAGATTCTTGTAAGGTGTGAGCATTACGCATATATTCACTGAAGCTGAGGCTCATGTGACTGAAGTGGGACAGCACCTTTACAGCTCCGATAATCTCAGTATAGCTGGACACCTCACTTTTCCAGAACCCAGTGATGATAACTGGAATGCCATAGGCAGTGCTAAGTTGTGGAATGTTTTTAAAATTTCAGTAATGGAAGAAGATACTTGACAGTATTGAACTGTTCATCTATTCCCATACAGGTCCGGCATACCAAATACCTGAAGGGTGGTACTGATTTCTGAAACAGACCAGGCCTAGAAACAGAGATATTGCTACTCTGAACCCCATACCATCTCCTGGAGAAAAGCCATGTGAACAGATTCCTGAACTTTGTACCTGGAAAATAACAGCCCACTGCTGACATATAGGCCAGCAGGCATACTTATGGTACTATCAAAATACAACAGAGCTGATATGAATAGCAGGAGCCTTCAGTCTTCTTGTCAGGGATCTGAAAACTGGCAGGTATTTGATTGGAGCTAGTATCCATTGTGAGATTGCAGCCGTGAGAGATGACAGTGGGCTTGCACAATGGAGAGCACTTGTGGTCCTCCCATGTTGTGGCCTGCAGCACTGAGGCTGGAGAGTGCTAATGTGAATGGGGTTACTGTCAGGATGAACCAGTCTCTGGAAACCACGACTAGGAAAGCTTTAAAAGTAATTCAGGCATGGTAGTATAATTTCACTCTCTTTAGAAGTAAATCCACTGGAGTATGCTGAAAATGTTTGCTAACTCTGGAACAGGCCCATGTTACACCTAGTATGCCTCATGGTCAATGTACAGGTAAGCACATTTGACATATTAGAGCACTGGACAAATACATATCTCTGAAGTCTTGCTGTGATTTTTGCTTGTAAAAATCTTTCCACACTCAAAACTTAATTAAAAGCAGGCTTGATATATGCATAATTATGGACTAAAAAGTCTGCTTGTAGCTTTAGAAAACAAATAGTTTTCATTTCAAACAAGTAATGCTATTATTTGATCTTTAAATACTCTTTAAAAAGTAGGAGGGCGCAATTTTTTTTAAATGTTTTCATCAAATACCCTGAAAGCATTCTAAATTCTGTGCTTGTCTACAGCATTAGTTTATTATTTCTACACCTAATGAATCCAAAGAGACTAATGGAGAATGGCTGCTAGGTGAGACAGACAAGTGCATTAAGTCCATTGCTATATTTCTGTAGGACTAATCAGTCTAATGTAGATTTGAGAATTCGTTTGGAAATTATGTTGGCTGTTCTCAGATCTTGCTCTTAATTGATTTCAAAAAATGTTTCTTGTTTTGATTTTCTTTATGAATTATTGCCCTGATGGGATGCCCAGGAAGCCTCTATATTTTAAAACCCTGGAAATTTCTCACATTTGCAGATTTGAAATCACACAATTGGAAAGGAATTGGAAAAGAAATTCCTCACTTTACAGTTTCTTCTGCTTTTTTTAGGAAACTGATTTGTGAGCTAGCAAAATATGGGAAAATAAATAAAATATTTTTAGAGTAAATGCATGTGGAGTAGTTCAAACATTTGAATACATCTTCTGGACTTGGAACCACCAGAAGTTTTGGATACTGGCCTATTATACCTACAGCACCAATGACTTTCTTGTTTTGGGTCAAAGCCATAAAGTGGGGGCTGAAACCTGCTGACTTGATCACAGTTCACATGAAGGCTATTGTGGTTAATGCCCAGCATTGTGCCATCTTGAGTGACTTATTGGTGAGCTAGCGATTTAATCCAACAACTTGCAAATTGTTCTGTTCTTTTTCTCTGTGGCTGAAGAGTCCAGCCTTGCTATGATTTATTCTTTCTAGTACACAAGCTTTTGGTCCAACGTATTTCCACTGATTAGAAACAGTTGTCAGAATAGTATCCACTAGGGGCTATAGTTTAATACAGTATCACTACAGAGCATTTAGATTCAATAAAATAAATAAATGAATTAATAAATAATAGCTCTGAGCTCCATACAAAAGAGTTGTCAGTATCACTGCACAGTGTCACATCGTCACAGAAAATCTTTTTTCCTGTCACAATATTCATCCTTGTACCACCCAGGGTTCATAAAGATCAATTTAGAGATAATGGAAAAAATACAGGACACAACATATATCTGGATGATAATATTGATTCCAGGTGTTCTGAGAGAAAATTAATTCAGTCATATGTTCCATCTGTCACATTGCTTACCCATTTTATAGATGCTTGTTGAAACAGTTCCTAATATTCTACAGACCTCAAACCAGAGATCAAAACTAATTACAAAAATTAAACTAATTGTTTAAGAGCTTGCAGCAGCATGCAAATTAGAGACACCAGCAGCTGCATAATGCCACCTGAATTTTTTCTAACTGATGTGGAGTTTATGAGAGGAATGATACTCATCTGAGAGTTAACAAATTCAACAGAAATGGTCTTAAACTTTTCCCAAGGTATGGCAATTATACCCTTGGAATTTAGTGAAGTCTCAGCCATGATGTCCCCTCATTTTGTTAAACCTGCACATAACATCTGTCAGACGCAAAACATTTCAGTTTGTTTCAATTGGTAAATTAACCAGACAACTGGTTTGTAGGACAGCTGAATTATTAATCAGAAATATTGTCTTGTTATCTTGCAGATCTTCAGTGGCTCGATTCACATCTGTGCAAGTGAAAAAAACCTAACAATTTCACATGAAGTTCACTTGTGGCCAAATCTGAACTTATGGCATGCTTGTGAACTACTATTTTTCAGTAAATCGCTGTCCCTTTGCCATGTTTTTTCATCATGTACCGTGTGTCATCTCCTGCTATGTGACATTACATTCGTTGCATGCCTAACTGATATTATCAAGAGTGAGAGCATCCATACAGATATCAAACAATATTTCCCACTGGAGATAAGTCCTTGGAAGAAACTGCATTTCCAGTGAGTAAAATAAATGTTCCAAGGCTACCACATATGCTGTTTAAAAATGTCCATATCATTTCCTAGTGATCCAGAAAATTAACTAATCATTTGCAGAAGACCAAGGAAAAATGGCATCTACATCCGCTAATCATACTGATGGAAGCCTATTCGACCTAAGGTGACTGAAGGCTCACACTAAGATGCTAAATCACTTTGTTCGTCATCATCACTTTGCTGATGATGCCACTCTCATTGCTCACACAGAAGCAGCTCTGCAGCGCTTAACATCCTGCTTTGCAGAGGCTGCTGAGCTCTTTGGGCTGGAAGTCAGCTTGAAGAAGACAGAAGTTCTCTACCAACCTGCACCACAAGAAGTTTTCCATCATCCCCACATCACTGTAGGTGAATCAGATCTTAAGTCAGTCCAACAGTTCAGCTACCTGGGAAGCATCATTTCCTCAGATGGTAAGATTGACAAAGAGCTAGACAACAGGTTAGCAAAGGCATACAGAGCTTTCAGAAAACTTCATAAAATTGTGGTGCAACAAACACCTGAAGAAAAGCACAAAGATTAGTGTCTACAGAGCCATTGTACTGTCTACTCTCCTATATGGTTCTGAATCATGCATCATCTACCGCCACCACCTGCAACTCCTCGAATGTTTCCATCAGTGTTGCCTCTGTACAATCCTAAACATCCACTGGTCTGATTACGTGTCTAATGTGTCTGTCCTTGAATAGGCAGAGATCACCAGCATCGAGGCCATGCTGCTGAAAACGCAGCTGTGCTGGGCAGGGCACATCTCCAGGATGGATGATCACCGCCTCCCTAAGATTGTGCTCTAGGGGGAACTCGCCACCGGCTGCCGCAAGAGAGGAGCCCCAAGAGGAGATACAAGGACTCCCTGAAACAATACCTCAGCCTTGGCCATATTTACCACCATCAATGTTCCACCCTGGCCTCCACTCAGGACAAATGGAAACACACCATCCCTAATTCTGCTGCTTCCATTGAGAACACACGCAGAATCAGCCTGGAGGAAAAAAGGCAACGCAGGAAGAACCGTGTCTCACCAGTAGCACCAATGGAGACTTTCTGTTGTGCCTTTTGCAATCGGACTTACCTGTCTCGCATTGGCCTTTTTAGCCACCAGCGCACTTGTAGCAAGCGTGGGTAAAGCCTTTCCCAAATCTTCATTCATGCAGCCTAGCCGTGAAAGGTTTAATGATTTCTGATTATAATGACAGTGAAATGCAAGAGACATCTCCACACTGGGATCATCACTAACACCTTCCTTGAAATAAACGCTGAATATATAATAGGCAGGAAAAACCAAGGGTGCCTTTGTACTGCCCAGAGTGCTGATAAGGCAGAGTGGTCTTCCTTCAATCCTCATTTAGAATTACAGTCATAAGTGAAAAGATGGATATGTTAGCCATAAAGTTCACTTGGATTTTACAAAATTAATTTGCTTCTGAGCTTAAGAATATTTTTTTTTCATCTACAGCTTCTAGTCTTTCTTAAAAAGGAAGGATGATTTTGCCTAATATTCATAACAAAGACATGGTGTTTCTTGATAGATCAGATTTTGGATGTGAATAAAAGAGAATCTAGGATTCACACGAACAGTCAGTCTTTATGCTCATATTTACTAATCCTGGACTTAAAAATAGTAGTTGACAATGATATACCAGGTGGTGAATCTGAATTTCTGTGGTCTTCCGCATGGGAGGAAAGTTAATAAGTTTGTTCTGCCATCATACAAAAAGATGTTGAAAAACAGTCTGACAGCAGAGCTTTTTAGATGTTTTTCTTGTTTATTTCTAGATTATTCAACTACTGTTTCCCTTGTGAGACATAATTCTAATTTAAACTTATTGTTTTAATTTTGCTATAAGATTATTTTGGAGCTACTTCAGAGTTGATTAAGTGACTATAGCAAATAAATTCCATTGTAGGGAAAAAATAAGCTAGTTTTTATCAATAAAACTCTGTAGTGTTGCTGTCCTGTATCTTTTATTCAGTTTATATTATATGTCTTCTGACAAGACATTTCTATGTCTTTGTTCTATGCAGCTGAGCATTATCAGTACGTTGTATGCATCCTATTATTATGGGAGTGGAAATGTACACATTTCATGAAAACTTCCTCTCCTTGTATGGGATTCATACCTAGTTATGTGATGTTTATCTTATATTGACCCTAGTCCCATAACTACATAGAATTTGTCTCTCTTCCCTGAGCTTTCAGGGTTTTTTTTTGAATGGTTTGTTGTTTTCTTTTTCTATCTGTGGTTTTGGGGTTTTTTTTAGTTTTGTTTTGTTTTTGTTGTTGTTGTTTGTTTTGTTGTTGTTGTTGTGGGGTTTTTTTTGTGTTCTGTGTTCTTTTTTGTGGTTTTTTTTGCATTACACTGTAGCTTTAAAGGAAGGATGTGTGTACTTCTAAGGCCTCCTGTGTATGAAAATATATGCAAATGGACAATCTGGTGTTCCTTTTTAGAGAATATTGGGAGGTACAGTAACTCATAATTCTCATTCCTGTTTGCATTTGCCCTCCGTTTTGTTGAAAAGAGTCAGATGGAATTTGCTGAGTTGCATATTTACCAGTCCTAACAAGCTTCATGCAGGACATTTTGCAGGCAAATAAACCATTATCAATTGGAAGAACAGTTCCAGTGTCTACACTGTGAAATAGTTTTAATACCTTAATTAGAATAAATAGCCTGATCCTTAAGTATGTAAATTCTAGGCTCGTCAATATTCAGAGAGCACTGGTTTTATTTGTAATAGGTTTAAAAATGCACAAGGTGTGTTATATTTTATGTTCTTACCATATATTCACATATCATGTTTGAAGTAAGTAGCTTCAAATCCCATTTGTTAACAGTTAAATGTAGCTAAAAGATTAAAAACAATTATAAATCTCATTTCCTGTGAATCCTGTAAATCCTTTTTGTAGTGGGAATGGGCAAGCAAGAAACCAAGTTCACTTCATGGATAAGTGTTTCAATAAATTTACTTCAAAGTTCTACAAAGTCACTTTTAAATAGCATATATTCAAAATGAAAACAAGTGAATACTAAACCCTGTGTTCACTGTTAGGAAACAACTGAGAAACCATTGCCAATGGGGAAAGGACTTCACACTGATCCTGAATGGAACCTCCACTAAGGAATGGAATATAGAAGACTTGATCAATACTTCATATTATTAGTAGATTTTGCAAAAGGAGGATTCTCTCCTAAAACAGTCCTACACCAAAAGCACTCTTTCCCCTGTCTGCAAAATTGAATACTGTACCTGAATTACTACTAGGTTAAGCCATCACAGAATCAGAGAATATGCTGAGTTAGAAGAGTTCTCTTTTGGGTCCAGCCCTTGTCCCTGCACATGACCATCCCCAAGAGTCACACCATCTGCCTGAGAGTATCACCCGAAAGCTTCTTGAACTCTGTCAGGCTTGGTGCTGTGACCACTTAACTGGGGAGCCTGTTCCAGTGCCCAACCACTCTCCGGGGGAATGGAACCTTTTTCTAATATCCAACCTAAACCTCCCCTGACACAATTTCAGGCCATTCCCTCCAGTCCGGCCACTGGTTACCACAGAGAAGAGATCAGTGCCTGCCCCTCCTCTTCCGCTCATGACGAAGTTGTAACTGCAATGAGGTCTCCCCTCACTCTCCTCTTTTCCAGACTGAACGTACCAAGTGACCTCAGCCATTTCTCATACGGCCTCTCCTCAAGGCCTTTCACCATCTTTGTTGCCCTCCTTTGGGTGCTCTCTAAGGGCTTAATATCTTTCTCGTATTGCAATGCCTAAAACTCCACACAATATTCAAGGTAAGACCACTCCAGTGCAGAACAGATCAGGACAATCCCCTCCCTTGCCCAGCTGGTGATGCTTTGCCTGATGCCCCCCAGGACATGGTTGGCCTTCCTGGCTGCCAGGGAACTGCTGACTCAGATTCAACTTGCCATCAACCAGGACCCCCAGGTCCCTTTCTGTGGCACTGCTTTCCAGCATCTCATTCCCCAGTCTGTAAAAACATCCAGCGGTGCCACATCCCAAGTACAGAATCCAGCACTTTCCCTTGTTGAACTTCATATGGTTGGTGATTGCCCGGTCCTCTGATTTGTCAAGATCTCTCTGCAGGGCCTCCCCGCCTTCCAGGGAGTCAACAGCTCCTGCCAGTTGCAAACTTCCAATCCTGCATCCAAGTCATTTATGAAGATGTTGAAGAGCACGGGGCCCAAGATGGAGCCTTGTGGAACCCCACTAGTGCCAGGTCACCAGCCTGATGTCACCCCATTCACTGTTACCCTCTGTGCTCTACCTGTGAGCCAACTGCTCATCCGCCACATGGTGTGTTCATCCAGCTGTGGGGTGGACATTTTGTCCAGAAGGATCCTGTGAGAGACAGCATCGAAGGCTTTACTGAAATCCAAAAAGCTGACATCAGCTGGCTTCCCATGATCAGCTGGGTGGGTTACCTTGTCATAAAAGGAAGCAGGTTCAACAAGCAGGACTTTCCTCTAATGGAGTCGTGCTGGCTGTGACCAATGACTGCATTGTCTTTCAGGTGTTTTTCAATAGATCTCATAGTAATTTTCTCCACAACTTTACCAGGCACTGTAGTGAGACTTCCAGGCCTGTAGTTTCCAGGGTCCTTGCTCTTCTTGAAAATTGGAACAATATTTGTCAGCTTCCCATCACCTGAGACTTTCCTGGATTCCCAAGATCTCTCAAAAATCATCAAGAGAGGTTTTGCAATGATGTCAGCCAGGTCTTCAATGATTCTGGGATGAATCCTATCAAGCCCCATAGATTTGTCAAGACCCAGTGTACCAGATCATCCTGCACAAGTTCAGGTTCGACTGGGAGTTCATCGTTCTTGCAATCATGGTCCTCTAGCTCAGGGTACTGTGACCACCTTGGTCCATCATTCATGTTGAAGACAGAGGCAAAAGAAAGCATTAAAAACCTCTGCCTTGTCTGTGTCCCTGTTTGTGAAGTGATC
This sequence comes from Campylorhamphus procurvoides, assembly GCA_013396655.1. Classification (NCBI taxonomy): domain Eukaryota; kingdom Metazoa; phylum Chordata; class Aves; order Passeriformes; family Dendrocolaptidae; genus Campylorhamphus; species Campylorhamphus procurvoides. The sequence goes on along the minus strand of WBMV01005981.1, from coordinate 123,041 downwards.
ATCCTCATGCTGTAATGGGCCAATAATATTCTTATATTGCCTATTGCCATTAATGTATTTGAAAAATCTTTCTGTATTGTCCCCCACATTTCTGGTCATCTTCAACTCCAGTTGAACTTTGGCCACACAAATTTTCTACTTATAGCAGTAAGCAACATCTCTGAATTTTTTCCATATCACTTGACCTTGCTTCCACTGGGCATATACCTTCTTTTTTTTTGCCTTATTTCCAAGAGAAGGTTCCTGCTCAGCCAAGCCAACCCTCTGCCACGCCTGCTTGATTTCTGACATTTGGGAATTGCCTGCTCCTGTGCCTTTAAGAGGTGGATTGAAAAGTGACCAGCACTGATGGACGCCAGCACTTGCAAGAACGTTTTCCCAGAGAACCTTACTTACTAGTTCCCTGAGAAGCCTGAACTCTGCTCTCCTCACATCCAGAGCTGAGGTTTTGCTGGCACTTTTCCTTCTGGCAACAGATTTTAAACTCCATCACTTCATGGTCACTGTGGCCAAGATGCTCACCAGGCTCCACTTTGTTCATGAGATCCACTCTGTTGACAAGGACCAGATCAAGGAGAATATCTTTCTGAGCTGCCTCCCTTAGCACATGTTCCATGAAGTTGTCATCCAGGATTTTTAGGAACCTTCTGGCCCGGGTTGTACCAGCTATGTGATGCTCCCAGTTAATTTCTGGAAGGTTGAAATCTCCCATAAGAACAAGGGCAGCTGAGTTGGAAGTGTCCCTTAATTCCTCAAAAAATAATTAATTGGTGTCATTGTCCTGGCAAGCAAGGTCTATAGCAGACTTCCACGATGACACCCACATTATTTGTTTGCCCATTGATTCATACCCAGAGACTCCGAACTCTGCCATTGATAACTGTGAGCTCCATACATTCTAACCCTTCTATTCCATACAGTGCCACCCTTCCACCTCTTCTGCCCTGTCTACCCCTCCTGAAGAGCCTGTAACCATCCAACAGGGCACTCCAGTCACAGATCTCATCCCACCAGGTTTCACTTATGTCAATGACATCAAATCTCTGGGACAGGGCCAAAGCTCCTCTTGTTTGTTCCTCATGGTGTGTGCATTAGTGTAAAAACATTTCAGGTGTGGCACATTGCAGCCAACACCTCATGAGACAAATTGAAGGATCCCATTAGTGCTCATTTCCTCAAGTTTTGGCATGCTATCCCATTGCTCATCACTGACCAGCCTGGTTTTGTCCTCTTTTCCCTTCTAAGCTAATTTAAAGCTTGTTCCTTCCCTAAAACTCTTTTTCCCCTCTGAGATCCCATCAAGTGTCAGTACAGAAGGTATTGAGTAGGCCATCCTATGGCCCAAAACCCCCAAATTCTTCCAATTACACCAACCTTAGATCCACTCATTGACCTATTTTTATCAATATTATTCCTCGTTACTGGAAGAATTGAGGAAGTCACTACATGTGCTCCTGAACCCTCTACCAATCGTCACAGGGCGATGAAGTCTCTTCTGATTGCCCGCAGACTTCCCTTTGTTGTTTGGTCACTGACTGTTTGAAGTCAGGAACTCAATGAACACAAATGAAAAACACAGCAAAGTAAATACAAGTCCTCCCTCAGGTTTTCCACTGAATAAACTATGAAAATATGGAGGAAAGAGAAATGCCAGCTGACAGAGAAAAGTGTACTGTAGCCACTAACATCTCAGCCAGAGGAGTCCAAGCTGATGGGATGGACAACAGCAATGCCTTGACTTCTTTTACAGTTTATGAAGACAGCTACAAGTACCAGCATAGAAAGTCTGAAAAGTGCAGTATTCATAACATGCGGAGAACATCCTCCATCCTGTCTGTACCTGCCAAGAACCTTACCAGTCAACCTCCACAATTTCTCAGCTAAATAATGCAACATCAAGGGTTGAGAGTGGGTCATGGCTGCATCAACATCCTCCATAGCTTTTTTTTTTTCATTTAAAGGCTAGGCCAGGAGTTTGAAGCAACTGCTTTTTCTTTCTACAGCAGATGAAAAAGATGACACCCCAAAAGAGCACTTAATTCTGCTTACTTCAGACATACTCTAGCAAGCTGGATTGTCCTCCAGGGGTTAGTCTCCCTCCATTGGCCACAGAAAGAGCTTCAGTAACTACTCTACACAGAATGTCTGAGTTTTAAATTGCTGAGGTTAGTGAGCTGAAACCCATTTAAATTCTGCAACTTCAGAAAGGTGGGGAGCTGGTTTGAATGATCATTTGGTCATTAGTTTCCCAGTGCTGTGCTGAGCAGATGTTTCTATTGAGATGTCCGCAATGACTCCAGAACTTCTCCCAAGTGCTTGTTGGTAATTTAAAAGTCAGTCATGTGTGAGTAGTTTAGACTGTTCCTCCCAAAAGCCCATCACATTTATACTGAATTTTATCTGTCTGAACTAATACACATATCCCTTGCTTTCTCCAAATGACTGTGGAAACAATATAATGTAATAATATGAGTCTGACCCATGATGATTTTGAAAAACTTATGTGTGCTAGCATATATGGGAAAATTTCTTGACTCAGGTTTTCACTGCATATGCAAGGACTAACATGTAGATTCAGATGATGAAATTAATAGATTCACAATTAAATATGTAGCAGTCTACCTCTGGAATTCTGAAGAATTACATTTCCTATCATTTAACAGTATTATTTCAAAGTATGTAAACACACCTTCTGTTCATCATCAGACCACAAATATCATCAAGAGACATGAAACTGGGGCCAGATGGTGCACAAGTCCAAAAGGCAGTTATGAAATAAATTAATTAACATTCAAATTAAAATAACTACAATTCTGATCACATACAAATATTAGGTTGTCAGGTCTAAGCTTTGTTTAGAAATACAGCATTTGCCCATATTGATGGATGGAAGAATCAGAGTAACTATTGACTTGAAAGCTCAAGGTCTGTTAAACACATCATGCTGGATTCCACCCTTTGTTCACTGACATATATGAGTGACATTTGGCTAATAGTTTGGTCTTGATAATGTATTTAGTATTATCTCTTCCACAATGTGATTAACTGCACTGGAAATGCAGATGAAAATGTGTATTCAGTGTTCTGCAAAGAGTCACAGATGGGGAGCATTACCTTCAGCATTTGTAGCAACCTAGAAACAGATAATCCATACTCAATGGCAGACTCTGAAGTCTTCTTATACTACATGTAATGACCACACATAACAGATTTCAGAATAAAAACTAATTGTCTCATCATGCAACCCAGAGACAATAATAACCCCTAATAACTAGGGAAGAGGAGCAACAACTCATTATACAATGCTTAGTAGGAAGCATCGGAGGATATAATTACCAAGAGTTCTCACTCAGATTCAGTCAATAATAGAGGTCAGACATGTACGAATAACAAGATTTTGCAAAAAGATGTTTATGCATAAATACTCACATCAACACGGATACACACAACCCATTCTGAAAGGCATAATTGAAATCAATTGGCTTACTCACAGGGTCTTATTTACTCTGTGGTTTCTCTAAAATGGCCTTGTAGCAAGACTGGTCTGAAAGCAGTCATCAAGTGAATTTACATTCATTACAATGATGTAAAAAGGCCTCAGTTTAGCTAGGAATAAGGACCAGGCTGCATTAAATTAAATACATATATAAATCTTTGCACAGAGTTTAAGGGCATTATGCACAAGGTGGTGCTTTCAGATGAAGTAATTTTATATAAGTAGTTAGCATAATTCATGTTATGAAATAAATATGAATAAGGCATGAAACGTATATTTAAGAGAAATTACTCTTGAAAAAAAAAGGCTCATTACTTCGAGGGAGTTCCACTCCACAGTAAAAGCAATGCCCCTCCTGGCACCTGAGCCACAACGAGAAGACATGAGATCTGTGAGTACAAATGGCCAGATTTAAGCTATGGACTTGCATCTTTAGATCCGAGAAAACTAGCAGGGATCACATTCATGCATCTATCCAATCTATCACAAGTAATGTTGCAAAAAGATGCATAAGGGACTGGAGTATCTGACATATGTCAGGAGGCTGAGAGAGCTGAGACTGTTCAGTCTGGAGGATCTAGCCAGTGTGGATAAATATCTGATGGAGAAGAGCAAAGAAGACAGAATCAGCTTCTTCTCAGTGGTGCACAATGACCTCTCATTGACTCTCAAGAGTGTGAGGGTGAACAAATACTGGATCAGGTTGACCAGGGATGTTGTTGTGTCTCTGTCTGTGAAGATGCTCAAAACTCAGTCCACAGTCCTGGACAACCTGCTCAAGATGACCTTGCTTTGAGCAAGGAGGTGGACTAAATGATCTGTGGAGGTGCCTGCCAACCTCAGTCATTGTGTGATTTTATGATTCAACATTGATGTGCTTCAAAGTGAGAGTTAATTTGCCTCTGGGGTTTGGAAGATTGTTACCCTTTCTTTCCCTCCAGTTACTTTCTCATAGTTTGGACCTTCATATCAGTGCTGCTGTTTGTCCAGACTGTGGTTATTTCCCTCTACTCTTCCACTGACTTCAAAGAGAATCAGACCACGCTCAAAATGACATAATGCTAAGGCATCAAGGATGGCCCAGTGTTTCCACTGAGGAAATCAGTGCAAATGAGATACTTATCCCACTTGGGATTTTTTGTGAATTCAGGTATGTTCCTAAAAGCTTTTTTAAACACTTTTAATCCATACATATATCAGCCTTGATGGTTTCCTTACTCAAATCAAACTCTTCTGTGGTTAAAAATTTATCCCCTTTGTGGATCTTCAGCTTTAGTCACTGCACTTATTCAAAAAACTACTTTCTCCTTTTTCTATATTATCTGTTGTGGTCCAAGTTATCTTTTTAAAGACAAGTCTTTTACAAGCCCCTGTAACAGTGACTCCTGCTTTCCATCTTTACTTCCTCTCCCTCCCCCATCTAGATTTTCTTAGGCTTCCTGTTTCCATGTCAAAGAATTTCTTTAATAACCACAAGACCCCTTTAAGCATGAAAACCCCATCAACATGGAAGCTTACAGAACTTCTGCTTGGATTTCTGAAGTAAAAGTTGAAGGCGTGGTATTGCAGTCAAAGTTGATTTTGGTTCTGACAAGATTTTGAAGATCTTTGTATGAACTGATTACATGACAAGTAATTGTGAAAAAATTAACACTGGAACACGTGTATAAGAAGATGCTGTATGGTCTCATAATAAATGCATGTAATACCACCAGAGAGTGAGCATGTAATTATATACATACATATACATAGTATGAATCTACATATATACTTCATTCATATATAAACCCACAAGTATATATGTACATAAATACATGTCTATGAATATATACACACATACTTTGCTCAGTTTTAATCATATTCTTTGATTGTGGTAAATGTGGCCATTATCCCCTTTCAATGGAAACACCTCTGCATGACTAATTAGAACGCAATATTGGATACTGCCAGACTTCTCTTTACTATAGTGCAGGTGTTAATGCACTGAAAAGTGGTACACTTCCATGATTAAATTTGCCCTCAGGAAAAAAGGAAGTATTTGTTTTTCATTACTGTTTATGTTAGATGGGATCCCACAATCCAGTGTCAGGAACAAATGAAGCATTCTCACTCATCACTGTAGATGCAGTGTATTTGTGAAATAGGCTTTTAAGAAATACAGATTAAGCAAAAGCTATGAAAAAAACATGTAGACAGGGAAAAATTCCCAAACAACTGATAAGACTGCCACTCCTCTTTGGCAGAGCACTGTCCTGTAAAATCACATTTTGCAGGGTTTGAAGTCCTCTCCCTGACAGCAACTATGAAGGCCTGCAGTTGAATGCCTGTGAGGTTTTAGTAATTTATCTGAAACAGACTACTGCTTTCAAGTGATTTTTGGTGGCCTATGGCTGCCATCACAGATTCACTCCACTAATTTATTTTCTACCTTTGGAAGAGAGGGCAATTTTTGGTGGGATAAAACTGACCAGCTCCTTTAGCCCTGAGGGTGTTTTTCCAGACCACATTTTAAGGGTACAGTGGTAAATTTTCTATGGCCAAGCATCATTTCAGACAAAAAACATTCAGGCTGTGAGGCTGTTAATCCATCCACTGCCATGAGTAATGTGTTTGCTTAATTATGTTCCAGACAAAGATCTCAGTAGGCTGAGGTCTCATTCTGTTCCTCTCACACTGCACCCTGCTCCCCTTTATTAATGCTGGAAAAGCCCTTAAATGTATTGAGGTATCTCCTTCAAAGAGTCACTTACTGTAAAATTCAGAAGCCTTCATCCTGGAGAACATGTCGCTCAGAGTACTAAGGAAAGATTGAGAATGGAACCAAAGATGGTGGGAGTCATGAAATAAAATTCTCTGGGAAATTGTAATGTTTCAGTATATCCCTTATTTCTCATCAGAAACTTCCAGGAGAACATAAGTTTAAAACTAAATACTGACAAAGGATTACTGAAGCATTTGTTTTCCAGGAAAAGGCAGACTTAACTCTATAGTACCTGATATATTGTGGCATATTGAATAGAAGGTGATATATTAATGTAACTGAGAAGTCTTAACAAGGGAATCAGAAGTAAAAATAAAGTTGTGTGGTTTTTTTTGAGAGTTTGGTTGGTTTTTTGGGTTTTTTTTATGTCATCAGAACTGTTCATGAGAAAGATTTACTCCAGAGGATTTCATTAGAGCTCATTCATTCACTCAAAATGTTTCAATTTCAATGAAATTGTGTTTTCCAATGGAAAGACTTTTCCTCATTTTTTAATCACCTCTCTTCAGTATTTTATTGAACCTGAGAGCATAATGCTCAACCTTTACTTCCTAGAGAGAAATGCTGAAGTCCCAGACACATTTCATTTGATTAAACTTAGAGATACTGATAATATATCTTAGCACATTGTGTGTACATTCCTTGTCAGAAAGCTATTGAAAGGATTTTTTTTTTCAATTATTGAAGAATTTTTACTTAATAAAACTCCGCTCAGTAACTTTAGGCACTACACTTCCTGTCTCAATTTTATGTAAGTTTTGCACAGGTAGTTTCTGAATTCCTTTAAAAACTCCATATATTCAGAGTCCAAGCTACTATTTCTGCTGCCTGACATTGATATACATTCTCAGACAGAAAACTAATGCTGTGCTGCTTCTTAATGTGTGCTTTCTTCCCAAGTCCATGAAATATTGATAATATGGCCTGAAGAGGTCAAACCTTCCTATGCAATACTTCCTTCTATGGAACTGTCATAAAATTCTTTTTTCTCACTCTGTTATCTCATTGGTAATCTCGTGGACTGGCTGTTCATTTTTTTAACAATGGTATGTGTGAATACCATTTCCTTTCAGCAGACAGTTCAACTCTCATGCAAGGGCTGGTCCACTGCACACAGGTGAGGGAGGAGAAGGGCCAGTTGAAGTGGTTATTGACTAGTTTGTTTTCCTCTGCTGCTTGTTGCCATCACCACTACCTGGTTGATTTTTCCACAGGCTCAGAAGTACCTGTGGCACCGTGGAGTCATTGAAACGAAGGGTTATTTTGGAGAGGGTTCTTCTTTTAACCATTTCTGTGACACGCAGTATGGACCCATAAACTACTCCTTCCATGACACTGAGGGGATGAGGGAAAGGAATCAGCAGTAGGATGGATGGGAGATGAATGAAGCTTCACAAAGCAGCTTAGCTTTTTTGCTGCCTTGTGTGCTCATCCAGGCTCAGGGTAATGCATCTGTGAAGTCCCTGTCTGCTTTTGTCAGACAAAAAGTATTTTGCCCAATACCTTGTGACTCTGGGTTGGACTTTTGAATAGATAAAAAATTAATTAATAACTGGACCAAAACTTCATAGTTGCCTAAGGACTAGTCATCATGTATTGGCCAGAAAGAAAGTAATGTTACTTTCCATAGAGAAAAGAAAAAAAAAAAAAAGTGGCTGGATTCTGAAGCCAGGCAAAATGAAAGCAGAAATTAGGTACAAACGTTTAACAAATGAAAACATCAAATGTCTTGTATTGTGAATTTGAACTCTCCTGACCTCCCAAGCTCCTTACTTAGGAAACATTTGTAAATGGAAAAGTAGGAAAAAGTCATTTGTATTCATTAAAACTTGAAACTCTGACATAATTAATTGGAATTTAGAAGACTTTAGTGAAAAAAAAAAAAGAGGAAAACCAAACAAAAATAATCCAAAGCGCTAAAAGCATTTTCACAAAGCTAATTTTGTGACAAAATGGTCTGAAATGACATGCCAGAATCTGTTTGCCTGTCTGTTCTACTGCTATGTAACTTACAAATATGCTATCATCATTCTAGCACCTCATTCTAGCACTTACTTTCCTACAAAATTAGTCCTGCATACAAGATGTACACATGTGTCTTCTTGCGACATAGCAACGTTGATTTAAAAATTAGAATTCACGGTAACCTAATAAAAATGAGGGCTGTAAATTTACTGGTCATTATGTAGTCTTTGCAATTCTCCAGAGTCCTTGAATAAATACAAAAATAAATGAGGAAAGAATGTGAGTGAAAAGAAACTGCCTTTTCTTCAGATGGTCTGTATTTCTAATTGAAAATTTTGTCTGCGATTAGTTGGCAGGAGCATTGAACATACAGTGTGAAAGGTCAATAAATTAGCCTAATACATGGAAAAAATGCCTTATTGCAGAGGTTGATGGACACCATCAGTTTTAGAGGTACATATTCTGGTTGTGTACCCATTTCAAAACCCTTTCTAGCACTTTAGTGGTACAAATTCACCACATTGATTGACAAGAACCTAATCAGTTCAGGTTCCAAATTAGGAGATACAGGGGAAAATGTATTTCTGTGTATATCCCTTTCACATAGCCAGTAGAAAACCAGAATAATGCTGGAGAGGAAATGCACACTTCATTCTGCAACACTAATAGGCTGTAGCAAAGGTATTTTAATGACTTGGAAAATGTTAGCAGTGTACAAGCAGACACAAAAAGAAGCCTTACAAAACCTACCTGAACCATGTCAACACTTCATGCTAATCCTGTGCTGTTTTATGTAACAATTTTACAATAACTGTATTTTAGATTATTTTGTGCTTAGCCTCAGAGGAATTCTCTGCTGATTTCTGCAATACAAAATGATTGTATTTATTCAGATGGTGAGTCTTCAGGGAGGAAAGACTGTGTCTAAGCACATGTCTTTTACTGGGCTTGACACAGTGGATTTTGTCTTAATGGCGTTGTAATACAAACATATTTCAAGTATTTAAGTAACATATTTTAGAGCCAGAAGGTGGACTGTAATCACTCACTTTGATCTGCAAAACAAAATGGCTAGGGTTTAGGAGGATCCAAGTCCTGCTTGCTTAGGAAGCAAATGCTAACCAAACAGTGTAAGGATTTTAATAGCTTCCAACATAACAGTTATTTACCACTAGCAAGCAAAATATGAATCCTTTTGCATTCATTCCACAATATCAAGCCACTTGCTAATATTAAAAATAATAAATAATGCTAGAAGCAAGTGAAATATACTTGATTTCCTTTCATTTCATTCTTTTCAGAAACTTCGCAGAGGTTTTGTATGCAATTTGGTGGCTGTATTAAACTATATTTTCAATAGGATTTAGATAAAAACTATGCACCCAGATGTAAGATGAGAGTGGGGTTTTTTTGATAAATCTGATGATAAAATAAAAGAAAGCTCAACTCAGGGATTTAGGAATCCAAGGTCTTTCGGCTTGGCCTAGGCCTTGCTCTATATCATAAACCAAATTTTTTAGGTAACCTTTTGTTTTTATTATCTCTGCACAGCTTTGATCAGTTTGATTTTATTACTTTCCTAATTTAATTCCCTAAGGTTCACAGCTTTAGATTAGCAAGTAGTCTTGAAATTACTGAATTGCAGAGTTTTGATCAGAGCAGCACTTGCTTTGTGGCTTTTATAGGAGCTAGTCTTCAGGCATCTGAAGAGTAAGATATGCCTCAGTTTAAAAAAAAATAATAAAAAAAAGAAATGGCCAACTCAATGTCTGTATCATCTTTTCCCTGTTATATCTTCCATTCAAAAATGTTTCACTAGACCCTGATCCTTAAGTCATATCAAGCAGTGCATCTCACAACATAGGACGTAGTGATGGATATGCAGGAAGGAGTCCATAAATTTCAGGGACCTGTGATGAATCACCTCTTCTGCTCTCCAGATCCCACCATGCTAATACTGATTTCTGCTTATATGGAGATGAGAAAGATTTTTAAGCAAACCAGCGTATACATTTTGTACTTGCACAGATCTGGAATCACAGAATAATGGAATAAGTCAATTTGGAAGGGACCCACAAGGATCATTGAGTCCAGCTCCTGGCCCTGAACAGGACCATCCCAAAGAGTCAGTCCATGTGCCCGAGAGTGCCATACAAATGCTTCTTGAACTCTGTCAGGCTTGGTGCTGTGACCACTTAACTGGGGAGCCTGTTCCAGTGCCCAGCCACCCTCTCTGTGAAGAACCTTTTTCTAATATCCAACCTAAACCTTCCCTGACACAGCTTCAGGCCATTAGTTCTGTCACTGGCCAGAAGAAATCAGTGCCTGCCCCTCCTCTTCCCCTCACAAGAAAGTTGTAACTGCAGTGAAATCTCTCCTCAGTCTTCTCCAGGCTGAACACACCAAGTGACCTCAGCCATTTCTCATACAGCTTCCCTTCAAGGCCCTTCACCACCTTTACTGCTCTCCTTTGGATGCTCTCTGACAGCTTTATATCTTATATTGCAGTGCCCCAAACTGCACACAATAACTAAGGTGAGGCTGCCCCAATGCAGAGCAGAGCGGAACAATCCCCTCATTTGACTGGCTGGTGATGCTTTGCCTGATGCCTCCCAGGACATGGTTGGCCGTCCTGGCTGCCAGGGCACTGCTGACTCAGGTTCAACTCGCCACTGACCAGGACCCCCAGGTCCTTTTCTGTGGCACTGCTTTCCAGCATCTCATTCCCCAGTCTGTACAAACATCCAAGATTGCCACATCCCAGGTGCAGAATCTGTCACTTTCCCTTGTTGAATATCCTATGATTGGTGATTGCCCAGTCCTCTGATTTGTCAAGATCTCTCTGCAGGGCTTCCCTGCCTTTGAGAGAGTCAGCAGCTCCTCCCAGTTTTGTGTCATCTGCAAACTTGCTTAGCATCCCTTCCAATCCTGCATCCAAGTCATTTATGAAGATGTTGAAGAGCACAGGGCCCAAGATGGAACCTTGTGGAACCTCACTAGTCACAGATCACCAGCCTGATGTCACCCCATTCACTATTACCCTTGGTGCTCAACCCGTGAGCCAGTTGCTCACCCACCAAATGGTGTGTTTATCCAGCTGTGCTGGACATTTTGTCCAGAAGGATCCTGTGAGAGACAGCATCGAAAGCTTTACTGAAATCCAAAAAGCTGACATCAACTGGCTTCCCATGATCAGCTGGGTGGGTCACCTTGTCATGAAAGGAAAGCAGGTTCAATAGGCAGGACTTTCCTCTAATGGAGTCATGTAGCCTGTGACCAATGACTGCACTGTCTTTCAGGTGTTTTTCAATACATTCCAGAATAATCTTTTCCACAACTTTACCAGGCACTGTAATGAGACTGAAAGGTCTGCAGTTTTCAGGGTCCTTCTTCTTACTCTTCTTGAAAATTGGGACAATATTTGTCAGCTTCCCATCAGCTGGGATTTCTCGGGATTCCCAAGACCTCTTAAAAATCAAGAGAGGTTTGGCAATTACATCACCAGGTCTTTGACGATTCTGGGATGAATCCTATCAGACCCCATGGATTTTTAGGGATCCAGTTGAAGTCCAGTCTGCATATATTTACATTATATATTAGGACAATTTGCTGGATTTTGAGCATAAGCCTGTAAGATAAACCACTAGCAGCTTTACTGAGGAAGAATTTTGCCTTACAGACTATTGTAAGTCACAACCCAGTTCAAAACGCCAGTGGATGGATTGTGTGAATGAACATTTAAGTGCAGGTTGTTCAGACTTGTGTGGGTATTTGGTGCTAAATAGAGCTTTCGGTGATAGCTGTGGGAAACTTCAAATAACAGCTTTAAGAATTTTCCTGACAATGAACTTAAAGAAAATACCCTGGAATTACAAGATATTTTCCTTTCAAAATAATTACACATTAATAATTTATATTTTATAATGAATAATGTTGCTGATTCATTCAAAAAATCAATTTCTATATTTCTACCATTGGAATCTGAGCTCAAATCACAGGTGGTAAATACTGTTTGCAGTTATCATTTTTCTTTGCTTTTCAGTTAGAAGTCTTTTATTTCAACTTTATTGGAATGAATAAGACAAAAATATATATGTGCTCAGAAAATGTATCTGTGTGCCTGTCACTCAGAGTGGAAGAAAAAAAGAAAGAAAACTTTTTGGAAGAAGAAAAGCCAACAATTCCAATTCAAATCAATAAAATATTTCTTACAAGAATGGGATTCATCTCCTTCAGTGATTACATTCCTTGTGAGCATTTACCTTGGAGCTCTCCTAGTTATCTGAGGCCTGTTTTCCAATAAATTCAGAGAATTAAATACTTTTAAGGTGTAAAACTCCAACCCATTTAAGATATCTACTTCAGGAAGAAATTAATATACCCTTTTTATTTTCTATTCATCATCAAATGGTGTCATACAAGCAGACATCTACCTTTAGTCTGATTAATTTTATTTTAGTTGACTAAGAAAACCAAGGTCCATTGAATATTAGTAACATAGGTGTTTTGAAGAATTTTATCTGAAGTTTCTTTGGTTTTTTTTTTTAATTGGGTTCCTTGCCTTCCTGTGAAGCACTGTTCTTGTACCACAGCTAGCTAAATGCATTGGAATCTCTTCAGTGGTTGTTTTGCTAAACCACAAGCAGTGGACATAGGAATATTTTTGCTCTCCTTCTATCCCTGCCTGTTGCTGCAGTGTGCTACAGTTAGGGCTGAGTTTGCTCTTGTTTAGATGGTATTCTGGACTCTTGAAAGTGCAGTGTAGTGACGAGGTGGTGTGACAAAGATGTGGATCCTCCTATATTAGGCTTTTTTCATCTAATGCAGCACACATAATGCTATGTTTACATACAGAACTGTATTCGAGGGCTCAGATGGTGTTCTTGGGCCCTTTGTTCCCATATTTTCACAAAAGTATGCAATACAGTCAGATCTGGATCCAAAAATTCTGTTAGTTAAGTTGTCATCAATGGCATGAATTAGAGTTAGGTACATGTTTGTACATGTTTGTCAAGGATGCATGGAGGCCAAGAAAGTATAAAATGAGGTTTTTCATAAGGAAGACATATAACTACAGCTATTCTATATATTTTGATTTATTCGTCAGAAAGATTATATTTGGGCTCATAATTTTTCTTGGAATATTTCCTATGTCCCTGCAGAATTAAAAGCAAATACAACAAATCTAATTAATTCACCAAGTTTTATGCTACAGGTATGGAGCCCCAAAGAGATTTTATTTTTAATACCATTTGGATAAAGCCAGTTTCACTGTAAATTTCCATTGACTCCGAACGGTGACAACATCTGTTTTACCTGTTCTTTGTGTGATGAGTATGAATAGAGGGCATAAAAAGAAGGAAAGTCATGAATAACAGGATAGAAAACAAATCAGAATGTTGCTCAATGTTAAAAATTAATTGAGAGATCTTCATGTTAGTCCAGCATCCTCATATCATGTGAAAGGGATGAAGCAGCGGAAGGTGTTATGTAGAAATTGCTAAAACTCTGTTTTTATAGGAAGATAATTTCTCTGGCTTAAGTACCACAGAAAACAGTCAAAACTTTTCAGTCTGGAGCAGTCCTCTTAGGTTGTGGAAATGGCAGGTGTTCCTACAGCATGGGACGCAGGTAGTGATGCAGAACTGATACCTTGTTACATTGGGCAGCATGAGGTAAAGAAGGATATTTTTAGGTCTGGAAAAACCTTATAAATTATCCCTGGGGACTCTTACTTTTTAATCATTGCTCACAGCTTTTGAGTGTGACAGAGTCTGCACATTTCAGTGATGGATCTAACCCAGAAACCTCACGAAACACCGGAGTTTATGTAACTTAATGATAGCTAAGTCATAGCTGATCTGGGCGTGTCTTAAAGTATGATACTTTACAAGCAGGTGTTTTTGTGTTTTCCCTTCCTGATTATATATTCCAAATCTGTATACTGTCACAGGAAAGTGAGTGCTATTGAAGTTTGAGATCTGAGACCATTCCCCCATTGTCTCAGTGTTTTTCTCCTCTCTAGAACAGTAATTGAAGGAGTGGGAGGTGATGCATTAAATCTTGTTAATACTTTTGCTTGGTTTATCCTTTCTGTTTTGACATTGTATCTTGTATCTGCCAATTTTATAGATGCACATAAAATTGGTTTAAGGAACAGATTCAATTGGCATCCAATTTTTAACCAGTGTTGCTCATAAATCATATACAATATGCATCAGTTCTACAAGGAAAAGGCATGAATGTCCAGGACATATGAATTCCATGAAGCTCATAAATTCTCCTGGAAACCTGGCTTTTCATAATGTGGGCATACCCTTTCCACTTATTTTTTTCTGTTGCTTTGACTAAGCTTCAGACCAAACTTTAAAGCTTACTTTGCAATACAGAGATCATAAATTGCGTGTTTATTCGTTTTGTTAGAAACTCAGCATTAGTAAGCCTGACAATTTTTTTTTCTATGATTGATTATTCTGATAAAAAGGACATAGACAAGATGAAGGGGAAGGTTTACTTTCCTAAATTAGGTATGGAAGCTTAAATATGAAAGTTACAGAACTCTGTATGCCCCTGATTTCTAGCTGAGCTGTGGTATCCACAAGCATTTTTAGGCACCAAAGCTATGTCCTTGTGCTTTTGCTTTTTTTTTTAACCTCAGTTCTCTCATCTCTCAGGTGACTCTTAGAAAAACTCAATGACTGAGAATTTTAGTCTTCAACCTAAGAACCAAACCAGTACAGATGTCTTAAAGTTGAGCATTGGAGAAAGAACATCTTATCTCAGGATGGTATCTTTGACATGATAGTTCTATCATCTCAAGAAGTGGTTAAAGCATAGACTGAGGCTGACTATGATTTCTGAGACTGAACTAATTCCATCTGGAAGAGAGAAGGCTCCAGGGGACCTTATTGAAGCTTTTTAGTACCTGAAGCGGGCCTACAAGAAAATTGGAAAGGGACTTTTTACAAGGGCAAGCAGTGACAGGACACGGGGGAATAGCTTTAAACTGAAAAAAAAAGTAGGGTTATATTAGATATGAGGAAGAAGTTACTTACTGTGAGCGTGGTGAGGCACTGGAACAGGTTGCCCAGAAAAGTTCTGAATGCCCCATCCCTGGAAGTGTTCAAGGCCAGATTGGATGGGCCCTTGAGTAACTCAGATTGGTGGAAGGTGTCCCGAAGAGAGTCTGTGGTTCTGCAATATTTTTATTGTTTCTGCAGGAATTAAACGTTTCTTTTGTAGAAGTAGTGCTGATAGCAATCAACAGTAACAAAATATTTTATCAGACTACTGAAATACAAGTGTGCTGTTTAGTGCCTATCTGAAGAAAAAGAGGTCACTATTCACATTTTTGAGAACTCAACATTTTCCTTATAAAAATTGTCAGAAAAAAACAAAACATTTTCATGAAGTTGTATTGAAAAATTTTGGATGAAGAGATCAATGGTAAGTATTTTCATAAAAAATGATATAACAGTTCTTCAATGTAAAACTAAACATGTGTAATATAATTTTTGGGATTCTTGCAATTTATGTTTTGGGCTTCTGATTATATTATGTGATGTTTTAAGACTTTTTTTCTGATTCTCTTGAAGTGAATAATCCTTTTCTTTGTTAGTTATGAGCATAAAAACAAAATCACCCTTTCTCTTAAAAGAGAAACTTAAAAAAAAGAATTGTTAAAGTTTCTCCATGTTTTCTGACCACCTTATATATACATAGTGCATCAATTTGGTATGTGGATCTTGGTTTTGCACAGGGAATTTATATCTGTTTGCTTGAAGCCTTGTACAACTGTAGTAGTTTAGATATAGAGATTTCCGTTCACACAAGAAATTTACACAGATTATTTCATTAACAGCTTCCACTTCCATTTCAGACAGAAATGACTGTGTGCCCATATTTTATCTCTTGCAACCAATGCATTTTTAGCTCTAATATACATCATATGGATGGAGGTAGATTTCCTGCTTTAAAGAGTATCTATGGTTTTCTGCTGCAGTCTGAGACAATCATCTTCTATTGAGCTGCAGTGCTTGTTTCTCCTCAATTAGTATTTCCAGTATTGTGGTCCTGACCTCAAGACATGACACTTTGTTACCTTTTATTTGTGACTCTTAGAAGGAATGCAAGCTCAAGGGGAAGTCAATTGCACAAGTCAGGCTCATAGGTAGGATTGAAATCAGGGTTTGCAAGAGATGGAATATGACTGAACAGGGTGCTCTGATTACATAAACACCACTACTGTTTTTTATCCCTAATCCGACTGTGCAGTCCACTTAGTAACTTCCGTTTCAGGTAATTGTCGTTCAAAAGAATTTTTTGCAATATTGATTTTCTGGGAAGGTTCTGGTGCATGGAAGTATATTTTGATAGGCAATGAATGTTCATTTGCTTGCCTGAATTTAATTTAATTTTACTTATTTTTGGCACCCTTCACGGAATGTTGTTCCTTTGAAATGAAACACGAGTTAAGAGGTAAGTATCTCTTCCAATTCTAAAGTTCAGTGATACATTCTCAATTCATGTGATTTACTGGCTTACAGTTCAACATTTCCTGAAAACATTAGGATTTTCACTGTGTCTTATATCCAATGCAATAAATATATTAAGAATCAATCCAGAGTGTTCTGACTTTATAAGTACTAAACACATTCGATAAATAAAGTAAAACCAATATTCATTAAACAAACCTATACATTATTGTTTTCATGCTTTATGAATATGAAAGTTCACATAATTTGAAAGCAAGGCAGATAATATAAAATTTGCATTTCCAATTCTTTGTCTTACTTAATCTCAAAAAAAACAAGGTCATTTAGAATATGAGCAAGGACTCTCTTTGCAGTATCACTCCTAATGCTTCCAATGTGATAATGTAATTTACAGTGAAAAAGAATGATTGAAAGACAGCAGGAAATAGTGGATTTTTGTCTCAGAAAGAAAATTTGAATTATCTGATATGGTGAGGACTGTACATTAAATTGTTTCATTCCTTAGGCAGGAATGAAATCAGTGACAGAATTATTCCTAAAATCCTATAACTTTAAACAGATTGTTGAATTGCAGAGGTATTATTTCCAGAGAAAACTGCATATTTAAGAGATCTATTAAAAGTAATAATATGTCCTGCTGATAGAGGTAATGAGTTCAACAATGTTTGCAAAAACTTGCCTTGTGTGCTGTAAGTTGATTACATCTGTTTATGCAGTGGATTGGCCAGTGGAGTAAGTCTGCCTGCATTTATCCTGTCATTTGCACCTGGAAACAGGGTCTTCCCAAACTGATGGAGGTGAGCTGTCTGCTGGTCTTCTGCAGATGAAGGTCTGTAGTACTACAGACCATTCTTTCAAGTACACAACTGTTTAGGTTAATTAAAGGACACTGATTTAGGTAGTATTTAATTATTAAAAATATAAAGGAGCTGCTTCATTTTCACTGTGATATGTCAAATATTTCTTTTTTAATACAAAGGGTTTAACACTTCTGATTTGGTAACTGTAGGCCTGATCATTTAGTATTCTGTTTGCCTCATCAGGTCATGCTGCTACTGACAAGAGAGATATGGGGAGTGTCATTGGTGAAAGAGAGAAGAGATGGTACCATAAATTTAAAATAAAAATATCCCTATGCGCTCAGTGCCCATAGTGTTCAATGACTACCATAAATTTCAGCTGCCTCATTTTCTTTTAAGTAAGCTTTTTCCCCTGCCTGTGTTATATGGAGTAAAATGTAGTGACTTAAAGCCATAAAATTGAAAAAACAGAAACCAAACTACAAGCAAACCAAGAATACTGGGTTTAATTGTCATTATTTTAAAACAGTTCAGTGATTTTTAAAGCAAAAAAAGCAAAAGTTGATGATAACTCCTGCAACTGTAGTTTTGAAAGTAAACAACTGAAAGCTTTGTAACATTTTCTCTGCAAACTTTCCCAATTTTAAAAACCTGTGTATGTAACTTGGGCAATGCCAGTCTATGGTACATGTCATGGTATATTATTTTTCTTGGTATATATGCACCTATTTCTTTATTCACTTTGGTTTATTCTTTATTCTTTAGGAAGATTTCCTGTCCAGTCTGTGTCTGTATACATACCTTTTACACATTCAGTCAAAACAAATATAGGAAAAAGGAAAATAAAGAGTTAAAGATTTTGATGTGCAATACTGTTCATCTTTCTTTTTGCTATTAAAATAACAGCAAAAGTTATCAGGTCAGGGTATGGTTTTTTTGTCTCTGTGTGTAGTCTGTGTCTGATCTTTGCTCTTTCCTGAAAGGGTTTGGCTTAAAAAAACCCCCAGTAGTACAAAGTCTCACACTCAGGGTCTTCTATTTTAGTTCTCCTTTCAAGGGAATTACTGCATTTTTAACCTGCCTCTTGCTCTCTTTCCTAGTGTAAAGCTCTGTGATTACAGAGGAAGGGTGATGAAACACATCAGCTGGCTCTTAATCTTCTTATAAACCCTAACAGATTCTAAAGATGAAATTTGGCAAATGTTAAATGTATGTCCAGAATTCCTGCTGGGAAAATCTCCTTCAGGAAAAAAAAAAAATTGAGAAGGGAAAAAAGCTGAGTGCACAGCTGGACTGTTATGTAAGATGTTTATTTCCATCAAATCTAGCCCAGTGGAGGCTATGCAGAAAATAGGCCAAAGCCACAGAATTGTGACATCATAATGTCACCAGAAAGGTCAAAGAAAACATTGTCACACTGAGAAATACTATTTTATAGTACTGGTAATTTTGTTCTATAGTTAATACGTTTGATTTTTTTTCATCCCCTACATATGGAATAGACCCTGAAAGGGGTAAGTAAGCCTGGGCTTTTTTAGAGCTTCCAAAAAAACATGCTTGTGATAGCACACATCAGCATAGGAACATGGCTGTGAAAACTACTTGTTGTTTTGATAACAAAATTTAAGCCAGAAATATAAAAAAAAAATAAAGAAAAGCTTTTGGTAGAAAATGAGAAAATGAAAAGTTGTATTGAACTAAAATCTGGCTTTGGAACTTTTCTTAAAGTACTGAAACATCTCCCATACAGCTAATCTGAATGAATCTACTGATTCCTTTAAAAAGTTAACTTATTTTTATCTCTGTTTGTCCAAGACAAAAATAATTAATTAATTTAAATGTCCTGAAACTTCTTTTTTATTTTTCTGTTGAAGAACTTCATGGGTAGAAACTTGCTGTATTGTCAGACTCAGAATAGCACTGAAGCACAGTTGCTGTTCTGTTCTGTTCTGTTGTAGAAGAATTTACAGTTTTGCCAGGCATCCCATTGCATTCACATGCCCATTTTTAAATCAGTTTTGTTTCCTTATATATTGTATATAATGAAAGTGAATACCAGGGGCATTTTAAGTGACCATATGTAGGTAATTTGGCTTGAATACAGAGGAAGGTACTATTAATTCATGTCTTACTCTTTGCCCTGTGTGAAATAGCTTATTTCAAGGAAGGAAAATACATGTTTCCAAGAGACTAGTGCCAGCTCATAAGAAACACCAGTGATCTGACAGCACAGAGGGATCTGAAGAAGTGCATCAAGTTTTCAGACTCCAAGCTGCAACTGCTGGGCAGGCAAAGCCTCCCACTTTACTAAAACATGGGATCTGCACTGTTGATGTTTGAAGTCAAGTGAAATAAATCACATCCCAAATATTCTTTTGTACATCCATCTCTTCTGCGACAAGAAGTCAACATGGCTTCTCACATGAAAACTTCTTCCAGGCAGGTAACTTTGTGTGTGCTTGCATGGTGCCTGGCACAATGAAGACTACTTCAAGGCTTCATTCATATGGTGCAACATCTACCTCCCAGGGATCCTGGACAAGTATCCTTATCTCAGGATATTTTCCAGTTGAAGATCTATTCAGCCCAATTCTCAGTTGTATTTCAGTATTTGTATATTGACCTCTGCGACCAACACACATTTTTGAGTCAAAGGAAAACTCAAACTCCAAAGATCTTATTGACCAGAAGTTTAATTTATTATGGCAATTTTTTCTCTGAGTACTTTAATATTTTTGAAGAATGCAACCCACTCCTGCTTGTGTTCTTGCTGATGGGCACTTATGCACATGGGATGAACCTGTCAGGCACCATCAAGGTCATGACTACAGGTCTGTGCTGCCTTCACAAACTAGAGGACCAGTTTGTGCTCTTGTGAGAACCTCAAGACATATTCATGTTTGTAATTTTATACCTCAAGCAGCACACTTGTTGCACCTGAGGAATGGAATCTGCAAATAATGCTACAAAAATATTTATTTTACTTCTGTGAAAACTCGTGGTCTGTAAGCCCTAATGACCCATGCTCTTTCTTATCTGCAATGCATAAACAAATGTCCTGGGCTGATATTGGATTCTGAAGGCATCACAGGAGGTGCTTTCAGCTTCAAAGTGGTTCAGACAGCTTTCCCTTTTGCTGCACTTCTTCATTACAGACTACATACGTGCCCCACCAAGCTTAAAACTTTTCATGTCAGGAAAATGCGTTCTTGGTGTATTGTGATTTTCTTTAACTCTGTTGCTTGGCTAACTTCCTGATTTAGTTGATTAGGGTATCTATGAGACAAAATGGAATTATAATAGGTATTTAAACAAAACCAACTTTGTTGCGGTTACTCAGTGATTTATAGCCGATATGCATATAACAAAGGAACACTAATTACAAGAGAATAATCTTGCACATAAACCCCAAACAATCCTGATGCAACCAAAAGTACACTGATTTATGCATTGTCTTGATGTATACATTTTCTTGATATGGAATCAGCAATATCTTCATATTGGGCTTTTCATAGGGATCCTTCTGGTAGCTGATCGTTTCAGCTTCCCTCAACCATTATTTTGCTGATCAAGTGAAATAACTGAACAATATAAGCATACTTCAAAGGCCATAAGGCTGCAGATCCGTATGCTTGTCCTTTCAATTTTTATATGTTTGACAGTGAAATCTGGGCCTGATAAAAGTGTTAAGAGGTTTCATTCTGTTATCTAGTGTTCCCTTTTCATCTTCCCAACCTCTGCATGTCATCCAGATTAATGTTTTGAGTTAGAGAAGGCTCAATTTTGGGAGCTTTCAGATGGCAGCTCTAGATGAGATTTTCCAATATTGATTCTCTCTTCCCCCATTTCTTTTCTTTCCACATATGAATCATATCTGTCTGAATTATGAGCCAGCACAGTTTTCTTGATCTGGCAGATTGCATTAGAACCACGTAGCACTGGACTTTGAGTTATCGATCAGCAGCAGACTTACTATGCTGTTAACCAGACATTTCTTCTTCTGCCAGAGACATCTCCATTCACAAATACCTCTGTGGAGACACAGAACCTGTTGCACTGTCGGGAAAGCTGTGCTGCCATTGTTTGAGTAGATGTTAGTAAAAAGACTAAAATTACCTTCTGTCTCTAATGTCCTTCAGAACTGACAAAAATGTTGTTGAGCCACTTTCAACAGGTGTATCTGTTGGAAAAGACAAAAATGACCCTGAGGTCTGTTTCAGGCCTTTGCTTCTATGATAAACAAGTAAGAAAACCAAGTGCTTCATGATTACTGATACAAGTGTAGTGATTTAAATGCGATCAAATTTGGGTAGTCTTGAACAATCTAACACAGTAGCATTCAAACTCATTTTAAAGTGTCTCTTTGTCAGTCAAATCTGAAGATGACTTATCACATCATGCGTGGAAATGCAAGAAGCTTTGATGGATTCTCATAGTTGGGGAGCAGTCAACACTGGAGTACACAAGAATAGTTTGTAGCATTGATTTGTCAGCAGCATGTTATGTCATTTACCAGAGAAATTTTTTGTCCTATATCATTACTTTAAAGGAGTCATCCATGAGTGTTAATGTTTTAAGACAGGAATATGTGCAGAACTATAATACCATAAAGCTTGGAAAACATGCATTGGAGAGTCAATATTGTAGCATTTTAAATAAGTGGTTGTGAAGTATGGCTTGGCTGAGAAAAAATTAAAAATTCTAAGATATAAACCAAAATAAAGCAGTACAGGTACAACAGGTACCTGATCAAGAAGCACTTTTGGACAAGATCAGGTTCGAGAACATCTAAGGAACCCAAAGGTGCACAAGTCCATGGGAGCAGATGAGATACATTTGTAAGTCCTGAAGGAACTCATTTGTGGCTAAGTCAATCTCCATCGTATTTGAGAAGTTGTGGTAGTCCAGAGAAGTTCCCACTGACTGCAAAAAGGGAAATATAACCTCCATTTTTAAAAAGATAAAAAAGGAAAATCTGGGTAACTGAGGAATGGTCAGTCTCGCCTCAGTGCCTGGCAAGTTGATGGAACAGATCATTCTGATAACAGTGCTAAGGCACCTGGAAAATAGGAAGGTGACTGGCGAAACTCAGCATGGCTTCAATAAGGGCAAATCCTGTCTGGCAAATTTGGCGGCCTTGTCCAATAGGATGATGGTGTTGGTGGATAAAGGGACAGCAACTGTCTTCATCTAGGGAATGAGAGGCTGGAGAGCAGTGCTGCAGAAAGGGACCTGAAGGTCCTGGTTGATGGCAAGTTGAATATGAATCAGCAGTGCCCTTGCAGCCAGCAGGGCCAACCATGTCCTGTTAAACACAACATGGCCAGCTGATTGTCCCACTCCGCACTGGCGCAGCCTCACCTTGAGTACTATGTGCAATTTTGGGCACCACAATATAAAAAAGACATTAAGGTCTTAGAGAGTGTCCAAAGGAGGGCCACAAGGATGGTGAAGGGCCTTGAGGGAAAGCCATGTGAGGAGCATCTGAGATGACTTGGTTTGTTCAGCCTAGAGAAGAAGTTACCAAGAGGAGACCTCATTGCAGTCTTCAAAATACTGATGAGGGGAAGTGGTGGGACAAGTACTGCTCTGTTCTCTCTCGTGATCAGTGATAGGACTCGAGGAAACTGCATGAAGCTGAGTTGGGAGGTCTAGGTTGGATATTGAGACAAGGTTTTTCATGCAGAGGGTTACTGGGCACTGGAACAGGCTCCCCAGGGAAGTGATTACAGTATCAAGCCTGTCAGTGTTCAAGAAGCATTTGGAGGACACTCTCAGTCATGTGATTTGACTCTTGGGGTGTCCTGCTTAGGGCCAGAAGTTGGACTTGATGATACTTCTGGGTCCCTTCCAACTCAGCATATTCTGTGATTCTATGATTCTATGATCTACCTGGAATCGTGCAAAGTATTTGACACTGTCCCACACAACATTCTTGTCTCTAAACTGAAGATATATGTATTTGATGGATGGACAAACTAGAGGATAAGGAATTGGCTGGCTCTCGGAGAGTTGCAGGCAACAGTCACTGGCTCAATGTCTAACCGGAAACCTGCGATGAGCGATGTTCCTCAGGAGTCAGTATTGGGATGGGGAAGTTGAACAGCTTTGTTGGCAACATGGATGGTGAGATTGGGTGCACCCTCAGCAGGTTTGCTGACAACAACAAGCTGCATGTTGTGGCCAACACACTGGAGGAAAGGGATGCTTCCCAAAGGGACCTTGAGAGGTGGGCTGGTGTGAACTTCATGAAATTCCATGAGGACAAGGGCAAGGTCCTGCACTTGGGTAAGGGCAATCCCAAGCACAAATCAAGGGACAAACAAAATGATATCAGCCCTTAGGAAAAGTACTTAGGAATGTTGGTGGACAAGAAGCTGGATGTGACCTGGCAATGTGCATGTGCAGCCCAGAAAGTCACCCATCAAAATAAGTGTGACCAGCAGGCTGAGGGGGGGGAATACTTCCCCTCAGTCTCCTAAGATCCCAGCTGTAGTACTGTCTTCAGCTCTGGGGTTCCAAACATAGGAAGGACATGAAATAGTTGGAGAGACTTTTCAGAAGGGCATGCGGTAATAGGATAAGGGCGAATGGCTTTGTACTGGAAGAGGATAGGGTTAGATACTAGGAAGAAATTGTTTACTGTGAGTGTGTTCTGGTGAGGCACCAGAACAGGTTGACTAGAGAATCTCTGGCTTCCCATCCCTGGAAGTGTTCAAGGCTAGGATGGATAGATCTTTGAGCAACCTGGTCTAGCAGAAGGTGCACCTGGTCCTTGCAGACAGGGTTGGACTAGATGATCATTAAAGGTCCTTTCAAAATGAAACCATTCTATAATTTTATGATCTATTTTGAAATAATATAGAGGATAAAAAGACAAAATAACAACGGAATTTATGAGCTAAAGTAACAATTCTATAGGTAAAATTCCTGGAAAAAGCACTAATGTGATAGAAAATGGTAAGTTTTTCCACAAGGCCATGCAATATAGTGGAAAATTATATCACTTCTGCAGTTATGGGAATAAGATGCTTCAGAAAATCCAGGCAAAGATTATAGTATCCTATTAAAACTGAATGATTTCTAGTATAATTTTCATAAAGCCCTACTGCTTGTCTATAGAAGACTCTCAGCTTCTCACATAATTCAGATCCTCTACAGTAGTGTTAACGTTCATTCTTTCATTGTTATTATTTTTGGCTTTCTTTTACTTTCACTGGTTAAAAAAATGAAACTTAAAATAATGATAAACTCAATTCAGAGTTCTTCTATCTAGTTACAAGAGCATGCATTGTAACTGTCATGGTCTTTTAAGCCTCAGAGAACTAGCAAATGCTTTTAGCCTTTGTGACTCCTTATGGAGAATATATACATTACTGTCTGGTTTTATACACACCTCATGGGGGTGCAGTTCTTTTTTTACTTACTGGTATTCTCTCTGAGGCATAACAGCTAAAAACACTCCTTAACTTCAATTCTAATGCGGGATAGCTATAAAAGATCAGAGATAAAAGAGTGAGGTTTTTATAAAATATGATTGGTATAAGAATTTTCTTTCAAAAGTGAAGTAAAATAAATTAAAATAAAATACAATGAATATAAATAAAATAAAATAATCCACCCACTGTTCTACCACATCACCTGAAAACATGCTTACAGTGTTTGACAGATATTTGACAATCAGGAAGGCATGTGATTATCTCATTGGTGGAATTACACAGAAAGTGCATCATCCTGTTGTGTCAAACTCTTCTGATGTGTTTGCCCAGGCACAAAGTACAGAGCCTATTTGTCAGCCGAGCAATTGCTGTTAGTGGACTTCGGGCTTCAATGTGCTTGGTATTGGAAAATATTTGAGTGCTGTACAGGCTGTGGTTTAGCCAGTCTGTGCCTTCCCTTTTTAAGGAATTCTGGCATTGAGTGTCTTTCACTAAATCTAGACCAGTTTTCACCGTCTGAAAGCGCAATATGTAAAAAACAATTACTGTTCTGTTGTGTTTTCACAGTTGAGAATTTTCTTCTACAATTTCAAAACCCACATGAATCCAGTGATTTTCTCCATATTTATTTTTACAGAAAACCAGGTATGTCAGTGATCATACAATGCACAGCAACTGGAGAAAAAAAGACCCAGACTATGTAAAGGCTGTTCATTCTTCACTTTGATGTTCCTCTAACAATTGTCTGTTAAGAATTTGGTATCCACCTCTTTCTTCTTTTGTATTATGCAAAGCTCTAAAAATCTGAGAGTTATGGTTAAACAGGGAGGCTGCATGAAACTTTAGCAGGTGCTATGAGATTTTCTGCTATAAAACTGCACTTGTTCAGGAGAGCTTTAGTTACGTTTTAGCATGATGCTATTTATATGCATTTATTTCTCCTCTGAAAGTTTGCAAAGGGTAAACTAGGTAATGTGATTAAGTGGCTGAACACACTAAAGGTTCCAAAAACTAGGTCATTATTGAGATTAACGACTGGATTAAAAGGATTTAGGAGAGTGGTAGGATTTGATTTGCATATTACTCCAAAGACCTTTGACTTATGTAAAGCCTCCTCTTAAAGACTATCAAGCCAAAGTATTACATCAAGCAGTTTAGTTATTGCAAATTACTCTTGCCTGTTTTTTGACCTTGTGTGTTATTACCCATACTTCTACACTGGAATTATTTTTCATTATTCAACACTTGGATTGCTCCTCTGGATGTGCCAAATGCGGGGGGGCACTAATGTGAAAGAGATAGATTGTAAAACAATTAAATCTTACTAGGTATAAGCTATGGGATTCTTGAAGGATTTCACCTGAGAGCATTTTAGCCAGCTGCTAAAAAAGGAGACCTTGTTTAACAGCAGAAACCAGCAATTCAATCAAAATCAAGCCTCCCTCAAAAGGCTCACAAATTTATTCAGATTAATCTTTGTGCCACTCTACAAGAGTATACACAGATGTTTTGGTGTATGAGAAATGCATCTAAGAGCTCAAGCCTTTAACTTCTTTGGGCAATCACACTTGAGGGTCTGCATGGCTGAGGTCACCTATTTAGTACCAGCTAAAGGAAAAAAAAATCTTTTTGGGGGTTATTTAGTACAAAAATCCTTTGATTGACCGCATGTGTTTGTGTCTCAGCCAAAGAAGGTTGTTCATGGCACTTGTATGAAAGAAGGGGTGCTTCTTTGGTGGCAATCTAGCACAGACAAATGTGATTGTGGGAAAAAAGACAGATGACATTCTCAGATGAGTGATTCTGTAAGACATGACATTTGTGACAATAAGCAGAATAGGCAAAATGCCTTCAATACACCACAGGGTTAGAAAAAGTAAATAGCTCCAAGATTTTCAACAGAATTTCAATAGATGAGAGTAATACTCACGGATCATATTTTCATAAATCACAGTGTCCATATATTAACCAGTCATTTGTGTCCAATGAGCACTCTATTTATTTTTATGAATCTTTAAGGTGATAAATATTCTTACTATTTTACTGCTCTGCTTTCAAACAGTATTACTTTAAAATGTTTGTCTCCACTGCTCCATCAGGGTTGGGATGATGTCACTTCAGAAACTGCCTCAATCACCCTCAACCTCAAAAGGATTCAAAAATTCTATTCAAAAGTGCTAGTAAAACTGATGTGTCTGAAAAAAAGATAAGTGATATATGATATCATTAGTTCATCTAAGGAGGTCATGTAAACAATTTACTTATAAGTTTTTTCTGGGTTTGGGGGAATGGATGACACATTTCTTATATAAATCAATCTTAATTATGCAGTGAGTGAATCAATACATAATTAAGGTTAAGGAATGGTCCAAAATAATAAATTTAGATTTATTGTTCAGGAGTTGTTTAAGTGTCAAGGTAGAACTTGTGCAGTATTGTACGAGCCTATCAGTAACTTTTAGGTTTTAAAAATCCCAACCCAAAACATAAAATTCTTACTTTTAGAAAATACCAGAGCTGCTCTCAGAAAGAAGTCTCAGCTCTAACCAACAGCAACTTTCAATATTTTCTTCTGTCAGGACTTCTTCTGTGACAGAGTTGTGATGAGGAACACAGCTTTTCCACCTCCTGACTTCATCCTCTTAATTTTACTTGCAGTCAAGGTGGGTTTCTACAGCATTCAGATTTTTATCAAATGTTTTTTCCACTCTGAAAATATTATTGTTCTTCTTTTCCTTAAGTGCTTTTCCACTGCAATTAGAGAAAATAATATTGTAAAAATACATTGTGAAAAAGTGTCACTACCTTTTTAAATCTGGTCTCTTTGGTCCTAAGGCTGGAAGAGGATAGGGGAATAAAAAGAGAAAGAATAAAATCTTATGTGCTAAACTGACCTAAGGCCTGTGGTTCTGACCAGGTATTAGATTTTGATCCCAGGATACGACCATTGACTCAAAAATGTGAGGATCACAATGTAGCCTGCTTCAGTCAAAGACAAGCAGCTCAATATCCAAGATGCAGATTTAGCTCTTCTGTGTTGTTTGCTTATCGTCTCCTGGAGCCTAGGCTCTAATGTCTTCAGAGGCAGATGTGGAGAGCTTCTCCTATCCGAAATGCCACCTCCAGTGGCAAAGACCACCACTTCAGAAGCAAGAACTGTGCCTTTGAACTTTGCTAGGCAGAGAAAATGTCTAGCCCAGGAAACCTACACATCCTGAGAAAGTGCCCTTGCCACTCAGCTGTAGGGTTAGAAGCAATTTGTAGTGATAAGTTGTTGCAACTACCTTTTATGAAGAGTCACATCTTGTTGATTTACTTTGCACATGTAGGATAGTTAGCAGATTACAACCTTGAGGGGATTCATATCGAGAAGTGCCATGTTGCTGGATTCCCTTCAAGTTTGAATGGAAGATAGATGCTGAAAGATCCAGCTCCAATCGTCATGGTCCCATAGAGAGAATTTTAGCTGCCAGGTAACCTTAGAAGCCCAAGAGGCAACTACAGAAGTAGAGAATAGCTGAGTAAGTGATGTGAGGCTGTAATATTCTAACCTGATTTTGGTGTTTAAGAGCCTTAATGATGTCTTTGAAAAAGACCACAGGTTTGGAAGGCACGAGACATTCAAAGAGAAGCATTATGAGAGAGTGCCTGTACCACAGGTTCTCCCCAGCTCTCCACAGAGGGGTGCGGGTGTTCCTTCAGCCAACCCTGCCTGCAGGTCCCAGGAGCTGCTGGATGAGAACCCCACCACACACAGCCTCTGACTGCCTACAAGCCACGTGTAGCAAACAAGCACATACTGGTGGATTGTACTCGTTCATCACAACTGAGGTAAACATATTTATTATTATAAATTCTTGACTTCAGTAGCTGTTTCTTGCTGCAGCAGAGGTTCTGTTTAATGAAGGATTAAATTATGTTCTCTACAAAATGAGGAAGAAGAAATTAAGTGACATTTCTTTTACTTCTAAGGATCAAACCAAACATTTCAATGCACAGAATCAGATTCATATTAAGGGGAGATTGCCTGCTTTAATTACTAATTCTTATTTCCAGAATCTATAAGGAAGTAGTCCTGAAAGAATAATTGGTAAATATCACTTATAACAATGCTACAGAACAACAACTTCATAAATCTGGATTAAAGAAACCTTCCTTTACAACAATCAGACATAAATCACGATTTTTCATCACCATTCTTGCAGATATTATGTTCTGGAAGGAGATTCCTGGTTTCCCTCCTTCTATTTCTGAAATCTGAGGCAGGGAAAAGTGACCTCAACAGTATCACTGGAGTAAATCAGCTCCACAAATATGCTCCTCTTTTCTAGATAACTAGTGAAATCAAAGGTTTTGGCCAATGTTGGATGAAGCAGTTTGAATAATATAGGTGTTGAACTCAGAAAGCTTGGTACAAAAAGAAAACCCAAACAAACAAACAAAAATTTCAAGGTGCTGCTTGAAAATTTTTGTTCTTCAACCAAATTTATTTTAAATTTTTAATGTATAGGACAAAGAGAGGAAGAAAAGATTCTTAGATTTTTTTTTTTTTTAGTGGAGACTAATTTTCTTATAAGAAGCAGCCACTTTCAGGAACAATACAATATCTCTAGTTGCACTCTTACACAAAAATAATTATAAATTTAAAAATTAGGTGTGCCTGGCACATTTCATCAGGGCAACATAAGAAGAGCTCTAGCTCACAAGGACTCTGCAGTATGATTGAAAGTTTAAGATTTGGACTTCTCAGTAGCTCCAGCAGGTCTCAAGCAGGCCCAATATCTTGACACCTTATTCAAATATCTAGACATAAGGAGCCAGCTTTTCCAAGATTCTCAGGACAGTCAGAGAAGATGACAACAGAAAATTTTTGGTAGAAACCAGATATGTTTGTGTGGTTTATTGTTTTGGTTTAGAATGGTGAAGCTTTTTGTGTGGCTGCTTTTTTTTTTGTTTTGTTTGGGGTTTTCTTAGTTGGTTTTTTTTTGGTTTTTTTGTTTGTTTGTTTTTGTTTTGTTTGTTTGTTTTGTTTTTTTAATCCCACAGATATCTAAAAGAATGTTTGGAAATGTTGAATTGTGGCCAAGATTTTTTTCTCCAAACAGTTTCCACTCTAAAGATAAAATTCACCTACTTTTACCTATACTGTAGTTGAGCATCTACACCTAGTTTGATGGCTGAATTCCCCGTAACAGGTAAGTGGGTTGCCCACTTTCAGACAGCAATTCATTCCAATCTGGCTGAGATACCATTTTTAGGATAAACGGAATCACCCTCAAAAAGCTTTTGCCACTTTTCATTGGCTCTCACTTAGACTAGACTGCAAACTTCTTGATGGCTAAACTTAGGTGAATCTCATATGAAAAGACAGTTTCAATTATGAATGGGATAAACAGGTGAGAAGAAATAAGAAAAATAAAGGAGATTTTAAAAAATGTTTTAGAATTGATCATCACAACATGTAACCCTTATTAAATCAGAACCAGAAGCTGGATTCTTTCACTAATCTAAGCTTTAGCTACTTCAGTTGGAATGCAGAGAACATCTATTAGTAGGGGGAATCTGAGATCTGCCACTGAAATTCAGCCTGCTAGTCGGTAAAGTCCTTGCATTACAAAAATCAATTAAATTGTCTGTCCTTTCTTTTAACTATAAATAATGCAGATTACAGACTAGTTCCATCAGAACAGGTTGTCGTATCAACTTAATTTACAAGTGGTCTGACCATATTATATTTTGAATACATACACATTCACATTTCTCCAAACTTCAGTTCCATAATGGCATGGCTTCCAAACATAAGTACATAATTTTAATTTTTTTTAATTCATGAAGCAAAAGCATTATGAAAATTATTTTACATGATGAAGTGGTTGTGCTTACAGCATGGGGCAATGTGTGGATCCCTCTGATTGAATTATTTGTGTGAATTTTAGCTGCGGTGTATCCCCAGTATTGTCCAGCAGGAAATTCAGATGCCCACAGTGCTTTGCTATGCTCCAAGATATTTCAAAGTCAGCAAACAGAATTGCATGGCACAGCTCAAACTGAACCCACTTTGCACCACAGACAATACTCGTGTGAGCTACTTAAGTATATTTTATATATATATAATTTAATATACTTAAGTATATTTAATTAAAACAGGGTGAATTCACTAGCGATGATTACCTAAAACTAGAATAGTTATGGCTTTAAGTTGGGACTACCCTCTTAAACATTCAGCAAAGCAGACTTGTGAGAAAATTCTTGAACTACTTATATTGTAATTAGGTCATAAGTATCTTGTTCCTTGCTGCTGTCTTTGTGAGGTGCTTCCACTTTGAATCTGTAAAAACTCTCTTCCTCTCCCTCTCTACTCCCCTTCCACAGACATTATTGTCAAAGAGATAAAAATCAATAAAGGTCACATATCTTTCTTTTATTTATGAACTAATTCAGTTACCTCAGATGAAATACTGCTGTTTCCAACTATAGATATTAAATCACTTCCCATGAGTGATATATATTGTGGGATTTACAGATCACTAATTTTACTAACCAATGACTGATATATCATTTTACAACCAAAAAAACCTCTGAGAGATATGAAATTCATTGTAGTCTGATATCTCTTCACACTACACAGCTGAAATACAGCCTTGGGCAACCACCATATCACAAAAAAGAAAAGTATCTTTCATGGCTCTGCATCCTCTATGCAGAGACCTAGAGTGCAATCTGAAACATCACCTACACCCCTAAAGTAAAATATCCCATGGGATTAGGCAATATATAGACTATGGGTGAGATGTGCTTTACACCACAACTCTAATGTCCTTGTGGTCCCAACCACTGACCAGTCCAAACTCCCAGCTGATGAGCAGGGCTATGCAGGCACCTCCCTCACAGATTTTGCCCTGGCCTTGCTACCTGTGGCATGGGTGGCATGAGAGCAGTGCAGGCACGCCACAAGGGGCAGCACATAGCCTGGGTTCTCCCAGAACTGGAAAGCCCAATGAAATCTTGAGGTCCCAACACAAAAAATAAAATACTCTCTGTTACTACAGGAGTTATGGGACATGTGCCATTCAGAGGAACAAAAAATCAAATATTTTTCAAGCAGAAAGATTAAAAGAAAACATCAATGTAAGTGTTTCAGCCCAAAAATCTGTGGACAAGGTTACTCATTTTTTTGAGTAACTGTTTATGTAATTTATTAAACAAATCTCTGTCCTAGTTCAGCAGGAGGGACCAGTTATCACTGTGTGGAGGTGATTAAAGCTATGTATTCTACACCCTCTATTCATTCCCCAAGAACAATGGACCATTTACAGGAGCTGCCCAGGAGGTTGTTAGCACCTTCACACCCAGCCTGAGGGGGGTGTGGCTGCTAATGGGCCATCACTGGTTCACCAATACCCCATGACTCACAGAGTTAATCACCCATTGTGTGAGTCCCCACCCTGGGGGAGGGACTGGGTGCTCCCTGAGGGTACATAGACAGGGCTCAGAAGACCTTAGACACACCTCATCTGATCCAGAGGAGCAGTGGGACCTCGACAGGAGGAAACCACCACTCTCGACCGGACTACGACCATCACTCCTGACCAGACCACACCACAGCCATCATCTGCACCAACAGGTTCTTCACTTCTTTTTGCTTAGGACTTGGGGGAACCACGTGAGTCTCAGCACCAGGGCTAACAAACCCCTTTGGGCTTGTGCCCCGGGACGCTGGGTTATACTGTTGGGTTTTGGTGAGTTGAAAGCAGTTTTCTCTTGTGTCAGTGAATTTATGGTAATATCTTTCATTAAATTGTAACTCTGACTTAAAATCTCTCTTGTGGTGGGTCCATTTCTCTTGCCGGTTTACCTCTAACCAGCACAATCTCACATTACAGAATCCAGAAAAGAATTTATGTGGAAACTTGCTTCTTTTTCTCTCTTTCTTGATAGCAGAAAGGTAATCAAACTATAAAAAGCTTCAGGAAATATGAAGTATGCAAAATTAAGCCAAGGTATGTCAGGAAAGTCATACTTGTGGCTGTAATTCATGATGGTTTGAGAGCAGGCGGTAATGTAATTTTTGGTTTAATTTAGTGAAAGGACCACTTGAACAAGGCATTCTGGTTTCTTTTTTCCTGCTTGAATTTGCTTACTATTGTCAATATGGTGGATCAAAATGAAACGATTAAATCCAAGAATTAAAACTTAAAAGATTGTGAGGTTCCTGTCAAAGGTACAGAATAAATTTACACACTTTGTACAGTGAGAATTCCAAAGAACAGACACCTTCATAGTAATTTTGCCTTCAAAAATAGACCTGACAGTTATAAATGGAGTTAAAGACAATTTTTCTCCTTTTTACTTTTCTTTTTCTTAACAGTTAGTTCGAAATATTTTTACCACATCACAATAAATTCAGTCACAGAAAAAATTTGTGAAAGCTGAGGTGTCATTTTTCTCTACTTCTCCATTATTCAGTTCCCTACTTCATTAACCTCAATAACAGAAAATACTGTTAGTTTTCCTCACACCAAGTGTTCTCATATGAGAAAGTAACTGAAAATAAGAATCTTGACCTTTCAATTAAAATGTTTTAGGCTAATCATGAGTTAGAGATATATTCAGGGTATTAATTTCAAGGTAATCATTAATTAATTGCATTCATAAGGCTGTTAATATCTTTATTAACTTAGTATCTCAGCACATCTTTGACTTCTGTACTGTTATCTTAAAACTCCTTTTGAACATATTACAAGTGTTTCCACTGAGGCTGTGTGACATGCCAAGACAGTCTGGGTAAGATTGATCTCACAAAACTTTCAGTATCTATGATTCAGATGTCTCCTTTATGAGCTAATTTTATAGAGAATTGAGAGAAATAGGTGCTCTTAGGGAATGATTAATCTGACCTAACTACTTTGAGATGAGAGAAATCACGTTTTACAAATGTCTTTTTCTTTCTTTTGACTATAAAGGTACTCCAGACTTTTGACAGACATCCTTTAAGGGCTATGTGATGAATTCTAGCACCCTTGACCATAAAGGCATCATTCAAAGTATGATGAAATGAGGGTCTTTGCTCCACATGCTTAAAGCACAGGCTCCTTGCTTCTGAGATAAAAATCTAGGGAAGTTTTGGTGTTTGTGGAATTTTAATCCGACTAATAAAATGTTACCCTTTCAAAAAATAGCAAGAGTATTGTAAAAGGTAGTACTAAGTAGTATTTTTCTTCAGTCACTGTTGTTCTGCAGAGTTAATTAAAATGCGAATTCAGCACCAGAGATCTTTTCAGTGCTGTTTACATTTCTTTGTGACAGGTTGTTGCCCAGGTGGAGCTCCAATGAACACTTTGCAAAATTTTCATTTGTGGCATCTACAAGGCAAATACCAAATTTCCCTTGAAGTGCTCATTCTGAGAGCACAGAATAGCCCCCAGTTTCTCCTAGGGCATCAGCAAAACTGAGGGCTTGGAGACTACATGCAAAGAACTAAAGGCAGCTTCTGATACACTAGACTGAATTATCAACTAGGACATGGCTTCATTTAGGTTTTTTTAAATTTGTCTCTGATTTGTGAATTCCAACTCATTTCCTGCTCTTTCACTCTCAAGGGCATCCAAAAGGTATTTGGAGTGAGTTTAAAACAATTTTGGAGTTCTTTCTTATTATGCCATTCTAAAAGACCACTGATCTTTGCACAGCGACATTTCTATTTGAAACATCAACATCTTCTTCAGGGCTGTAAAGATTGGAACATTTTTTATTCTCATTTTGGCTCTTGGAGTTCCTACAGTGTTCTTCCATGGTTTTAGGGTAGAAGACTTTGATGTTGTTCAGCAATAGATTTACCTTGAAACGTATGACCTTGCTTACCATTGGGTTGGTTCTATACACGTGCATAACAGCAGCAATGTTACATTGTTAAAAGAAACTTCATTTATTTTAAGCTCAGAAATTCCTGAAAGTATTTCACTGTATATGTAGTTATCTTGTAATCTTAGAATGTGCGGTAAAGATTTTAAATATTCATGTGCATTCCTACTGTGAGCAAATGTGTATATAAAAATGTCTACTTTCCTGTATGTGTCTATGTGCAAAAGATTGGGTACCAAGGAAAGAAAGGTTGAGAATTAACCAAGTGCTAACCAAGCAAAGAAGGCTGAGAGCCTGACCATTCATCAAAATGATGAAGAATTATTAACAGGTACCCAGTGTCTTCCAGAAAATTTCAGTTTATGTAAAATCAAACATGTCTGATGCTCCAAACCGTTATGGACTACTCAAAGGAATATTTTCTGTACCTAGTCCTGTCTTCACAACCCCAGACACTCAGAAAACCCACCAACCATTAGTAATTCCTCATTAGTATGCATCTGACAGTATCCTAGGAGAATACTGGGCTACAGATACAACACTCTGAAGAGGATATCAATTATTGGCCTTAATCACTGTCATCTATAGCATTTAAACAATACTCTGTCTAATTCGTAGAACCTGTTCCTGAACTCAAACTGCATAATTATCTACACTATTGCTATTTTAAATTATTTTCCTTTTAAAATCATCAAGACAACCAGAAAATAGGAATTTTCACTGGGAAATGAGCAAACCTCTTATCTGCCCTTTAATAAGAAGGGTGGAACAGATTTTAGATCTATTATTTGTTTAAAGCAACACTGTGCTTTAAAAATGGTTCTATATGATGGGTAGTAAGAACTCAGCAAAAGCCTAAGGCTATCAATATAGCACATAATCTATATTTCTAAATGGGCTCTGACTCATATTCAGGTATCACCAGAACTGTCCTGGCATATTCGAGGCTAACAGCATGGAAGGCAGTAGACAGGGAATGCGATAATTATAGGGGAAAAATAAGAGAAAGTAAAAAAACTGTGCAAAATTAGAGACACAAAGTTGACAGGGACAGGGAGAGAATGACAACATTCTTTCCATTCAATATTGAGATGTCTATCAGTACTGGACTGAGGGGCTCCCTAGTCTGACCCCAGGGCTTCAGAAACACCCCATAACTATTCCTGATACCCTTCAGATTGTCCATCTTTGGGTAATACCACAGGCAAGGCATATAGCTTGACAAATCTTTCAAAGGCTCTGCCATCTGCAGTTACAGCCAACCTTTATTTCTGTGCTTGCAAAACCTAGCTATTTTAAAGCTAAAGATAAACAACTAATGGGCTTGTGGAGAGAAGAGTGATAGACACTGCTACCTTAGATCCTTCACATTTCCATATCTAGGAAAAGCAGCTGCACTAACATGCAGACATATTTCTCTTTGAACTCAATATTACACAATTCACATCAAAATGCAAAGTCTCTTGAAAATATAGCACCATTGTCCAAAGTATTTTTTAAAAAGCTGAGTGATTTTATAGGACCTATTTATTTACTCATCCTGGCTGAATATTCTTCACTTGATTTCTAAGAGCTGTTAGTTCACACACGTCATTCATCCATCTAAAACATGTAAGAGTAAAATGGGCTCTCAAGTCATGGCCAGCAAGAGGACTGAGTAAGTTTGTACTAATATTTCAAAGATACTTTTTTACCCATTAATGCTCAGGATTAGAACTCAAAAATAATTTTAAATCTTTAGAAGCAAACAGAAAATGAAATGGGAAAACATTTCCCTAGAAAATGAATGGGAAACAAAGATGAGTACGAGTTCTAGTTACAAAATGCAGTACTTTATGAAAAAAAAGTAGTTGGAATAACAGAAGTTCTGACAGAATTTCATGCTCAGAGGAGCTGATGGAGGACTATGCAGAGACATGGCATAAGTCACAGGACTAATTGCTGGTTTCAGTAGGACCACATAAGGCCACTCAGCTAGAGTTTTTTGAGTACAGGTAGTCTTCAACTATCTTTAACAAATATTTATGCTCCCATATCAGAGAATAACAAGCTAAGAATGGAACTTTTATTTTTATCTTAAAATACTTTCATTATTGAACTCTTCACATTAAACATCTTTCCACTTGGCAGTTCAAATAATGTAACTGGCAAAATATAGCTTACTCTGACAATTGCTAGTATATCCTTCAAGCTGACCAAGATTACTTCCCAACTGCTTCCCATTCACAGACAATATGTGTGGCCTTCCCTAAAGGGGATGGAAAATGTGATACCATATTCCACTATGACCACTATGATATCCTTTATACTCAATTCATGTATTTATATTGGGGGTTTGCCTCTGGTTGCTAAAATCATGTTTTTCTTGAGACACTGCTCCTTGTTATATTTTGTATATACCTATCATTTTTATTACTCTTATTGTTGTTGTCTTTTATCCCACTATTTAAGAAAATATTTGTGGGCTTTCAAATGGCACACAAAACTGTGTGTAGTGGTTTTAGTTTACCTTCCTGGTAACTAAGGTCATAACTAAGGAAGTATTCCATCTCATTTCTTTACATAAGCAAAGATATAAAGAGGGGAGTGGAAGTCAGTGGGACATCCTTCTTCCGGGAGGGCTGGAGGGCAGAGAAACTCCCTGCGGTCGCTCTGCTGTGGGAGTGGGCCGAGGTGCGGACCTGCTGATTACCCAGTTGGGAGGAAGGGGTCCTGAGATTTCGGGAAACAACAATTTTTTTGATAAGAGGGAAGTGAAAACTTGTTGTTTTTCTTCCCTCTCTCTCTCTATCTCTATATATCCATATATAAACTGCTTTAGTCCTACTGAAGTTTGGGTCCGTGGGTTTTTCTTTCCCTCTCTTCCCCCCCCCCTCCGCCCGTGGTCGGGAGGGGTCTTGGGGCCCCTGTCCCGGGCCCTTTGGGAAATTGGCATTTGGCCAATTTCAACCAGTCACACTGTGAAACTTCCTGCAAGTTTATGCTGGGAGTTCTTCGATGCTATGAAGACTCTAAAGGAAACAGTGTCCCAGTAGGCTCAGCTATTGTATGAAATCTAATGTTATCTACAAGCTGGTCATCTCAGGCTGCCCATTAAATAGTGGCTCCACTGTCAGTGGTAATAAAACTAGGGGACAGACCTTGGGAGGTAAGCCAGCCAGTGATTTGCTCTGGATACCTGACTGTGTTGGCTGATGTGTGATCTCTTGGTGTCACAGAGATAAAGTGCAACTTGTTTTTGAAAACCATTGCCAGGAGCGGAGTGGAAGCCTTTTTCAAAATATCACACCCAGTGAGCTGTGACACACAGCCAGGCTTTGGTCCCCCTACCAGATAGATGAATTAGGTTTATGTTTCATGGAAAGATTCACTATAAGTCCAGCACTGTATTGATTTAGTTGTTTTTAACCTATTCTTGTCCTTAGTGTTATTCTGGAAATAGGCAGATTAACATTATATCTGCCAGCAATTCAGCAAGCAACGAAACAGGTTTTCAAAAGAGGGTTAACCATAGGGTGCCTTAAAGAAATGTCCCCCCAACTTGTGTTTACTTTCATGCTTTGATGTATAGGACACTGCATCAGTGTTCTGCTATGCTTATAAAAACTTCTAGTTCAAGAAGAGACTGTGGGGTCACTTGCCACTTCCAAATGGAATAAACATATTTGTCTCTTACTGATGGCAGAGGAATGAGATGCACTGCCCCTCAGCATAACCCTTTCTCTGTGCTACCTGAGGTCAGCTTCCAGGAGCAGAGTACTGCCATGTGTGTGCGTTCAAGCATAAAGGGGATCTTCAAATGTAATGTAAAGAACAACTCCTGCTGCTTGCCAGACTGGAAGTGGCTGGAAGTGGGGTGGCTTTCCAAAAACCTTTGCCTCATACAGGAAACAGGACGTGTTACTGAGCACCATAGTATGCATTCAGGAGGCCTTTCACTGGGAGATTTGCCTACCCTGGCTACCTTGGCACTGAAGCAAGTGTTCCCACAAACCATCCTCCCAGCTCTGCTGCATGGACAGTTAAATTCAGCTCCGTGTTCTGTATGTAAACGCACCACAGTAATGTCTGCTCATTTAGCTAGCAGTGGTAAGTCATGGGAATAAAAAGACACAAAAAGCTCTTGGGCTGCAAACTGTTGGGGTTTGGCAGAGCTCTCCATGGCTGGAATCAAGTCCTCCCTTGCCCTGTTCTTCTGCAGGCAGCTGCTACGTACTCCATCACTGCAAGGATACTATGCTGCCTTGGCTTTTGGTTTGATTTGCCAGGACATATCCATTTATAAAAAAAACCAGCTTCTCCAATAGCTTGGAGACACAGTATTAGAGCTTTTTTTATTGGTGCCTAGAGAAGCTGCTTATTTGTATACTAAAACCTTGCTCAACTACTGTGCTATTTAATAGAATGTGTCTTGGTGGTAACAAAAGGCATACATGTTTGTGGAATAAAGGTGAATAATCTTTCAGTTCCATTAGTGGTTTCTATCCTACAATTTGTGATTACCTGATATAGAATCCGATACAGTTCAATACACTCAAAGGAAGGAATTAAATGGAAATATCTCAAAATAGAAAAAAAAAAAAGGAATAATGCTCCTATTTTCTGCAGTGAAGCGAGCTACTTCATTTGCTTGTGTCCTTCTGTCTTTCTCCTGTTCTATACATCTACTTGTACTGTATGCTTTTTTGAGCAGGCCATGTCTCTTGCTACGTTTATCCACATCCACAAAGCCAAACTCAACAGCACTGCAAAATGAGCATTAAATTCTAAGTTCAGTGGGGAAGGGTACCACTCCAACCAGGTATTTGAAGACCCACACCACTGCATAGGTACCCCAGTATTACCTGAAACTTCCAGTGAGAATACAAGTAAAAAAGAGAAAGTGTGAGAAAGAAGGCAGAAATGACAGAAAACAGAAGAATCAAGACCATGATTTCTACTCGAAAAGCGCAGGGAAATCACTGCATCACTAAATGTGGCTGAACTTCAGCCATGACTGGGAAAAAGAGGTCAGGAGCTGGGCAGGAATAAAGGGGGCAAATAACAGTCTCGCAGAGAAAATAAGGAGAGAACATGCTGGAAAATGCAGACTACGCAATTGCTGCATGCCCAGTGGGTTACGAGGAAAGGTGGTTACTGTGCTGCTCACTACTGCCTGTGAAATTGCTTTGGCCTGGAGTTTCCTACTACCTGCTTAATTGAAAAAGGCAAAAGCTTTAAAGATACTCTGTTACATTCAACATTGAAAAGAAACTACTAAGAAGGAGAACGTGTATGAGAGATACAGAAGAGAAGCAAGAAACTGAGAGCCTTGCCAAAATCGGAAAAGACCTGAAAACACAACTGCAGGCAGATGTGTTTCTAAAACATAATTGTGAAGCACCCCCAAGAAAAAGGTCACCCATGATTTAAGTGACCAGCTGTCATGTCCTCAAGGAGCACCACGGGCAGTCCCATAACCACTTCTCTCACTACAGAACCCAGATGAGAAGAGAGTTTTTTAACCTGCTTTTCCAATTTTCTTAGAGGGAAGGAAATTAATTCTTTTTGCAGCTTAATAAAATTAAAAGAAAAAAACACAACAGACTAATTCTTCTAGTGGTTAACTGAATCAAAATGTAGTTATGAAAATGAAGAAACTACAAATTACCTTCACATGCAAGCAACAATCAAGGTTGCAAAAGTTCATAACCTGAATGATATTTATTTACGATACATATCTAGCATATTGCAAATGAAAAACAGCTCCAGTCAATGTCCAAACCACAGTGAAGCTACAACCAGTTCTTACTAAATAAGAATACGTTGCCCAAAACTTGGTCTGAACCAACACGAAACATCATCTGAGATTCACATGGTTCAGATAATTCTCCTAATATTTTAATCACCACATGTCTCTCTACAGTTCCTGGAATTAAGAGTCTGGAGTGCCAAAATTGTACTGGAACTTGTATCAGTGCAGTTATGTGAATGACACAAAATGTTTTCCACGAAAACTTTGACATTCCAGCTGAATCCTGGACTGAAAGAATTACCTGAACAAGCAGGGGAGAGTTATCCCCATGCACAGACTGGAACTCAAGGCAGTTCCAAAGTGCACTTTTTCTCACCTGCCTTTTTCACTGGTGGCTGTAATTTATGATGAAAATAGAAAGCATGAAGAAACAAAGGAATTTGATTGCTTGATTTCTCTTTCTCCTTCCTCTCCCCCCACCACCATATGTGAGAATATCCTTCTGTACACAAGTCCTTACCAAAATTGTTCCATACAATTCACTCTTCCCACACCATTTCTGAGGTTCTCCTATCCTTTGGTGTATGATGTTGCAAGGACAGTATCTGCAATTCTGAGAATGTAGCTATTCCAGCAAGTCACTGTCACTCAGCATCACAAAACACAGCACCTACTGTGTTCTCTCGACCCAGAGCAATAGAAACATGGCACTTCAAGGGTACTTAACCAAAGACCAAAGTAATGAAATAATTGTGCCCTTCGAGAGGGGTTTTGATTTTGGGCTGGCAACTTCATATTATGAAAAATATATGCTGAAATAATGCCTGTGAGGTAAATGGCAGACTGGGTGCGAGATGGGGTGCATTTTAGCATTGGAGTGTTTGGCAGGGAGTTGAAACTAGGGCTTATTGTGTGCCCTTGAGTAAACAAAGCTATAATGGGTTATTGAGACTGCTGACTTCCAACAAACAATGGTCCCTGTGTAAGTATGACATTTTACAACCATGAAGCCTGAGGCATGCATGTTTATTATCATATGCCTTTCTATCAACTCCTTTTATGTAATGCTTTTGAAAGAACACCACAGAAACATGCAGTATGTGAAGGGAACAGAGCTGAGGTATGTGGATTGGACTGTCACCAAGAATTGGCCTATGCCATGATGATGGGCAGGGAAGAAAAAATCTAGGACAACACTTTTCAAGTAGCAACAACTATAAGTTAGTAATATAAACTAGTTCCAAAGATGTGGCCTCTCAGGGAAATTTTCATACTGGAACTTAATGATCTGGAGACAGTGAAAACATATAAAAATCCTTAAACCTATGATCACACAATGGAGCAAGGTGAAACAACAGACTTTTTCAATTCAACTTTGACAATCCTTACCATGAAAAACACCAACACACTTATTTGCCAACATTACAGTGGTGAGAAGGGAAAGGTTTATAGATTGTGAATGATATACATGTCTTGGGTGTCTTTTCTGTGTGCTTTCACCTTTACAGTTTTCACAAGCAGTTTGCCAGTTTCTTGTAGGATCAAGATGTAGTGAAAAGAAAAGTGTATTTAGTTTTTCCTCTGGTTAATATTTTGGTTCAAAAGATGGTCAATTGGAAAAAGTTATATAAACAGTCTTTTGTTTGAGATTTTCAGGACTTTAAACATTTCAAAGAATATCCCTAGAAGGAAACTGGGCTGTCCTTATCCTATTTCTAATTTCTGTCACAGCCTGAACAAATAAACATGCTGCTGTCTTCTATCTGTGTTAAGTTGGAGATGTTTGGATGGAAATGGATTAATCTTGTGCCATGGTCACTCTTCATTTCTGTCTGTGAATAATGCGTTATACCAACAGTGCGACAGCAGTGACTCTATAGACTCATTTTGGGCATGGAGGGAGTAATAAGAAATAGAACACATTTTATAAAATTCTTGAAGTTGTGAGGAAAATAGAGAGAAAATGAACATATTTTGGAGTAAAATTTTTCCAGAAAAATGGAGAAAATCTCTTGCCAATCAATGCTATGTCATTGAAAGCAGTGTCATGATAAATTCATACATGATAGGGTTTCACCTCTGAACAAATAAGCTCATGAAGAATCATTCCAGAAATATGTGCGAAACATCCTCCATAATCCCAGTACATGCCGTAATTCCTGGTTTACAAAATCCAATGCTGAAGGAGACTGGGATGTGTGGGGTTTTTTTTGTTTGTTTTGTTTTTTGGGGTTTTTTTGTTGCTGTTGGTTTGTTTTTGGTGTTTTTTCTTTGTTTTGGTTTGTTTGTTTGTTTTTCATGCACTTGATTTGACTTGGTAATGTGTAATCTCAAAGAAATTTTGCAGCTTGATTTTTCAAACAGAAAGTAAAAGCAGGGCTGGAAAAATCTTTATGACCAATTGTCAAAACTTTAAGTTCCGACACCTCTGCTCCTGCCCACACCTCAGTTCCACCAGAGATACCCAGCTGGAATAAGTGACTACAAATAGGACAATGTTGGTGCCTATCAGTGTACCAAATAGCCTCTCTTTCTTCTGAAGCAGGAGCTCAACTTGTGCATTTGGCTCATCTGGCTCTGTAAGACAGCAGAGCTCTGCTCCAGTCTTTGAGGTTGGGGTCCTCTCAGGGCCACCTCTCTTTTCCCCACCAGAAGGGAAGAAATCTTGTAAAAGGAATACAGAAAGAGCATTTTTGCCATGCCCTTGGTAGTTGATTACACCTCATTTCCAGACAATGTATACAGAAACCTCTTGTGTTTACCTATTTTCCAATAGATTCCAGGCAGTCACAGACTGAGTTTTCATCTGCACTCTGGACATTAAAATAATTTTGAAATTTGGCAATAGCATACCAAAAGACAGCTATATACAATAGTACCTATGCTAAGATGCATCCCACTATTTAAGTTGCTGACTATTTCACGCAGGGAAGCAAATCTATTTTTCATCTTTTCTTTAAATAAAAAAGGAGACAAATGATACATTAAAGTGTTATAATTCACTTGGACTTACGTTTGTAGTAGAACCTCAGAAAAGGGTGGAATATCTTTCCTTCTTTAGGTTTTGACTGTCTTCCATACAAGTTTCACTTTCAAG
Source organism: Campylorhamphus procurvoides (assembly GCA_013396655.1). NCBI lineage: Eukaryota > Metazoa > Chordata > Aves > Passeriformes > Dendrocolaptidae > Campylorhamphus > Campylorhamphus procurvoides. The sequence continues at coordinate 79,393 of WBMV01005981.1, read as the reverse complement.
CAGGCTTGAAAGACTTAATATAATTCACATAAATGAATTATTTATGGCATTATGAGTTAGAGGATGCATTTGACATAAGATCAGACAGTTGGTACCAAGTTCTTTTTATTTGTCATTTCTTATTAGTGTTTTTTTTCAATATTTTACACAGAGTCGTTTTGCAGGGCAGAGTTTAACTTAACTGGTAAGAGTGTTAATATATTGGAATAACTATGGAAAGTCAGATAGTGTAGAAATACAATTAATTTCACCAAATAGTTAAAAGGAAGGGAGGTAGGAGAGGATTTCATTCAGCTAACCTCAGGATAAGGAAAGAAACTAGTTTCCCAGGTGACCTGCATCTATTCCTGGATTTGCCACAGATCTGAATTCTGACTACGGTGAACCATTTCACATATAAATAGACATTTAAAATACAGTGTTTCTGGCCAGCAGTCAGACTACAATCAAAACCAGAGCAGTACCACAATTAAACCCAGAACCTAAGGTAAGTTAGACACCTGTTTTTATTCCAAGTCCTCTTTGTCTCAAATGCTCAGAATACTTTGGATGTAAATTCTCATTTCTATGTGCTTTTATAATGGTGAATACAGGAGAATCTCAGTCGAAATCACTAAGTATGATGCAAATATTCACAATACTATACCATTGACAAAGGGATAGTATAAACTTTTGGACAAATATATCTGGTACTTTTTCAACCATTGTTTTCTATTCTGTCTTCTTCCTCCTGTTTCCTTTCCTGGCTTGGTGCAGCTTTTGGTGCTTCATTCATTACTCTTGGCATCAAAAGAACTCTGTGTTCCTGTTTTTGGTGACCCCAGGAGAAGTATAAAGGAGGGAAAAGAGGATCATCCAAATTTCTGATACATTTTCTTCTTTACCATCTCATGCTTCGCCCTGCTCATGACTTGGCTTTAGCTATACTATTTGCACAGCAGTTTCACGTTGCTGTAGAAATATTTTATTGAAAAGAAGGACGCTAAAGGTACTTACAAAAATTCTATGATTAATGTCCTTACAAACATCCTTTTTAGTATAGAAATATTCTTGGTGGTTTTTTCCCAAACTCAACATATTTCATTTTGTTTCTCCTATTATCACAAAATTTCAAATAAACTTTTGATTCAATTTGCTACTAACTTGGACTGAATTCGTTCTTCATGAAATGTTACTTGCTCTATCTTCTACTGTGGTCAGATTAAGCCAAGAAACATGGAGAAAATAATTAGCCCAAAATGGTTAAGGCTGATGGAGCCAGTTTTGATGCTTATGCATGTCATCTAGGATTGAAAAAGAGTTACTAGCATATATCTTTATATCTCTAACTAGTTGGTTAGAGTAGTTTTACCATCTTTGCCATCAATATCACTGAATATTTGAAATGTAAAAAGTTCACACTACACTTTTAAAATACAGTTGGATCCAGATACACAAAATTCTGCAAATACAGTTTCCATCAGGATATCTTATTGGTTCTAAATAAATTGATTTTCAACAAAGTCGTTACTATTTGATGGGCTCTTTGGCTCATCTGCTGGAGAACTTTGCAAAGGGATAATGGTGGAGGAAAAAAACAAATAAAAGGGAAAAAACCCCTCTTTCAAGATTTAAATGAGTATTAGATGCATTTAGTATATATATGCCTATTTTGATACTAAATAACTAAAAGAATAAAGATTACATTATAATCCAAATCCTGACATGCCTCTATTGAAAAACAGCTACTGCAAGGCCAGACACAAATGTATTAGGATGCATACTGATGCAGGAGTGCATGTTTTAAATTAAAGTTGCCTTTTCATCAGTATGTCAGCTAAAGAGCACATCCTAATCTTAGCCATGTGTTACTCTGCACAGCACATCCATGTGCATCCAGTATGAGAGTACTGTCCCAAGATCTGGTATGGAAAAAGGGATGTTCATTTTGGTGTGCTCCACAAAGCATCTCAGGAATAAAAAGAAACCCAAACAAACAAACCCACCAAAGCAAAACAAAACAAAATCCCACAAACAAATAAACAACAACAACAAAAAAACAACAATAAAAAAGAAATTAGGTGAAAAGTCAGCAGAGTACAGAGATGTGTTTGACTCTTGATCCACTACAGAAGGATCAATTTCAAGCAGTTAATTTGTCAGTGGGTTTTTTTCTGAAGTGAAAGGACAACACAGTCTGAACACAGCAAGAGTGTCTTAATCACTGCAGCTCTTGTTACACTCCTTGCATAACAGCATTATGTAAGCATCTGATTTGCATCAGTGTACAGCTCTGATTGCTGAGAAAGCAGTTTGCAATTCAATGAGTTTCATACACAGCATTGTCTTTCTCTTATTTTCTTGCATTAGTGTTGGTAGCTGGAATTATAGAGATTTTATCCTCACACTAACAAGCACCAAAGCTGCTGTGAATAGTATGATTTTTGTCTCTGGATGTATTAAAATACCTTTCAAGACTGAGAAAGATATTGCTCATATCTCTTGCACTCAAAGCTTATAATATGAAAAAGACAGAGGTCACTAGGCCAGGAAGCACAGGCATATTGATTTCTTCAAGGAGAAGGATGGGGTTTGTTGTACAATACACTTTTAGCTCACAGTGACTGAAAGACTGGCTATCTGGAAGTATTATCTTAGTAATAACAATATCTAGCACTTCTGAGCTCAGAACATTATGTTTTGATTCAGAAAAGCTAAAGACGATATTTCTAACCCCAAACACCTAAAAACCACAAGGGAGACCAGAAGTAAAATCTGGGAGATTTACAAGAGGTGATCCCAGACATTTTTTACAAGTGATCCCTGCTAAAATGAGGTCTCTCACCACAAAGCAGACAAAAGATTCAAGATGCAAGGGGAAAGATAAGTTACCCTCTCCATTGTCCACATAAAACCATGAGTATTAAACAGTGTAAAGGGCTCATCTAAGAGGCATCAGGAATGCCACTGCAGAGCTGGAAGCAGGACCTGTGAATGATTCCTGCCTGACACTTCCACCACTCAGCTACAGAGGAGAGCTAGGTGGAGAAGGTGGATTACTTCTACAAAAGAGGCCTTGTACCTGTTCCAAAACACATGAAAATTCTTTCATCAGTAATGTCACAAAGAAAAATGTTAACACTAGTGAGGCAGTTATTACAAACCAGGTAGAGTTTGTAAGTCCTGTGTTTGCTAATCACTGGGTCACCAGTGGGTTTGTGAAAAACTATTCAAGGTTTGGGCAAGAAAAGGCAAAAAGTTCAAGAGAAGAACTTTGGAAGTTCAATGGAAGAAATTCAATAATGTGTCCATTCAGAGACCGAAGGGGATATTCAGTGTTGTGAGTATCCAGCACCGGAAAATGTGCTTCTTTAAAGAAAGTTTTATTGGTGAATTCTGAAGACTGCAGCAACATCTGAATTAAACTATCAAATAAATACAAGGGAACAGTGGGAAAAGATTAAAGTGATTGATTATTGTAGGGAAAACTATGGAAGCATCAAGATATTTTTGTATAGAAATGGATACTTATTTTTCAGCTCTTTATTTCAAGGATAAAGCACTATACAAATGTATTAAAGCTATTTTTTTAGAATATAGTATCTGAAAGTACTCTAGTGAGCCAGTTTCTCAAACCAACCCTTTTCGACTCTGAATTCAGGATTCCCTCCTCAGATATGACAAGATGACTGAATTCAGATGAAAGAAGCCTAGTGAGGTCTTGGGTTTTTAACTTTCCTAGCCCAGCGTACCCAGATTACTCAAATACTGCCATTGAAAGAACTGAGAAGTTATTTCTGAAGACTTTTTCTCCCCTCTGAAAGAATGAAATTTTGAGATACCCTTTGGCAATTACAAGCTGTGAAACAAAGTCAAAACAAATGGCATACGTGAGACAATTAAAAAATTCTTAATAGTAAACCAAATGAGGTCTTTATTAACATGAATGAACTACACAAATTACATCAACTGTTTCTGAGCTTCTTATGGATTTCTGTAGCCAGAAAAGTTCATGACATTTGTATCTGTATTAGTCATTGTATTTTATTTGAGCTTATTAAAGTGCTGCTATAATATTTCTTCTCTGTTCTTTTTAAATCATTTAGATTTATTTTCAAATTGGACTGCTAGTGATTTAATTATTTTATAGCTTTTTATTATATTACATTTTTGGAGGTGATACCCATTTTCTACAGAAACACTCAATGGAAAAAAGGAGAAATACTTATGTTAAAGCACCATTCTGCAGGACTCTTACGACTGACAACACTTAAGAGTACTTTCTTTACTCCCAGCTGTGTAATATGGTAGTGAATACTACTCTATGTTTTACATCTCAGCTGATGGGATTGGACAGATAAGACACAATTCATGGCTAAAAACCCAGAAAACACAGCTCCTTTAAAGTGCCACATGTGAGGAGGCTACACTTACTTAACTGCCTTAAAAGACCATCAACAGTACGATTTAAAGCTCACAAGGGTTCTGGAAATATAATGATACACTGTAATTCCATGGAATCAGGCATTACTTTCTCAGGTTTAAGCATATATTCAACCTTGTTTTCCACCAAGTGCTGATCTGCATGAGATCTGTTTCTTCTCATCACCAATTCCCAGTATTACTTACTTTCCTCCCCACCTACTTGCCTTTCTTTTCCCTCCCAGCAAGTGCCAGCCTTCAAAATTAGCCTTTCTCTGTTGCACCAAGAATATCTAGTCTCAATTCTCTATTTCATCTTCCTTTCCCCATTTAGTTCAGATCAGATCTCTGTGCCGTTGACATCCAACTCAAATGGCTTTCTTCTCATGTGCATGGGTTACAGGGCAAAGGAGAACAAGAAATAGGTTTAAACAGACACCTTGTTCCACCCCCTACTCCCTCACTCCACCCCCTCCCTGCAGCCCCGGTACCTTAGTTTTAAGACACAGCTCAAATGGGTCAGAAGATAAGTAAACAATTTTACCTGGTTTATAACACAGTCAGGCATGGGTGGATTTTTAAATAGTAGGCAAAAAGAGCAACTCTCACAAAACCAGCTAAACCATTTGAAGATAAAGAAAATTCCAGATTGTGGCAGACAGTATAAAAACAGTTGGCCTGGCTGATTCCAAGTGCTGAATAGTACATTTTGCAATGTGAAGCACTTGGCTGTCTGGAAAAGGAGTGTTATGCTAGGAAAACCTCTCATGCATAATACGCATGGACGTCACACACTAACCCATTATTTTTTCTTTCTCTGTGATTCTTCTTCTTCGAGCTTCCTGATTGAATTGCGCACTCCTGTTGCCCCATACAGTAATTCTGTACCTTATTTAAATTAAGGCTGGTGTTTTTTTCTTGTCTCTCTATTTGTTTCTCTTTTTTTCAGAAACATTAAATTGGACTTTGGAACATGCTGTTATAACAGATTTGAAGAACAAGACAGATGTATGGGCAATACCATGCCCTCAAATCCATCATTACAGAAAGTTAATTGAAGAGGTTTTAGGAATACAATAAAAAATCAGAGGTGGCATAGGGACACTATAGAAGAGTCTAATCAACAAAGTTTTTTTGTCAGCTGACTCAAATGCCTTTTTATATCCTGACTACGAGTTGGTTTTAGATGTATATTGAATGTGTATTGAAAATGGCAATTATTCCTGTCAATTTGACTTTTTAAACTTTAATTCCTTCTTGGAGTTCTTCTTACAAACCCTGACTTCCAAGGCCCAGTAGTACCAAACACAATATTCTCTTCAGTAAAAAAGAAAGCATTGAAAAAAACCTGATTTTGCTTTAAGTCTTAAATTAAAATCTGAGTTACAGTCTTAGCTTAGATATATAATTTATAATTCTAAGCCTATCCCTCAGCCTTCTGTATCAGTCTTCCTCAACATGCACATCTGTACATTCAAGAGGCATTCCTCATTCTTCTCAAAATCAAGATTCATAGTCATGGACTCTACTCTTTCCTGGAAAAGAGCAACCCAGATGTGAGAGAAATTTGATCCATCTCTCAGCTCAAAGTACTTTTTGTTCCCTTTTTTTGTGAGACAGAGAAGTGTTTTCCCTGCCAGAAGTGAGGACTTACACCATCTCATCTATGGATCAATTTTCATAGAAAGCCCCAGCACCAATTACTTCTGACAAGCATCCGCCATCACTCTACCTACTCACAGCCCCACAGAGCTTCACATACTTCACCTGCCTTGTACAGCACCTTAAACGAGAGCTCTGGGACTGGAATCACAGTGTGTGACAGGGCACATCCAGCCATGTTTTTGGCGGATGGCAGGTACCAGCAGACACTGGAAACTCTCCCTTGCTAACTTTGCATGACTGGTGCTCTGTGGAAAAACCTCTACTGCATAAGAGAGAAGAGGCATAGAAGAGGTAGATTTTTGACCTTCATCATGCATGTTAAGAAGCATGTGTCCCAAAGAATCTCTTCAGATGCTAATCTTCCCAAAGAGCAACAGACATTGAGCCTAAAGGCACTGATAACATCAATAGTATGCCCTCCAAAATATTAATTCAGGAGCAAGCACTCCAGCAGATGTATTCCTTTAGGCTTGAGGTCACCTTTCATTGGTTGCTTTATTGAAGGAATTTTTCCCGAAACAGCAGTTGCACCCTGGTGCTGCAGCAAGCTCCAAATAATTCCCAGTATTAGCTGTAAAGAGAAATAAGAGAATGAAATTGGTCAAAGAAACAGACAGTACTGAGACACACACAGGGGATATACAAGGTAAGGGAAAGTGTAGTTTGTGTCTATATTTGCTTTCACTATTGGATGTGGAGTCAGTAATCTCCACCTTCAATTCCAAATGTCTTTGTCTGAGCCTTCCCCACAAAGTGAAACAAATCCCTGCAGATTTAACACAGGCAACTTTCAGAACAACTTTGTTCCATATAAAGCATGCTAATGATACTGTGAACCCAACAGTCCCATGAAGGGACTGAAAAGAGAATCAACTATGCAAAACTCAGCTTTTGAGCCATTATGCAAAAATATTTTAACCATCTTGGAGCCTTTCTTCATAAGTATTTTGTTTCTATTTAGTGTGAAATTAGCAGAGATCACTTATGACGGGAACACAGTTGCATTGACTAGAATCTAAGGGAATCAAATCAAGAACTACTATTTGGTAAAATCCACCAAGCCCCTATGACTTAAGTTAGTTTCTTGAAATGGCCAGAATATGATTTTCAAACGTTTTAAAGAATGTCTGACGGTCTCAACAAACACACATTTAGAAAGACTCTATCTCTTTCCTAAATGCATTCCTATAAAAGTAGAAAAGCAAAGTATGAGTGGCAACAGAAGGTCAGAAAAGTAAAATGTCTAATTGACCTGTGTAATACACAGGTTTATTCACAGACTCAGGACTCAGTCTCACTTCTCCAGATGATCCATCATGTACTACCTGGTACTAAAACCCAGGCATCACATCACTTTGGAATAAATTAATACAAGGAGAAGGTCTTTTTCTTGTGTCGCCTTCCATCCCACCACCCCTGAAGCAAGAATTGAACTGTATTTTGTCCAAAGGCAGAATTAAACCTTCAGATCTTTTTTTTTCCCCCCAGGCTGTATCTGCAATACTTCAGCTGTCAGTAAGTATGTGTAGCTGATCCTGTTAGAGTGCACTGTATCTCTCCTCAGAATCTCACCTTTCCAAAAGTAGGAATGGAATACTCATGGCTAAGCTGTCACTTTGATTTTGACCTTCAGAGTGCATTTTCCATTCCTTCTTTTGAAGTCTGAGACTAGCTGCTTACTTCTGTTGCTACTATCTTTGTATGCTAACCTGCACATAGTAGTTTTTCACACAGAAACTGAGGGAATACCCTAAAATTAAGCTAGCATACTTAACCAACTGGACAAAATCAAAAAACTCCAGAAAAAACAAATAGCAGTAGGAGACAGGTTTGGGTCTCTGGATACATATCTAACCTACAGACTTTATTTATTTAGCAATGAAGGGTTGAGTTCTCTACAGTAAGGAACGAATTTTGGATGGAGATTTTGGTATGCTTTTAAGGGGGATATGATTTGTAAAGGCCACAAGAGCTCTGTTTTATTTATGACCTACTTCAGAATTGGTAGTACATTCATTATCTTAGCAATACTGAACAGAGTATAGGTGAACTGACAGACAGAAAAGCAGAGAAGAACAAGACATGTCAACATACCTGCGTTCAAACAGCTATGTCACCTTTGAGACAATAATGATACTACAGGTTTAAAGACTAAAAAATTATCAGGCAAAACCCAGCTTTTTTATTAAACAGGTCATAAAAGTCACAGTGAACTCTGGTGCTTATAGTTCAAATGTTAACTTAAACATCAAAAAAGAGAAAACAATGGAATATTGTAATGTCAACCTTCATAATAATGGGAAATGAGCTTACAACAAACAGCTCTCAACAAGACCACTTACTATAGAGGATCTTCCAATGTAAATATTTTTTTTTACAGCACTGTGACTTCCTTTTCCAATATTGCAATGACTTCATGAGACAGAAGACACTAGTGGAGATTTTCCAGCTCACCCAACAATACATTTGGCCTGGATAGACAGATCTTCAGTAAAAGAGGATCAAAATTCAGATTGCAAGGGACTGCTTGACTGGTCTCTGTATGAAAAGGGTTTTTTTATATTCTGTCTCAGTTGTTCTTGTTTCAGTCTGTGGACATTGCCTCATTGTGAAGAGCCTGGCTCCATCTTTTTCACGGCTGCTCCATAAGGCCCTGCAAAGCCACCTTTGCTCCCACCTGAGTCAGCTCCTGTTCCTCAGCCTCATCTCAGAGGGCTGGTTCTCCAGCCCCTTTACTGCACTGGTGGATCTGTACTGATCCCATGCCAGTTTCCCAGCCTGTTTTGGCATTGGCACTATCTCATGTAACTTGAATATCTACATCTAAATAAGCTCTTCTTGCATCTCTACTTGCAAAAAGAAATGCATAGCCTCAAAAGACCTATCATACAGATCTGTTATTGCACTGGCTGAACTAATTTCTGACAGTGCTTGTTTTTGCTCCCTGGCTAGAGAGGGAACTCATGCCTAACAGCCACATTTCCTCAGTCAAGTTAGATTACAGAGAATTCAACCATAATGTCACCCTTTTTATCCCCTTTGAACTAATTTTTCAAAAGATTTGTAAAAAATAAAAGAAGGAAAAAACAGTTCTAGGAGGTGGGTCACTACATATGATCCTTGCCTGCGAGTAGATATTTGCTGAAATTGACAAAAAATGACAACAGTCAGCAAGTTTTTTGTTTACAGTTACTTTCACTCAGTAATCCTGCTATCTTCAATGGTTTGGCTTTCCCAGAGCTCATGAAGGTTCCTGTTTTAACAGTAACTTTCCAGGTTTGCTACTAACATCACAAAAAGATCTCTTTTGTACTAGATTTATCATTTTTCCTCATTTTTGCTTCTCTTTGACAAAGAGAAAGATGCTAAAGCATGCCAGCACAGCATGACTTGCCAAAGGACTTCCTGATGCCAGTCAGACAAGCAAAAGGGTTCCTCTCATTTGCACTGGTAGCCATTGCACAAACTGGAATTTAATAGAATGAACCAAAGCAAATGTTTAATAGAGCAGGGTGAACAGTCAAAGCAAACAGTTTGTAAATAACCCACTAGCTGAAAATTCAAATTCATCCAAGAAACTTCAGCAAACATGAACCACTAACACACTGTCCAAAAACCAGGAATGACTCCCACTCAAGGAAAAAGAAAGGGAAAAAAAAGCTAAATTAGCATAAAATTAGCAACAATTCTATTTGTTAGGCCTTAACCTTTACATTAATTTCTATAAGGCAAAACTGTTACTCTTTGTTCAGCTTGAGGATTGAATAAAAACTCTCTACGAAAGTATATTTGCACATTCAACCCAGAAAATCTTTATTTTTTTCAGACTTTCCACCTAGCGGGAGTATCACATTTTGTCAAAAATTGAAAATCAATGGCAATTATTATTCAAAGATTTTATTACCAGTGTTCTTCCTTTACAGAACTTTTGTATATTGCAATTTTTATAGATTTTGCTCATAAAATCATGGGCAAACCTCTCAAAAATACACCTATGAATTATAGATGAGTCCCTTTCTTTTAAGAAATTATCTAAATCAATTTTTCATTTACCTCCAAAGTAAAAATTACACTGTTATATGATTTTTTTTTGATGTTTAGGTCTTGAGAGTACCCTTGCCTGATACACTGGTTTGGTAAGGAACATGCCTTTACTAGAGAGCAGCCCTTGTTCACTTCATATTGTATCTTATCTTTGCAGGAGAGCTGTCTTTGAACTCATGTACTCATACAAAGTAAGTCTGAATGATGTACAACAGTTGCTTGCAACTTAAAGACATTGGAGCTCAGAACAGTTTTTTGTAGTTCAGTGATAAAACTATAAATGAACTCTTTGAAAAAAATCCCCAAGTGGTTAAATCACATTACAAAGTAGTGACATTTGGCTAAGGAATCAAAACCAGACAAATAAATAATTATAAATGTATGTTTGAGCAGGCTGTGCCTGTGAAGGAAGATGAGTCACTTCATTTTTTTTATGTTGGCCTTGTGACAGCTGAGCAATGTAATTATCTTCTTTTTCATTGTGCCGGTTTTAACTCATTGGTATTAGATTTTTATTTTTTCCAGATTCTAATTTCTGTGATGGGTGCAGTTCAAGGCTCAGGGAAGAAAAGCATTGACATAATTAGGTTTGCTCAGGTTTCATCCAAATAATATTTCAGGATTTTAAATAAAAATAAAGCCAAACTTTTGCTTTTATGGACCAAAATAATGGTTAATAAATATTACTAGTAAACAGTTTTAAATTGTATTAATTTACCTTCATTTAAAATAATGAAAAACAAAACAACAACAGAAAGAAATCCTTTCAACCAGGGCATACAATTTACTGAATCCATACTATGCATAAGATGTATTTGAAAGGTATATAAAGCAAGAATTATGTTTGGGGTTTTGTTTCTTATGCCAAATAAAATAAAAAAAAGAAAAAAATACTATATTTACTCTGCCAGTTGATTTATGAAATATGCATGAGTACAGGGCACTAGCCCCAAAACACATAGACAAATGAAAAATACACAAAAATCTTGAGGTACATACACAACAGAAAGTGTGGGTATACCTTCATATAATCTTTTTCTTATCATCACATGTATCCCAAATGGAATTTTGATGTGATATCAAAAAAATTCCTTCCAAAATCAGGCTTTGAGAAGATTCCTGAAACTGACTTAAGTTGGACAAGTGTTAAGACAGAGTTAGCTTCAGAATCACATGTATTTCTCTTTTTACTAATGAGCTTGAAGACCAAGCTCCTGAACAAGCTTGCTCATCACAAATAATGGGAATAAAAAAAAAAGCAAAAAAAAAGCATTCATGGTAATGTAGCATACAGAGTAGAAGGCAGTGATATTTTACATTACTTTGGAATATGGGATTCAAACAATCAATGTGAGTACCTACCATAGTAGACACATTGACATCTACAATAGTACATTTGTATACTGTAGCATACAATAGTACACTATACACAGACATGTACACTAAAATGAGATAGCTGTGACCTAGAATAGATATCTGTAAAACAAGTATCTGAATTTAGTGAGAAGAATATCACCTGAAGGGACAAACATACACAGTCCAGTCATCAAGCTTTTACCTAAAACATTGCCCAGCAGTGCAAAAGGAATATCACCTGGCATCTCATTATCTAAGCTGACTAAGGAGTCAGATGAGCACTGAATTGATGGTTGTGCACGTGGATAAAACAGGGAAAACTATCCTGGCTTTCAGACCACGTCTGTTCTCCAAACAACATCACTTTGGCCTTGCTTGGTTTGCATTACAGCTCCACAGTAGAGGAGGTACAAGTAGGTTTGCAGTGTCTGCTCTGCCAGAGCTCTGCAGGAACACAGGTATTCCCACAGTGATACAGGTGCTGTCATACAGTGTGAACTGTGGGAGGCACACCTGTCTGCAGCCAAAAACACCACATCAAATCCAGGTTTCATTACTCATTTTGTAGCTCAGTGACATTTCCATCAGCTCATACAAGCTCTAACAAAGAAAAGAGCAATTTTGCACCACTGACTTTGGAATCCTCTGTGCTGCAGTAGATATTTTTATTAGCCCATAATACTGCTGAGTGAGTCATACAGAGACATTTATGAATATGAGAAATGAGAATTTTTTAAGAAGATGACATGTCATTTTGACCTTAATATTAAATTCAGAACTTCTGTGGTGAAAACCAGTGCAGATTACCTGTTTACACAAAAGTATTCTGGTACTGCACAATTCTCCCAAGCAGTACATTTTGCACATCCAGCAACTTTCTTGCATGATTATCAGTAGTAAGCAATCCAATGGCAACACTATATAAGAGTAAAAGGAACCTATTAAAACTAAAACCACTAGGCTCTGTGTTCAAGGCATTCAAAAGTTGAAGTCAGAAGCATTACTAATGACAGGCACATGTAATAAGATCTGTGTGGTGAGGCAATGCATCGTTGCGGCCAGATTTAGAGCCAGATCATCACTTTAGAAATATCAATAGCTGGATAAGGTCCAAGTTACTTCTTCATCAAAGCAGTATGACTCCTGACTTCAGTGAAAATAATAACCTGAGTTTGTGGAGACAAAGTCCCAATCAATAATGAATCTTAACATGTCTATGTGATCTTCTGCCCTCCCAAATGGCACTCTGCCAGCAGTGGCTGCTCATTGAAAACTTAGTGGCAAGTGTGGGCTTGTGAAAATTGAACAAAAATATTATATCTGAAGCATGTTTTACCAGAAAAACTACGACGCAACTGTAAAATGTAGCTATGGGAAAACTAGAGAAACATTAGATTGTGGTTATTACATTTCTGATATGAAACGTAACCTGACACATTCATGTTTAAGACCCTAAAGAAATCACACAAGACCTCAGTCCTTCAAGCCACCTCCCCAGTGGCCAGTGAATCTTTTCATTTCTCTGGATTGCTTGCCAGCCTTGAAACTGAAAACAGTATCAATTTTGTTGTTTAACAGAACGCCACGGAATAGCTATAGGCCACCTATCACTGCTATGTGACTCCGAGTTAGAGACACACAGCTTTGAACCATGCACATTTCATTATGCCAGCTTAAATTTCTGATGCTTTGCTTCTCCAAATAATCCAGTACTGACCAACAAGGTCCTTAGAAACCTCTAGGGAAACAGGATTTGTTTTACTAAATTAGACCCCTGACCCATTTAATCTTTTCCCTGGTCACATGACTACAAGGATAGATTTCGCTATAACTCAAAGATTGATTTATATGCCAAATTGCAGGTGCTATTCTTTATTTTGAATTTTTATTATAATAAATCTAGATGTGAATTATAGCTTTAGAATCACTACATTCTTAAAATATATTTCAAAACACGTCCTAAAGATCTCAATTCTATAGCTAAGGCTCACATGAGGAAAGATGATAATTTTAAATGATTGCTTGATCAGGTTTCCTCTATGATCAAGTTCTAAGCTATTTGCACGAACATGCTGACACAAATACACAATTCCCCATGCTCTGGGAAATCTGTTTTACCAGTAGTAGGTTAGGACTGAGCCCCCAAATAAATGTCTTGCACACTATGCAACTGTATTACTTTAGTAAGTGTTAAAGTAGATGTTAAAATTAAAAATACCCATAGCCACTACTCTGATAGAAAAGTATCTCAGACATGCATTTGAACAGACATTCCTGCAGGATCGAATGGGAATTCATCAAACAGCATATATGCTTGCCTAGAACACCCACTGATGCTGGCAGCATAGCCATATGGGAAAATTCTAACTGAATCAGGAACTCTTAACTGCTTCAAGTCATGTTTTCATCTGGGCTTCCAGACATGACATTACTGTTCCACTCAAATGTCCTGCATGCATGGTCAATGGATAATTTTCATACATGTACATATGTGAATGATATATACAGAATCCAAAGGCCAGAACAATACATTTTAGTCAGACCATTCCAAATGTTTCCTGGAGCGCATATACATGTATTAAATTCCACAAACCCTGAATTTGTAGTATTTCTGTAGAAATAAAGCTTGTTCAACATTTTGACAAAGAAAAGTTGAAAATCAGGCTTCTGAACTCATGTTTATATGCTTTAAGAAATGACCCGTTTTTCAAAAGCACTGAGCCTTCGGTGATTTTGGCGGATTTAGGCTAGAGGTTTTCTAATAGAGCTGAAACAAATGCCTAATCTGTTCCTTTCGTGGTTGCTGGAAGTATTATTGTTCACTTCAGCTGAGCTCAGCTACTAACTTTTAGGCTCTGCTTTTGAAAAAGAGGTAGTCATAGGAACCGAATACTGAAGAAGGGCAGGGTTTCAGAACACTGCCACCAAAACACACTCTCTGTTTCCGAGTGTTTACTGTCACGGCTTGTTTGAAAGACTAACAGGTGTATGAGAAAAAGCATATGAGAAAGATGTCTTCTTGTTTCAAAATAATTTAATCCTACCATATTCCCTACGCCCCCCTTGCCTGGGCCTTGAAAGAGGAGATATGCCATCTGTTTCAATAAAACATGAAAAGTACACACACGTGACTAGGGCAGTGATAGAACTAGGGAGAGCAAAAAAGGAACCTATCTTTAAAATTAAATATGGAAAATTATGAAACAATAAAACACCTGTCCTTTCAGTACTCTATTCTACCGTACTCAGGGAAAGCTTAACTACAACAACTATACTTATAAATTTTCATTGGAGCATCATATTTTTCCCATCATCAAAGCTACAAAAAAATTATAATTTAAATCAATAGTTTGAAGGAGTTCAGAAAGCACAATTCTTCCTATTTGTTTTTAATTTTCATTTCATTTATTGGTTATTAGCAGAATCTTCTCGACTGTGTTTCTCTTCTACGTACCTTTTCTTTTAGTGATTTTCTTCATATTGCAGCTGATGCACTTTTCAGCATTTTTGTTATAATTACCAAATTCAGAATGAAAAGGAAAACCACTTAATTATGTAATTGTCTTAGAGACAGCATTATAATTAAAGCTCTCAGAAGAGCAGCCCAGAGGGATGCGTTGTACAGAAAGGTAAAGAATATATAATACAAGCATCTCAGAAAAGGTCGAAGAAACACTGCAGGAAAAGAAATTATACATGCAAACTGAACAGATGCCCTAAAGAACTTTATACCTTAATCAACACGAAATATCACATTTCCATTAACAGTGCATAAGCAGCAAGACTTGTCACCATAAAACAGCTATTCAGAAGCTAAAACAAGTATACATGACTTTACAAGAAATAGTGTTAAAAATAAAATATATGGCAAAGATTAAGAGGAAAATTAAAAATACAGGTGAGGCTAATCTGCAAACAAGTTAAAAGTTTATTAAGTAATGTATAAAAATGTATAAAACCAATAAAAGCTGAAGATGTCCTCATTGAAGGATTAATCTAAAAGGTTTTTTTTATTGTTTTGAAAGATCTTCAAGTTGTCGCACTGAAAGTGTGCAAATGTTGTATTAAAAGTCAGTTTAAACTTTTTTGGCACAGATATCCAAGTTACTCTGCTTTCCTAAACTTCGGAAGTATTTGCAGCTGCACGCATCAAAACGAAAACCAGCGGGACTGTCTTATACAGCAAAAGGGCGAATCTAAAGAAGTTTCACATTTATGACTTGCATGAGAAATTCTCCCATTAAATCCAAGAGAAATATGAACATTTACCCAGTTAAAAAGTCTTAACCCTTTCATTCTGGCTTTGTAAGGTGATGACATGGGAGGGGATGATCAGGTGGTAGGACTGGTTAAAACCTATCAAATTTCTGCTGATGCCTATAGACAAAAAGAGTCACTGTGCACACTCAAAAAGTCCCACCAGTTGCAAGCCCACCGAAGTGCTTCAAACTCATGTGGAGAATGGTCTCTCTGTATATAACTTGCATCTCTGAATTTACAGCACCGGAGTTCTTAAACTATATCTCCTGAATGCCATCACCACACTGAAAATACTATTACAATTGAAGCTAACAGAATATGTAACAATTATCTTCTTTTTCATGCTAGAAACCTCAAACTGCCACAGAAGAAATCAGCTTCCTTCTGTTCCCGGCAGTTAACATTTATTCTACAAGTGTTTTGACACTTGGCAGTAGATAATTACTGGCTACACTTTCTGCCATGAAGTACTTTCCTTTGATAATTGAGAAATCCTTTGAATTGAGGACAGTTCACTTTTCTACTGCTAAAGATTGTGAGCAATTAGTATGTAAATTACAATCTGACACCAATAGCTCATATGGACAAGATAATGCTCAGGTACTGAAGACTACCTGTGTATAATATAAAAGTGAGAGAAAAAAAATGATTTTTACAAGTTTCAAAGCGTTTAACTTAAAATGGACCAGAACACAGAACTGCTTGCTTCCTTCTGCCAGTGTGAGCCAAGGCACAAGCTCAGTGAAAATCAAAAGACACAAATTTGTCAAGAAGAGTCTTCTTTCACTTCCCTTCTTCACAGATTTATCTTCGCTACATTTGGACTCACACTTCTGTGATGCTTGTCTGTGTGGCACCCATGACAAAAGGGGTTCCAGAAAGAGAGATATAAAAGAGTCAAACCAGTGCTCAAGTCTGTGACTGTTTTAACAGTTCCAGAGGTGTTACCCAGTGCTTGAATAAATCAGGACACGGCAACCTGATAATCAGCTCCTGCTTCTGTCTTCCAAGTTCCCTCAGTGCACTTTTTGCAACTATAAAGAACTAGCAATTTTTTTATTTTCCATATATGTCCGTATGTATGCCTATAAAGCTCATGCCCCTTTCCAATGAAATTACTGAATCTGTGTCTTTATTGTACAGATTTGAG
The DNA here is from genome assembly GCA_013396655.1 of Campylorhamphus procurvoides. Lineage (NCBI taxonomy): Eukaryota > Metazoa > Chordata > Aves > Passeriformes > Dendrocolaptidae > Campylorhamphus > Campylorhamphus procurvoides. Next base: position 62,517 of record WBMV01005981.1, on the reverse strand, counting down.
GCATTCATTCGATAGATCAGAAGGCATTCTCCTAATCCTTCATTGCAACTGGTTTGACAGTTTTCTTTCGTAACTCCGTGGGAAAAAAAAAAAACATTTATACTTCACTTTTGTTCCTTCAGCTACCTGTTGCTTCCCTGATTTATCCCTCTGTGCCTGCGGGTACTCCTTTGCACAGGGAAGAGCGGGGAAGGCCTGCGGTACGCACAAAACCCCTGGAGCTATGCCGCTGACACACCTCCATGGATCCCTCCTTTCCCATGGACCGCCCCCTTCCCATGGACCGCCCCCTTCCCACGGATCGGCCCCCGGGCCGTGGCTGTGCCTGTGCTGCCGTGCAGGCCCCGCCGCGGCCATGCGCGCCCCCTGCCGGCGCGGGGGCAGCGGCGCGCACAGCGCCCGTGGCGGGGAGGCGGTGGCGGCGCTCCCAGCGCCCCCACTGGCTGCTGGCGCCCCAGCGGCAGCCAATCAGAACGCAGTTGTCAGGCGCTCCCGTCTATTTTTAGCCCGCGCAGACGTGCGCGCGGTGGCGGTGGCGCGCGGCCGGGAGGCCGGTGAGGCGGCGGCGGGGGGAGCAGAGGGGCCGCCTAAATAAATAAATAAATAAATAAATAGGTAGCGATGTCTGCCGCACCCGCGGATGGCTGCGCAGACCGGTCCATCCCTTGCCCTCCCGGCTGTGCCTTGCCTGGCCTGGAGCGTGGGGAAGGGCCGGTGTGCACGGTGCGGGGAGCGTTTGGTCTCTGGAACGAGGTGGCATCAAAAGGGAAAGGTTGGGTTACCGGCACGGGCTAAATTCTGCATCTTTAAAATACTATTTTGCATAGTCTCAAATTCACACACAAAATAGCTGGCTATCTCTGTAATGGAAGTGCTATTGTGTAATCGAATTGTGCTACGGTGTGATTGACAGTAAGGAAAACTGTCCTAATGTTTAAATCAAGACTTAATGTCAGTGTATTACAGAAATGTCAAAGAAAAAAAATGATCTTGCTAATAAAGTTTTTTAAGGCCCTTGTATAAACATAAAAGGTTTAGACGTTCATCTAAAGATATGAGTACTTAGCCCTAGGTGATCAGCTGGTGTGGGGCTTGTGTGTAATGATGGATCATAATAGCTCCTGAATCTGCTGAAAAAAGAGTGGATGAAATGCAGACTTATCTGTGCACTTAATCTGCAGCCCCCCAAAGGAGTAAACTGATCTGCAGCTCTTGTGCTCACCCTACAGCACAGGATTGGATTTCACTGCCCATGTGCACCAAGATACTTGAGAAGAAAATCTTTCAAAATGAGACAGATTCTCCAAACTCAGCCAACTGCCATTTGTTTTTGCAATGAAAAGTATTCCCTAACACATCTTGCAGTATGAGAGTGGAATATTGCCTGGCTGCTCCTTGTCATCACCAGCCTTTAAGAGATGGTCAGTGCCAGGCTGTTCTGAAATCCTTGTAGTTATTACTGGATCTCCAGGGATGCTTTTCAGTTGCCAGTAGGACATTCCAAATCGGCAGTGAGACAAAAGAACAAAATCTGCTGTGACAAAGTTTGAATGCCATTTCAGAAAAGTGGCCTGTAGATTTAAAATCTGGCTNAAAAACAAGTATACATGACTTTACAAGAAATAGTGTTAAAAATAAAATATATGGCAAAGATTAAGAGGAAAATTAAAAATACAGGTGAGGCTAATCTGCAAACAAGTTAAAAGTTTATTAAGTAATGTATAAAAATGTATAAAACCAATAAAAGCTGAAGATGTCCTCATTGAAGGATTAATCTAAAAGGTTTTTTTTATTGTTTTGAAAGATCTTCAAGTTGTCGCACTGAAAGTGTGCAAATGTTGTATTAAAAGTCAGTTTAAACTTTTTTGGCACAGATATCCAAGTTACTCTGCTTTCCTAAACTTCGGAAGTATTTGCAGCTGCACGCATCAAAACGAAAACCAGCGGGACTGTCTTATACAGCAAAAGGGCGAATCTAAAGAAGTTTCACATTTATGACTTGCATGAGAAATTCTCCCATTAAATCCAAGAGAAATATGAACATTTACCCTGTTAAAAAGTCTTAACCCTTTCATTCTGGCTTTGTAAGGTGATGACATGGGAGGGGATGATCAGGTGGTAGGACTGGTTAAAACCTATCAAATTTCTGCTGATGCCTATAGACAAAAAGAGTCACTGTGCACACTCAAAAAGTCCCACCAGTTGCAAGCCCACCGAAGTGCTTCAAACTCATGTGGAGAATGGTCTCTCTGTATATAACTTGCATCTCTGAATTTACAGCACCGGAGTTCTTAAACTATATCTCCTGAATGCCATCACCACACTGAAAATACTATTACAATTGAAGCTAACAGAATATGTAACAATTATCTTCTTTTTCATGCTAGAAACCTCAAACTGCCACAGAAGAAATCAGCTTCCTTCTGTTCCCGGCAGTTAACATTTATTCTACAAGTGTTTTGACACTTGGCAGTAGATAATTACTGGCTACACTTTCTGCCATGAAGTACTTTCCTTTGATAATTGAGAAATCCTTTGAATTGAGGACAGTTCACTTTTCTACTGCTAAAGATTGTGAGCAATTAGTATGTAAATTACAATCTGACACCAATAGCTCATATGGACAAGATAATGCTCAGGTACTGAAGACTACCTGTGTATAATATAAAAGTGAGAGAAAAAAAATGATTTTTACAAGTTTCAAAGCGTTTAACTTAAAATGGACCAGAACACAGAACTGCTTGCTTCCTTCTGCCAGTGTGAGCCAAGGCACAAGCTCAGTGAAAATCAAAAGACACAAATTTGTCAAGAAGAGTCTTCTTTCACTTCCCTTCTTCACAGATTTATCTTCGCTACATTTGGACTCACACTTCTGTGATGCTTGTCTGTGTGGCACCCATGACAAAAGGGGTTCCAGAAAGAGAGATATAAAAGAGTCAAACCAGTGCTCAAGTCTGTGACTGTTTTAACAGTTCCAGAGGTGTTACCCAGTGCTTGAATAAATCAGGACACGGCAACCTGATAATCAGCTCCTGCTTCTGTCTTCCAAGTTCCCTCAGTGCACTTTTTGCAACTATAAAGAACTAGCAATTTTTTTATTTTCCATATATGTCCGTATGTATGCCTATAAAGCTCATGCCCCTTTCCAATGAAATTACTGAATCTGTGTCTTTATTGTACAGATTTGAGGCATTCATTCGATAGATCAGAAGGCATTCTCCTAATCCTTCATTGCAACTGGTTTGACAGTTTTCTTTCGTAACTCCGTGGGAAAAAAAAAAAACATTTATACTTCACTTTTGTTCCTTCAGCTACCTGTTGCTTCCCTGATTTATCCCTCTGTGCCTGCGGGTACTCCTTTGCACAGGGAAGAGCGGGGAAGGCCTGCGGTACGCACAAAACCCATGGAGCTATGCCGCTGACACACCTCCATGGATCCCTCCTTTCCCATAGACCGCCCCCTTCCCATGGACCGCCCCCTTCCCATGGATCGGCCCCCTTCCCACGGATCGGCCCCCGGGCCGTGGCTGTGCCTGTGCTGCCGTGCAGGCCCCGCCGCGGCCATGCGCGCCCCCTGCCGGCGCGGGGGCAGCGGCGCGCACAGCGCCCGTGGCGGGGAGGCGGTGGCGGCGCTCCCAGCGCCCCCACTGGCTGCTGGCGCCCCAGCGGCAGCCAATCAGAACGCAGTTGTCAGGCGCTCCCGTCTATTTTTAGCCCGCGCAGACGTGCGCGCGGTGGCGGTGGCGCGCGGCCGGGAGGCCGGTGAGGCGGCGGCGGGGGGAGCAGAGGGGCCGCCTAAATAAATAAATAAATAAATAAATAGGTAGCGATGTCTGCCGCACCCGCGGATGGCTGCGCAGACCGGTCCATCCCTTGCCCTCCCGGCTGTGCCTTGCCTGGCCTGGAGCGTGGGGAAGGGCCGGTGTGCACGGTGCGGGGAGCGTTTGGTCTCTGGAACGAGGTGGCATCAAAAGGGAAAGGTTGGGTTACCGGCACGGGCTAAATTCTGCATCTTTAAAATACTATTTTGCATAGTCTCAAATTCACACACAAAATAGCTGGCTATCTCTGTAATGGAAGTGCTATTGTGTAATCGAATTGTGCTACGGTGTGATTGACAGTAAGGAAAACTGTCCTAATGTTTAAATCAAGACTTAATGTCAGTGTATTACAGAAATGTCAAAGAAAAAAAATGATCTTGCTAATAAAGTTTTTTAAGGCCCTTGTATAAACATAAAAGGTTTAGACGTTCATCTAAAGATATGAGTACTTAGCCCTAGGTGATCAGCTGGTGTGGGGCTTGTGTGTAATGATGGATCATAATAGCTCCTGAATCTGCTGAAAAAAGAGTGGATGAAATGCAGACTTATCTGTGCACTTAATCTGCAGCCCCCCAAAGGAGTAAACTGATCTGCAGCTCTTGTGCTCACCCTACAGCACAGGATTGGATTTCACTGCCCATGTGCACCAAGATACTTGAGAAGAAAATCTTTCAAAATGAGACAGATTCTCCAAACTCAGCCAACTGCCATTTGTTTTTGCAATGAAAAGTATTCCCTAACACATCTTGCAGTATGAGAGTGGAATATTGCCTGGCTGCTCCTTGTCATCACCAGCCTTTAAGAGATGGTCAGTGCCAGGCTGTTCTGAAATCCTTGTAGTTATTACTGGATCTCCAGGGATGCTTTTCAGTTGCCAGTAGGACATTCCAAATCGGCAGTGAGACAAAAGAACAAAATCTGCTGTGACAAAGTTTGAATGCCATTTCAGAAAAGTGGCCTGTAGATTTAAAATCTGGCTGAAAAAAAAAGTTGTTTATTCTGTTATTGCCAGAACATTGATATAGTCAGAAACATTACTTCAATGAAGTTTTGACATGCCATTGAATGTTTTCTCTGTGTTCACGGGTTGTCAGTCTTATGTGCAGATTAAACTTAACTTCTCACAGAGGAAGTTCACGCAGCGTGAATTCCGTTAGCTTTGCTGATCCCATTATGCTCCATAATTCGAGAGTGAAGATTGCTCTGCATAAATATTCATCTAGCATCTTTCAAGTTTTCATTTTTCATTCTGCCACTGCCTGACCCTGTCTGCCACTTTTCTCTGAATAATCATTACTGCTGAGCAACCCATTTGGACAAAAAAGGCAGTTGCAAGACTAAAATACCCAAACAGCACTGGGTGTGTGGATTGTCACTACGACAGGTTACAGCCCATTGCAATTTATAATTGTAGATGTTAAAATAATCTATTGTACTGTTTGCAATTGATGTGCATTTTTCTCTGCAAATATCATGGCTTCTAGCTCACATAGAGGCCATATTGAACACAGGAGTAGCAGGACCCCAGCTTTCAGTGTGAGCACTCCAAGCCCAAATTATAAATTTTTCCTGTTTTAGTTCCAGTAGGTTTTCTAATTGTATCAGTTGCGTTTTTTTGATTTTTTTTAAGTGTGATTGCTATCAGTCCCCAATCCAAAGGCTCTGCTTGTGCATTGAGGTGAACTGGAATTGGTGAAAATAAACAAATGTGATGTGTCTTTATGGTGGCACAGGGTCCAGTCAAGGGCTTCTTCCATATCAAGTGAGTTTAAAAGGCTACACATTAGAGAATTTAAGCCCAAACATGATGAAATTGACCATGATTCTCTTGTGAATCCTCAACAGATATTGGGTTATGAATGTCTGTTCTCCACAATTTTTTAATCCAGCCAGTAAAGGAAATTGCTATCCTGATCTCTTCCCAGGTGTATTGTCTTGCGTTTCAGGTCCTGTGTTTCCAGCATGTGAGAACAGGCATAGATTTTCTACGTAAGCTAAGGGGATTGCAACCCCATCCCCCTCCACTAGTGTTGCAGCGTGTGGAGCGTATTTAACTGTGCATGTTATACCTGTGCACATTAGCTGTTTCTTCTCAAGGAAGACCATGTATGGATTTCCCCACCTTCCCCCTCCAACTCATACCAGCTGAGTTACCTACATTTGGGAAAATCTGAGTCAGCACCCCTGAAATGCAAGGAAAGACAGTCCCTGGGAGAGTCATTCTCCAGATCATGGGGTCTCACATACATGTTTCCATACTATGACTTCAGGGAGAGGAGCAAGACAACTCTTTCAGTGGCTCAAACTTGCAGTCACAGATCCCTAACACAGAGATCCTCCAGAAGAAAGCCCACCCCCTGCCATCCAAAGCAAGCAGCTGCCTGAGAAAGGCAAGAGACACCACAGGGATGCATTCCCGTGGCAGGAGCGTGACAAGCCACTTCAGAGGCTGTGCTGCAGACCTTCCTGAAGTTTTCCTTAGGCAAAGCATTGGAGAGCACAGCCTGTTCTCTCATGCAGTACTCTGAGACAAGCTGGCAAAGGGAGATGTGCTTTTCTACTGATAAGATGCATACTTTTGCCAGGTACTATCATAACATCTTTTTTCTTTCCCTTTATTTTCATCCAGTCAGAATTCCCATAGACACCCTTACATAATATCCCTGCTTATCAGTTTGACATCGTAGTTGCAGAAACTGCACCAACAGGCAAAAGCTGCTAGGTAGCAGGCGCCAATGCCACATCAGTGAAAATGAGTAATCATATAAGTCAGGAAGACCAAAGTTGTGAAAATATGCCCTCCTCAAAATTCAAGTTTAAACCAGACATACTGGTTGCTGATTGAAGTGAATGAAATCTCTTGCCAGCTAGACAGCTTTGATCCAGTCCTCTAGTAAAAAACCCAAAAACCAATTCAGAGTGGAAACATTCATGTGACAAAGGCTGTATGATTCAGAAAGGTCTGTTATGGCCTGACTTCAGGGCAGCTGCTTGGCCCTGGTTCTTCATGGATGTACTTGCCTGTGCACTCTCACAGAGACTAACAGAAGCCTGGACATCAAAGAAATGGACCAGTCATTTTCCAACAGAAGACTAGGCTGTTACTCTCTCTGTAAAAACTTCTATGTTCATAAGGACACCCCAGTGTGGTTTAGTGGGAAATTTAGAATGGCAATAATTTTCCCATTCACAGTAGCATAATCCTATTTTTAATGTGCACTTCATATCCACAAGCTTTAAAATAGATGCTGTCTCTGTTTTATGACTGATGCTGACATTAGTACCTCTTAATGCCCTATGCCTTTTTCTAAATGAGAATTGTCATGTAAAAAGCCCTTGTTCTTCTAATGAAGATCAAATAATTTGTAGAGTACATTATATTTCAGACCTGTCATATCAGACTGCATACATCACATTGACTTATGTGTGGTGCAGTCAATCTGCCATGTGAGTGAAGGCTCACAGGCTTTCTGGATGCTTTGGGGCTTGAGCCCTGCAAGCAGTAGATCACAGATGCTTTCTGTCATGTATTAGTAACTGTCTCCGCATGAGGACTGGAAGCCCGGAGTTCCCATAAGTGCTAAAAACATTTCACCTCCAGGACTTATAATGCATAACTTAATGTGCCAGTGAAGCAGTCTGGAAGCTCTTTTTACTTTTTCTCCAAGCCACTTTTAAAAGGATTTCAAGCTAAGAGAAACATTAGTGTGTCATAAAATTTTTAAACTAATGTGACATTCCATGATTGTTTTATTTTTGCCATGAAGGCATAACAACTATAGTCACAGGCAAAAATGCCTTGTTTCAGTCATCTAAGGACAAACTCACCTATTTGATGTTCCTGGCTGAGCAATAAGAGATGAGTAAACCTGACCTATCCTTAATTACAGCATTTTTTGTACATATTCTAGTGGAGTCCCTGGTGAGCTGACAAGACAGTGTCTCCTAGTCCTTCCTTTGCCACTGCGGCTTGCCATGAAACCTTATTAATTGCCATATCCTAGGCCCTGGAAGAAGAGAGGAAATTCAGTGTGGTATTGGCAGTTGCTAACGCAGGTTTAGGAGGAGGTTAGTATTTGAATTTGCTTTTGGCCACACTGGACTAATTTTCAGCATTTTCCTGCTGGGTGTCTCTACCTTTGTGCAACCTCAAATGGTGGAAGCATTACAGATAAGCGTTTATCAAAGGAAGCTGATCTTTTGGAAGCATTAATTTTTGTACTAGAAATAGAAGCTAATTTCCTCTGGTCTGTGCTACATCTGAGCTGCTTCTGAGAAGCAGTTCTTTGAAGGAAATCCAGACATCCGCATTCAGCCCCCATCCCTGATACAGAGCCAACAGATCTGGCTACATTAGCCAATCTGGTCAGTGTCTTATTCTCTGAGTTTGTGAGAGTGTGGCAATGTGCACTGCCTTCTGGACTGGGAATGAGTTCAATAGTGTTTACAATTCATGATAGTGAAGCAATGTAAAGATGTGGACTTATTGTTTTCCAACCATGACTCATGTCCAAGTGCTGACTAACCTGTCCTTAGTGTCATTTCTTACCCAAGTTAGCGAGACTAGGTTACTGCTGGTCCTGAGGCATAGGTTTGAGATCACATTCCAAGCCCATTTCTCCATCCAGTGGTATTTGGAGTCCTTTGCTTCCTTGATGCTGCTGCCAGTTCAATAGAGCCATCTGTAATGGTCGTTTAGCCTCGAGGAATAACATTTGGACCTACACCTGTTTTTAGTGGAGAATTTCTTCTTTTACACAAGATACCTAGAGATGTAGTATCTGTGGGATACCCACTCTATTCTTTACTGGGCAGGCAGAATCCGATTCTGCCTTGAGGGTTTGACTTCTCTCCCTCCCCTTCTTTGTTCCTTGCCAATGCTTCTTTTAACCAGAGAATAGTTAACCTGCCTTGCCCCTCTCCCTGCTTCCTTATTGCTTTGATGCAGCCTTTTATGAACTGAGAAGGAGGTAATCTGATCTCTGGGCAAATCCTTTCTCTGTCTGCAGATGGCTCTAGGCAGAGCAGGGCACACAACTAAATGTGGGTTAGAGAAATTGTGCTGTACCATACGGCAGAAGCAGCTGTACAGCAAGGTAGCATCTGAGATGAAGCCCAAATCTGTGCCTGTCGACGGTTGTGCTATGGCTCTGGCAAGCTTATTTTGTGCTGGCTTCTGGCCTCCCCCATCCCTGAAACATCAGCTTTTAACTGCTGCCAGAGGCACTGTCATTTGCCTTGTTTTCTGTTCGTGCTGCTGTTCCAGGTCAATAGATCCCATGTTCTTCCAGCACTCTGAAAAAATAAATGGTCTCTCATAGCTGGATTCTCCTTGTTTTTCCTTCAAGATAACTATCATCAAGTGAACAAACATTGAAACTGTTCATATTAATACAATTTCTTTGTGTAACTGGTCACTTTTAAAACGTTTTTGGTTTCTGTTTTCTCTTGGGATAGGATTACACATTATGGTGACCAATTAGTTCAAGCCCTGTTATGTTGCTTTTTAGATGTTCAGCAAATATTGGAACAATAGTTATGTAAATCTTGTAGTGTGTGGTTTTTTTTCTTCTTTATGGTAGCATTTTTTGCTGTGAAGTGACACTTTTTAGAAGAAAGCAGACTGTTTCAATTGTAATGATTACACTGAAAGTGAGAGAAATATAATTGCAAATAATGTTCAAGAAGTCAAATATATCCTGACCTTGCTTGGCTTGTTAAGCTGTTTGCACAGCCCTAGTTAATGATTGGACAATTAATAACTGGATCAGTTCCCAAGAACAGGCACAGTTAAATGCTCTCTGCACATCAATGATCTCTGAGTCCAGATGATATTTTTGAAGAGATGACAACTGAGATGTCTTTTAATTCTCCCTTTAATTATATCCACTTGTGTCTTTCCTTACCTTAGAATTTAAGCCCTGGAAGAGATTACTTTTGCACCGTTTGGATTTTTAACTAGATTGCCCCCTTCCTAAGTAGGAGTTGTGGCAGGCTTCCCGTTGTCCCTAATTTATTGTATACATGTGAGACATAACTGAGGGCATTGCTAGAACTCATAAATTCACTATCATAGAATGTAGGATGGAGAAAAATGGATATTTATAACAAAATTGGAAGAAAAATTAAAGCAGAAATCAGTCAAACAAATGAACAGTTCACCTCCCACCTCAGCAAGCATGACTCAGGTGTAAAAGGATTTAAAGTCCATTTATCTGTACAAATGAATGCACTAGTAAAAGACAGTAGTCAAGGTTTTAATACTTATCTTAATATCTCTATAATATGAAAAATGTCCCATATTCCAAAGTGACAGGGTCTCTCATATGTCTCATACATGATTTTTATAAATTCATCTTATTCACAGTTTTTAAAAGTGTATTAGGGAGAAAGAACTCAGTATGTTTTTAAACAGAAGAGGCAGTCTGAAATTCATGAAATGAAAGATCACCTTAAGCTGTTGCTTTGAAGTTTCACCAGAATTTTCCAGCTCATTTCCTGCTGATGGAAAAGTTGCCAAAAGTACTCTCAGCAGAGATAGAACTTATTTGGCCTGCTGAAATCTACACACTTGGAGATTATCAGCAGATCAAAGGCACAAGAGTCAAGCTATATGCTATAGACAATTTACATAAAATTAGTATATATATATATATATATATATCACCGCCTATTTATCTCTAGCTAATTAATGCACTCATTACTTATGCAGGTAGCTCTAAGCAGGATGTGGAAAGATGTGTCAGTGAAATCTCTAGTATGAAAACCACTTTACAGATGATTGCTTTAGACTAAAATACTTTGAGCTGACCCTACTAGATTTGTTTTCTTCCTTTGGAAAACTTTCAGTGATTCTTAAGTTCCTCTCAACTTTTTGCTGTTGTTATTGTTAGAAGGTTTACTGAGTCTGAAGTGCCTCTTATGTTTTATTTTGTACAAGTGTGGTTTATCTTTCATTAGATTATGGTTATTTGAAAAGTGTCCTTTGAACAGGAAAAAAACAACAAAAACTGGGTTTCCTATTAACACAAGTGTTTTAGCTGATAACAGGCCTTGGGAGCTTTGTTTCTTTCCATTTCCTCCCATGGAAGAAGTTTTTTGAAAGATGAGCCTTTCAGTGCAATGTGTTTGCTTTGTGCTGTCCCTCCTGCCATGCTGTGTCCAATGGCTTCATCACCAGTGGGCCTCTGCAGAAGCCCAGAGATGGGGTGGTGGGGACCGGAGAGGAGATGACACAGCCTTGACTCTGATCCCTACCTTCTGACATATGACAAAGCACACATTGATAACTTTCTTTGCTTCAGCCCAAAGACCTACTCCCAACATTGCACTTTAAATAATGTTAAGCAGTGAAATATTAAGGAACAACTACTAGGAAAAAGTACAGGTTGGAATAAAGTGCTCCTCCTGCCTGCTGCGGCAAAGTACTTATCCTCTGTTGGTTGTGAAAGCTCTTACCCCTCATGGAAGTGGCATTTGAGGAAGTCTCTTTGATGCAGCCAAACATCCTGCCTGTGAATTTCAGCTCTGAGAAGGGCTTTAGCAGGGTATTCTGGGGGATCCAGAGGCAGAGGGTACACTTTAATGCTGCATTTTCATGTAATGAACTAAAATGTTTTCTTTTCAACAAATCAGTGGGAAAAATCACATGCTGCGTCTTCCTAAGTTGCCACAAAATATGATTGTCCTTGGTCAGCCCGAAAACAGAGCTTTGGACAAGTTTTACGGTATCCCACACCTTCATTCCTGCCTGGGTGGAGGGAGCACATGTAAGGAGTCAGAAATAAAATTGTTTGGAGAAAAAACATAAAGCGATCCCACTTCAGGTGTAAATCTCATTGTGGTATGGTGTGAAATCACTCTGGGTGCTTCTTTAATTATCTGTAAAAATACAAGGCCAGCATACAAAGCTCATTTTAATAAATTATTTTTTTCTTAACTCCACCTTACTTTGAACGCAGAAAGGTTTCCTACTCTGAGTAGTCAATCCTGATTTATTTCTCATTACTTACTATTTGTTCGCTTGTTTTTAGTTATTGCATTTCTCTTTTCAGAGTAATGCTATATTGTCATGTTTCAGTGTCAGTTTCTAGGCTCATTTGCTGCATAGTCAGCTCAAAATAGCTGCTTTTCCCTTGCACTTATTGTATAAATTCAGTTGGTAGCTGTTACACAGTACCTTCCAGATAATACTGAGTTGCATTCGTTTATATCTTGTGCAACTTTGATGACACCAACAGAGACAGAATATGCTGATGTTTTTTCCAACAAGAATTTGCATCAAGCCCTTGTCGCTTGTCTTTCCCGAGATCACTGTGCAATTAAAATGTATTTAAAATGTACAATGGTCCCTTAATCTTTCTTGATACGGTTACTATGTTTTCATGGAAGAAAAAATTCATTTCTTTTTGATATCTGTGATATTTAAGCTAGTCCTAAAATAAATGTTGCTGTTTGATCTGCCACACAGTATTATTCTGGCAGCTTGAGCTGCTCTCTCACAGCCTTGTTTGTCCAGTCAGATCCTCTTGAGGTAGTCTCATGTTGCAGCTGAGGACTGATCTGTGTTACATGACATGCTCATCTCTGGCCTGTGCACTTTGTGGGAAGGGCTGGGTGAGGTTCTTTGGCAGGATTTATACAACTGCTCAAAGCAGCGGATCATAATGACCTCTCCCTTTAAAATCTCTCAATCGACATCCTGCTTTGTTGAGATACTAATGTTAAAAAAAATGAAAAAAATAAAAATAAAAATTAGGTCAATGAAAAACATCATTCGTCAATGCAGAATACAGGACTTTTCCAGGAAGCAGCAAGACTGTGAGCAGGTAGGGGCAAAATTGTGGGAAGGGCAAGGGGGAATGTGGGGGAAAAAATGTAATTATAGAATCAGATGTGATACAAATCTTACCTATTCTTTGGTAAAAAGGAGTTATCCTAAATATTATCAATTGAATTTAAGCTACAAATATTCCCACTCCTTAGCTGTTTTCAGCTAGATCAATAAAGGACACAGATACCTCTCAACTGTCTCAGTCATATGCAGTTGTAAAACTTAGGTCCTTAAAATGCTTGCTGCACTGCTGCCCTCATTCCTGTGTCCCTTTATCTATGATCCTGATGGGCATTTACAGAAAACGTCCACAAAGTACATAATCCAGTAAAAGGTTTGGGGCTTATTGCCAGCTCCACAGGCTCAGCTGTTAGAGGGCTCACTGGGGTCCAAATTTTGTCAAATCCTTGGCCTGCAGGAATAGATTTTATTCCGTTCCAGATCATCTGTTGAAACTTTTTCATGTGGCAATAATTAAGTAATTACTAGGGCAGAGAAAGCATGCGTCTATAGCCTGGGGACAAGGGTGGGGGTGGTTTGACTCCTGGACAAGGTCTATTGAACACTAAATGTGAAATACTCAGGCACTTGTGAAAGCAGAGACAGGAATCTTGTTTTTCATCATAACCCAGAGTATCATTTTTGCTGGAGTATCCACCTGGGGCCTTTGAGGTGGTCCTTCAGCTCTCTACAGACACCAAAGAGGAGCATGACCCAGGCCTCCCTCTGGCAGGACAGGGAGAGCTAACCAGAGAATTTTTGTGCAAAAGGAGGTGTTCTCCTTCCTCCACTTTGTCTTTGCATGATAGGCAGAGATCAAGGTCAGTACATGAAATCATTAGCTTGAGACTGGCACCTCCTTTCAGTCCCAAGTAATACCCTCCCATAGAGAAGAAGCTCAAATAATGCAACTGAAATTGTATGGTGCAGGCATGTCCCCACTCAGCTAATGGGATTTTCTGCTTCTCTTTGTAGGGTGCCTCAGTCTTTACACTGAGTTCAATCTGAAGTAATGAATCCAGAGGCTCATCTACTTTGAACAGCATCAGCTGGTTTAATAAAAGGTGTTCATTTTCTGAGCCCTCTTTACTTTGTTGGGATTCTACCTGCCTGAATCGGGACTTGTTTGGACATGGAAGTAACTTTGTTGATCTGGGTCATAGTATTCTTGTATCATACAGAGATGATACCTGAAGGTACATGCATAATCACCCTTTTTATTGGAGGTTTGGTTTTACAGACCTTATTAAAATTGGGTTTTGTTAACCCTAACATCAGATGTTGTATCATGATGTCATATGACAGAAAAGACTTTTTGATTAAGTGAATGCAGTCCAGATGATTAGTGAACTATCAAATTTTCATTAATTAATTAACCTTGTACATTTTAGAGAGATTGTGTCAGTGCCCTTGTCATAAAAATTCTTTACTGAACTGGGGATATAAAAAGAAATATTAGAATGAGCAGCTGTGTACTTTTTTTAATTATTATTAAATCTATTTTTCCATCACTATTAAATTCTTCAAGGCCAGTTTGAGATTTAAATCACCTTTTTCTTTTTTTTTCCTTAAAGGGAAGGTAACAAAAACATATGAGGAGGTTGTAATATTTGGATTGGACTACGTTATATTTCTGTAAAAGGCAGGTTCTCATATAACCCCAAAATTTTATGCCTAGGACTCATTTGTGAAATTTGCTTAATACTAAAGGGCCTACCTCCCCTCTATGATATCTGGTCTCTCTTCTGCAGATCATTGAGACCTACAGTGAACACATTCTTAAAGCTAACCTGACATACAGGTAAAAGATGCCCTGTAGAGCATACAAGATGCCACGTATATGACATTTGTCTATGCTGTAATCTATGCTTGAACAGCCCAGAGGATGCTGCAGGCTATCCCTGAGACATACACAGGGCTGGAAGACAGATGGATCAGGAGAAACATTACATTTACTTCTGTTCTCAAAATTAAATATTGAATACATGCTGCTATGAGTTTCAGAAGTATATTGACTGCATAACTCTGGCCAGTAAAGCATCCCATGATCTATCAGTTCTGTGAGTGTAGAATGACTGAGACAGTAGCCTTCTACAATACCTTGTTCAGAAGACCTAATTTAAGTGATTCAAGCTAAAATAATACTACCATCTTCATACTTCTACATAATACCTTCCTTGATATTGAAATACTTGAAACCTGCAGAAAAAAATATTAAGGGAAAAAAAAAAAGAGTTTTTCTCACGATTTCCTTGTTGCAAAGCTAGGATGGGGAAGCCCTACAAATATAAATGGCAAATCCACAGATAACATTGACTAGTGACACTTCTGGCTTGAATATCTACCCTAGGAAAGCTGCTAATTTGGAGAGGAAATATTTATTAATAATTCATTATTTACTTATTATTTCATGTGAGCAAAAACCAGTTTACAGAATGACCTTTGGCCTATTTTTTACTAACACTCTTTGCTTCCTAATTGTGAACTAATGTGTATGGAGAAGAGGAAATTATGTATTAAAAGATGCAGTCTGGGGCCCATGTGGAAAACCACGGAGTCTCAATTTGATCTAAGCTTTATTGGGCAATGTTGTATGTCTCTAAGGCCTCAGTGAGATCCCACTTCACTGAAGTGTAGTCCATCTGTACAGAATGCTGAATACACCACTGGATGTCACCCTTGCTCTCTCTCTCCTGAAGCAAACACATAGCATTAAACCACAAAGGATGTAGTTTTAAAGTCCTGAATAGTCTACAAGGTGGTATATACTAGGCTGTAACCAGAATATGGGTATTATAGGATAATTTATATATGACACATGAAATAGCCTGCTACCAAAGGTTTATATTAACCTTTTACATTGAGAAATCTTAGTAGTGGCTAAGACTACTATTTATTGATTTATTTCTAGTCCCTCCAAAAGTGTCACTGTAAATTTGAAGCCTTAGAACCTATTCTAACTCAAAATTTGCAATTCAACACAGGAACTCACCACTTCCTGCTTTTGTATTTTATTACATTTCTGCAGTCTGAAAATGAAAGCTTAGTTTCAGGAAAAACTCTGTCTGCCACCTTCTTGCCAATGCCACCAGATTCAAATACTATCTGCTAGCAGTAATACAGATATTCAAATTTGCCTCAGCAACTTCTGCAGTAGCATCCTTCCAAATAGGTTTTATCCTTGTCCCATTTCTATGCTTTTGCTCATAACTGACTACTGTTTCATGACTGTCAAGAAAAGTCCCATAACCCCCAGAAACATAAGCTACATGGTCATTAGTCGCAACTCACTGCATAAGCTGTATGGGGGGTAGAGAGAGGAAGAGGAAGATACATAGGCCTTGTAAATGGACCTAGCTCTGTCTAAGATGAACAGATGACAATGAATATGAGCTAAGAATTTGCCCTGAGACGTTTAGGTAAACCTGTTGAAACTGTCTCTCTGAGACATCCTCATACACTACTGGTTGGTTGTATATGCCCAAGAACACACAGTCCTCTCAGGTCCTTCAGACCAACTACAAACAGGGAAGGGCTCTCAAGGTGAGTTTTGTTCATACTCTTCACTCATAAATCATCCTGTGAGATGAGATAACTAGAGATAATTGTAGTCTTATGGCTGATCATCAGCAAGGTAGAAATTAAAGATCAGAGAAGAATATTGGCTTTCACACACAAATGTACATCGAATATTGCAATTATCCTTACTTGCGAGACACAGTCCCTAATGAAGAACTAGTTATCAGTTACTAACACTTCAGTTGTTAAAGACTGTTATTTTTATCTAGTGATTTCTGTGTAAACATAAATGTCTTTTACAAAGTGTGCTGGTTTTGTCTGGAGGAGAGCTAATTTTCTTCACATTGGCTAGTATGAATGAGTTTTGGGTTTGTGCTGAATACAGATAATAGAGATAATATAGAGATAATGTAGAGATGAATTTCTTATTGCTGGGCAGTGCTCATACAGATCCAAGGCTTTTTCTGCTTTTTTGTACTGCCATGTTGATAAGGAAGTTGGAGGTGTGTGGGAGGTTGAGAGGAGGCACAGCTGGGACGGCTGACAACAACTGACCAAAGGGATATTCCAGACCATATGACATCATGCTCAGTATACAAAGCTGGGGGGGAAGAAGGAAGAAGAGACAGACATTTGGAGGGACGGTGTTTGTCATCACAAATAACCATTCCACTGCTCTCCTGAGATGTCTGAACACCTGTCTGTCCATGCAAAACAGTGAATCAATTCCATGTTTTACTTGTGTGGGGCTTTTGCTTTCCTTATTAAACTGTCTTTATGTCAACCCATGGATTTTCAGGCTTTTACCATTCTGATTCTCTCCCTGATCCTGCTGGTGAGGGAGTGGGTAAGTGGTACTTGGTTGCTGGCTGGGGTTAAACCACAAAACAAAAGAAGAAAATCAGAAATCCCTGCAAAGAGAAACTATCTTGTGAAGATTCTTTATCAGAACCTAATTCTGATTTTATCCTCTAGTTTTACAATACCAAGCATGCTGAGCAGTCCATAATGTAAGTATTCAGTAGCTCTTAAGACTAATCTATCATATATAACCAGAAACTGGGAAACCTCCAAGAAGTGAGGCAATCTAAAATAGCTAAACCAGATGATAAAAAAGAAAAAAAATATCCTCTATAAATTCAAAAGCAAAACTGAAATCAGTTGTGCTCTTTCTTGAGCTACATTAAAGTAACAATGAAGCAATAAGAACTATGATGTAGATTTTGGAAAAAAAACCCAACCCCCCCCCCCCCCCCCAAAAAAAAAAAAACCCAAACCCAAAAACCAAAAAAAAACCCCAAAAGCAAACAAACAAACAAAAAAAACAAAACTGAGAAGAAGGAATTTACACCAAAGCTGAATGAGTCTGTGGAGATGTATGGGTCAGTCTCAAACAAACAGAATTAAAGGACTCGGACATAGGGCTTATAATTATGAGAAGGAAGCTATAGAGCAATCATATGTACGTGAAAATGTCACTGGCAATGAAAAAGTGTACCAAATTCGTTTATGTTTTTCCAAAATGTATTCCCTTAAATGTATTTCTGTAAATGTACTTTTTGCATCAATGTGAAATTATAGATCCAACAATCTTATAAGTGATATCTATTGCAATTTTATTTCCTAAATCTCAATTTAATACTTAAGGTCTCAGTATGATACTTGTATTTGTACTCTTCAATTCTTTCTCTGCCCACTAGATGGTATACCAGCTTTAAACATACCACTGAAGGCTGAAATTACAGGATGGGTTTGTTTCAACATTTCATCCCAGATCATAGGCAGTAAGAGCTACATTATATTTTTCCATTGTCCCAGTGTAAATTCACTTTGACACCACTGGTTTTATATCCATTTCTGTAGTAGTATCCATGGATAGTCAAACACACGTTGGTGCAACACCTTAAAATAAATATTTCAGCCAAGTAGAAGTATTTGCAAGCAGGTCCTATAGTTACCTCATAGTCACAGTTAAAAATATTCAAACTTTATGGCTAGAAATACTTCTTCCTCAAAATTTTCTTTTACCTCTAAACACAAAAGACACAGATGTCTTAACTTTCTTAGTCATGAAATAACATTCTATTTGTAATTTGGATTCATTAGTCTTTTCAGCATAACTGCCATCTTGTAGTCAGAAATTTTGAGTAATCTAAATTTAATAGGAAAACCTGGTCCAGTTTAATTTATAAACTCCTAAAAAGTAGGAAAATGTTTGATTTCTTTATCAGCCATACATATTATCTGTTTTATCAGTTACCTTCATGCCCATAGAATATCTGTTTCTGCAAATATTCTTCAGAGACTAGCAGGAAAGAAGCACAGATTTGCTCTCTGAAGAAGGTCTAAACCAGAATTGCTCAATATTATTTTCTATTTTTGGTTTCTAGAAAATTATTAGTTCAAGGAATGAAAGCTGCTTCTATAAATCCATCTTCATAGATGGATATTAATTTCAAACCATGAAACTGAGCACTTTTAAACAGCAGTGAGAGATGAGGAAAAGTAGGACTTGTGGGCCAACATGAATTATCCTGAATCATCACCACACTGAGGTAATAGAAGAGGTATGACATCCACAGCTGGAAGGGCCATTCTTCCATGGGGCAAGACCAGCCACATAGGTGCATATGATGCACTCAGAAATATCATGGACCACATGTTATCCGAGCAAAGATTTTTTTTGTCTTCTCTAATTGTAAGGGTTCAAGGTGCTGTAGAAATAAGATATCACTGAATGGAAAAATCAACTATGTTTGTTGAAATAAAAACGTTTTTTAAAAAAAAAGAAAGCAAAAGGCCAGAAATTAATATTTCAGTGGAGTCAATATTCTCTGGCAGTGAAAAGGGAGCAAGAGAGTCAGGAAGCAAAGTCACCAATTGAGTGTCCTCCAAAATATCCATCCTGTAGTGCTTTAGTATTTCCAACAATTCACAGAGCTGATCCATATTACAATCATAGTGAAATGAATCCATATGTTTTGGAGAAAGTTAAGAAGTTGCTCCTTTATTTGAAAATAAATATCAAGATATTATTTGAAAATACCTCAAATGCTGATATTCTTTGGTTGGACATCTATGTCTCCTTCCTGAAATCAGATAGATCCATGATATAGCCTTCCTCTAGATCTTTCACTTCAGCAAACAGAATTTACTTGAGGCCTTGTTTCTTGTCCCCTGTTCTGTGGTCCCAATAAGGCAGTCAATTTCTTGTGGTTTGTTTAAAAATATTTGCAGTTTTGCCATGGAGTAACTGTTGCATCTGGTCTGAAGTGATGTCAAGAAGACTGTGCCTTGCACACAGAAATTAAGGTAAATTGTGTGTCATAAGAAGAGGTTAATATTCTTCCAATCAGAGGAGAAGATATGATTCTTCAATTGAAAAGTAAGTCCAGAATCTTATTCTATGAAGTGTAAGAGTACTTGAATGCAGGCAATATAATTTTTAATTTCATTTCTGATTATTAGAGTCTGTTACATCTCCTTGCTCAGCTAAAGATGAGAATCATCTTTTGAGATGTAGAAAATATGATGTTTATGACAGCCAAAATATTTTCTTTTCTGAAATATTTTAAACTTATACATAAAAAAGAATTTTCTGTGTGTAATATGGTACACAGAATGCTTGGTTTCTATAATAGCTGTAGTTTACTTGTATTCTCTAAAGTGATTTATTACTAGAAAGCGTTGAGAGAAAAAGCCCCAAAACATTCAAAATAGAATTTCCTACCGAATCAATAACTCTGACTTTGATTCTCTTACCTAAGGATTTTGCAAGCACCTGTCTCACATAGGAGTCATAGTTGTGCACTGCAGCCATTCTTTGAAATCAATCCATAGAACACAAGATAGAGATAAAGCCCAAATTCATAATCACTGAAATTTTGCCCCCAAGTTTTGAAGATAAATGAACAGAATGAGCTGAAGTAAGAATTGTTTAAAATTGCTGGAAATTTGTGCATGATTCTATTGCCTGGATATGCTATTCAGGAAGGAGAAAAAGTAACAGTACATTCCTGGGAAGTTCCTTTTTATGTTGGAGAGGCTTCAAGACCACCCTAAAATTATGTACACATTGTTCATTAATTTTCCGTCTGCCTGTATTATGTTCAATTAATTATGTCACATTAATATAAAGAAGGTTTTAAATTCCTTGTCAGAGTTGTATAGATACATAGTGATATATTTTAATGACATCTTAATATTTCCAAGGGTCTACTGATTGATCTAGTAATACTGACATGGCTCCAGACATTGGCTGTCTTTGTGTGCACCTGTGGTGCAGTGTAACTGACAGGATCAAGGCATTGGGAGGGAAACCAGTGCGATCTCCATCCAAGGAGATGCCAGCACCAGCTCCCTCTCTTTTCTTTACCACGCAGTAGAACTGGCTGCTTACTTGATGGCTTCACCTTAAAGCAGTAGCACAATGTGTGCTGCTTAAGCCACTTTTACACAGATATTGTTAGAAGAATACTGTACTTACATTAATGGAAGAATATGAAGCTATTGTGGACTGAGATAGTCTCATTGAATAGAAGCACATAGAAGACATATAAGAAAGAAGACTTTGTACATGTATTTGCCAGACGAAAAAAAAAAAAGAAACCACCCCAAAACATCAGTATCATCATTATTACATTTATTTGGCTTATTTTCTGAAGTTTCTGTCCTAAAGACTCAGGCTATTGTTCAACACCTCCATTTTCCAACCTGAACAGTCTGAACAAACAATATGAAGATATAGAAGAATATTTCATTTAAAATCAAATTTGGATCAGAAGTATTTCTTCAGAGGTTTAGAAGAAATGTACCCCAATTTGGTATACTGACAGAGACTGAAAATAGTCCATGGAAACAGGTTAAGAGAGACTCATGTCTCTCTTAATATTGACAGGAAATTCCTATTCTTTAACGCATATAATTGTGTGTTTCATTAAAAATGACCTCATAAAATGAGAATTGCAAACACTGAAAATGGATATGGCTTGCACAAGTAAGAGGTGGTATTGATCACATTCAGAGAATTGGCCATGATCTGTACTTCAGTGTTGCTCTGAGGGTCCTGAACTTACCAGTCTCTGAATGGGTAGAACGTGACAGAGGGTTTTGGCAGAACACCACTGAAGGATGACAAACCCATCAGTGTGTGAGTAGTTCACAGATACTTTGCATGTTTATCCTTTGCGAAAATTTTCTTCTTGGGTGGAAAAATTACTTGAACAGCCTTGCTATGGTAGGCATGAGCCAAGGTTATGCCTGGACATTTGACAAAGAGTAAACAACAACAAGAAAAAGAGAAATTATATAATAGATTCTTTAGGGACCATTTGTACTATTCTGTTGACAGGAAAAAAAAGGAGAAAAGGAAGACTGAGTTAGGATGGCTCCTGAGATTATTTATAGTGATTCATACCTGAATTCAGTGCCTGGAGGAAACTTCAGAACAAAGGTTACACCAGAAAGGTAAATATAGGTCTGTAAGACATCCATAAATCTTCTCCCATGGTAAAAACAAGATGAAAATAAAGTAAATGAAGAAAGTTCAGTGAGAGTGTATGAGATCCAGTGGAAGGCTGGAAGGGTAGACAGAACGAACTAGCTTAGCAGTCCTTAGTCATTACTCAAGAACAGGCTTAGTAGACTTTGATGGGGACTTTGCTGAAGACAGAACTACTTGTTACAGTTAATGAAAACTAAAGCCAAAATCTGCAAAATAAATAACTAGAAATTGTGAAACTGCAGTCTTTATCTCAAACTAAGTTTCTCACAATTTGGACCAAGGCTTGGATCTGTTTTTTGTTTCATGTCTAGTAGGTATAAGAGAGATGATTTAATCTATCAACAGAGCTGATGTCTGATAGCAAAAATAAGTTGTATTATAGCAAATACAATATTTTTGGTTTGACTTGGGTGGTTTTTTCTTTTTATTTTATCATAGATCAAAAACTTCTCTGCTTGAAGCACAAGTTTTTCTAATTTAAATAGCTCTGCTGGTGTGCGATCCCTCCTACATGTTTTCACATACATTAAAGCAGTTGGTTTTGTAAGCTGATATTGTTAACAGAAGTTTCTTTGCATGCATTCATTAGTCAACCTGCAGTTTAGGTCTTGTGCTCATCATGTGAGTTTGGAAGTTTTGGGGTGTATTTGTTTGCTTGGTTGATTTAGTTTGTTTTTCTCTCCTTTTAACTTGATAGATGGAAGCAAGTCCATTATAAGGTTATTGCTTCCTAGCATCATCACAGAAGGTACATCTGGTAGTTGTTTGTCTGATAAATAAAGAAGCTTTAAACATATGTTTAAATGTCAATGTTGAGTGTACTGATTTAACCGATAGCAAAGTCTAGTAGATAGAACTGATTTACATTTTTAGTTGTAGATAGCAGGAGTTCATTGTGTTAAATCCTCGTTTTTTGTGTGTGCATACTTTAAGATCCCTTTGAGAAGGAAATCCCTATCTCTTTGAAGCTCTGGCATGCTACTGAGCAACATTTAACAGACTGCTTTTTTTCTGTCAGGAAGCTTAATGAGCTACCTTTTTGGGAAAAGCTGGGGTAAATTTTGTATTCTTACTGGAGAGCAATTTTGTTGCACTCAAAAGAAGAAAACTGAAATCTTTCGTTGTCTCTTCTGTTGCTGGCATGATGTTGACAAACATTGGACAAATTGAACAAATTTGAACTTCAGACAGTTTCTTTGACAGAAAAACAAAAAAAAACCCCTGAACTATATTTTAAATAATATATTTTGCCCTATTGGTTCGTTTTACTTCTCTACTCTCAAGAAATGAGGGGAAATGTGCTCCCCCACTTTCACATACACACACTCACATGCTTCTTTATAATTATTTGTGTTTTTATGCTGTGTGAAAGAGCAGGGATCAGCAACATTAGGCACAGCATACACCAGACAAAAAAAGGCATTTTTAGTCAAGGAAAAAAAATAAACAGATCTGTAGGAGAGAAATAAGAAGACCTTACCTGTTAATGTGTTATGTGGTGGCCTCAGCACACAGAAAGCCAAACAATCCCAATGCTTCAACTGGCTTTTAGGAGGAAGGGAATGGGAAATGATGTAGATTTATGTACAATTACTGGAAGCAATTCCCGTGGATAAGGAACAGATTGGAGAAAACTGAAAATGTTTGCTTGAAGGTTTGCAACTGGGCAGTGAAGGCTAACAGCAATGAAAGGGTGTCATATCTGATGAAGTGAATATGATGGACTGGATGGATATAACCCATTAAGGTCTTCAAGAGTGAAGATGAGTAACTTGAACAATTTCAATGCAGTGGTTGTATGAACTTGTGTCAGTCCCTGTATCTCACGCATGGCATCACAAAAGCACTCTTTTGTCAGCTGAACAGACCAATGCTTTTAAGTTGCAGTTTGGAGATTTGTGGTTTATGAGTCATCTGCCACAGTACTGCAGAGGTCCTAGGGATAATCCTTTCCTCCAGAAACACCCCAGAAATATTCCTGAACCTACAGATTTGCTATAGCCTTTGCTATATAGTCTTTGCTATAAAAGAAAGAAGCAAGATTTCCAGTCCCCAGGAAACATGCTGATTTGAGGCCTGTCTACCCTCACAAATAGCAACAACAGGCAGCTGTGATAAATACACTTCTACACCATTTATGCCACCAGTCACCTTTCCATGCTCTAATTTGCAGGAACTTTTCTTTCTATATGGAAAAAATGCTGACTTTCCACAGCTACGTCCTGGTAGACACATTCACACATTACCCTCCATGCCCTCCTCCCAACTCCTCTCATCACACCCTAGGGCATACATGTGCACAGGTCCCAGAAGAGAAATAGATAAAATAAATTAATCTTGAGTTTTTAGACACATTGCTGTACTTTGTCATATTAGCATTAAGTCATCCTCTCTTTTGTTTTTCTTTTGCCATGTCAGTGACTTCTTCACAGCTGTGGAAAAAAAAAAAGTTTTAGACACTGTTGTGACCTCGAAAACTATTTTAGATTTGGAACTGAAAACAAAATCAGTCGTGTGTCCAGCTGTCTGGTTCAAAGCCCATGAACAGCATACACTTTCCATGCAAGGCTGTCTGATACAGCTCTTCTATCCAAAGCTGACTGTCCATCATCAAATACCATTCCAGCCAAAACCACAAGGAGGAGAAAGTGAGCTGACACAGATTACCAGGGGCTCTTCACACGCTGTATTTACACAGATGGGATGATTGCACAAGTCTTTGGATCAAAAGAAGGGGTGAGTAAGTAAACAAAAGTGGAATACAGGTGGTCTTCTACTCAAACATCCCTACACATTTGCACTGAGATGCCTCTGTCTTTTTGTCAGCAGTAGATTTTGCCTTAGTTGGCTCTTGAGGAAATGCTAGTCCCAGAAAATTTTATGAGATTTATCATTTGGATGCAAACTTTGGTCTAATGGGAATGAATAGGTGCAGGTAGAAAACATTCAGAGCTGGAAAAGAGAGCTATGGCAAGAAAGCCACATTCTGTACACCATTTGTGATGCAGAAAGCAGGCACAAAATGATGTAGGAGGGGTTGCCATGGACTATATTTATTTTCATTTTCTTGAGTGACCCACAAGGATGATGTAGTCAATGCTGAGTGGAAAGTGAGGAAGCAGAGGCCTAAAATTTATTCTCTGAGGACTGATCAGGAGAGATGCAGGTCTGAGCACTGATGACTTCAGCTAGAAAATCTCTCTAAGGTTTTGGAGTCTCTAGGCTGGCCAACGTGGATTCCTATCCCAGCCTTGCTCTTAAATCCTTTCTATGCAATCTGAGACTATTCATGATGTGCAAAAGCGGAAGGCTTGCATCTGTCAGAGAGACCCTTTCTGAAGGCCTGGGTCTGTGTATTGTAACTAAATGGTAAGACATGATTTTACTGTGTCTTAAACATACCCTGGAAAACAAGACTAAAAAAATATGGTAAGAAACTAAGAGAAGTTTTGAAGCCAACATGAGGACTGAATGAATCAGTTACAAACTCTGCAACTGGTCTGCAATATGCTGGCTTTCAAGTTTAAGAAATCTGAACTTATTGCATGGAGTATCATGAAAGACTGAATTGAGCAGAAAGTCAATGGGGAGGCTAATTTGCCCTGTTTAACAGACTCAGATTGAAGTTTTAACTCTTGAGCTGCTTGGAGGGCATTGGCACCAGTATAGTCAAAATTAGGCTGGATGAAATTACAACATACAGAACCAGAGTTGTCTAAATATAAGCAATTTATTATCCTGGTGTGTCAATGAAGAGCATAACACAGCAAATCAAAACCCTAACAGTATCTGAGCAATTTTTTGGCAAAATATTCATGTAGCATAGAGGCTGGGGGAGGCAGGATTGAAGATTAGAGGAAATGTGAGTCTGAGATGGAGGAAAAGGTGCAGTTGTCAACAATAGCGAAGAAAAGTAAAGGGAGAGCGGATTTATAAGTAGAGATTCAAATAAGGTGAGCATCATCTGTCAGCAGACAGTCCAAAAGCAATGCATGAGAAAAATAGCATTATAATTCAGAGGTGGGGAAGAGGATGGACAGCATGGGGTTTGTTAGCATTCCATTACTTGGGGAAACAGCCTGGAGGGATAAAAAGGCTTCTGTGAAAATGGAGCTTCTTAATGTGACAGCGGCAAGGTTCATAAAAACAAATGTGGATAGACTATTGCCCCTTAGAGAAAACTGCTCTGGGGGATCTTTATGCTTTTTCAAACTGGGGTATAACCTGATGAAGGTTTATAGCTGTGCTTGAAATTTTGCCCAAGTAATAGGAAAGGCATGTCCTTTTTGGAAACTTGACATTTTTTCACAACTCAGAAAACCTTGCAGCACTCCCCAGTTACAGTGCAGTACTATCTCATTGGCAGGTAGGATGGAAACTCTGCAACAACTTCTGAGCAGAATGCTTTGCTTTCCACGGTATCTCTGTTGGACTTGGATCAAGTCTGAGAACATGGAGATAATTTCCCTAGCTGATAAATGGGCTGTAAAATTAGTTTTACTCAATATTTCAGTGGTTTGAAGTAGCACTTTCACTGGCTCCTGGGTCCATCTTTGGTTTGCTTTCACTAGAGGACCAGCATCACAAACTCCTTTACTTCAACTGTGTTGCCAAATGGTAAGACAACAGGAAATTGTGAGATGGGAACAAGAAACACTATTAGCTGGGCAAGCGGATATGCTCTGAGTGTTTTGGTGATGAGATGAGACAGCATTATTTGTAACCATTCACATCTTCTCACACCTCTTTAGTGACCTGAAGCAGAGACTCAGGTACCAGCAGTACTAACAACTAAATGTGTGTTAGGTATCACAAGTGACAGCACAGGTACATTTGGTACTGCTCCCCTTCTGAGTCTGATCATGTGCTATGCAGTAATATAGACATATTTTAAACATTCAAGGAAAATTATTCATATATTGGAGGCAACCGATGGCTAACAGAAGGAAAACTGCTCAAGTAAGAAGTTTTAGCTCAGACTCTTTTCCCAACTTTTCATTCAACTATCAAGACTCAGATGTTTGACTTAAAATGTGAGGATATGAACTACCTTAACACTCTATCCAAATAAATAAAATTCTGAAGGCCTGCTTTTAGAATAAATGCTCTGGAAATTTCAACACCAAGCTACACGTATTGACTAATCTGATTCATTCAACTGCATTTTGATCTGAGCCAAAAATGAAGTTTCAAGGAAAATTAGCAGAAAACCTGTGTCTAGCACCTCACTTGTCTCCCTGGAAACACAGTGTTCCACACAAAAGGGAATGCTGGGTCAGAAATAATTTTTCTGTGAATCCCTTTTCAGCAACATAGTTCAGCCCATTTAAATTGCATTGAAGTTTCTAATTTTCTTTATGGAAGGCGTTCTGCAAAAATCCCTGACACAGAACCTTTGTTGAGATGAAGTTGTAGTGGTTGGTGGTTGCAGGCCTCTGTCCTCTTCTTTGTCCTCCTTCCTCCATTTGCAGCCTGCTAAGCTGAGCAGAAGCTCTCAAAGCATTAATTACCCCACCGTCCTCACCTTTCCTAGGTGACTTTTTACATCTCAGCCTTGAGCCTTGAGCCATGATCCAAGACCCTCTGTGCAGCTCTGTCTTCAGTTCTGAGTCAGCTTTTACGTGCCAGAGGAAAATGCTGTTGCTTAATCCAGATGTGCGATCAACCTCAGTGAAGACACTGGACAGGTGAAACTTTATCCTAGAACCATCAACCACGTGGCTGATCTCTGTATTGATGTTGTCAGCCTGTGTAATCTTCCATGGCAAAGTACTTTTCACTCATCTTTTGTAAAATATGCATGAGGAATGCTTGGAACTTGAAGAAGAGTTCTGCTTCCCTGGAAATAGATGTTAGGAGTAGAGAGCAGGTCATGATTAATTCCAGCTCACATCCAGATGCTTACACATCCATGCATAAACTTCAATATCTCCGTCTGGGGATGAGTATCGCCTTACGTATGAAAAGCCCACATACTTTTATGCCTTATTACTAAATAAGTTGAGTTAGTGAAAATGAGTGCCATCATAGATAAAAATAGAAAAAAAACATTATTTAAAATCTATTGAAAGTGGACATAGCGATATTCCAGCCTCAGAGAAACAGAGCAGATTAGAAGTGGGTTTTTAGGGAGTAACTCTTCTCTATGCCAATGAATAATGGTTCCCAAGAAACTGCTTTGTAGTTCAGGATCATACGACAGATTTCTAAGGATAGAAACTTTATGAACATATTGCCTGAATTGCTCTATTACATGAGCAATAGAATTTCCATATGAAATCCTGTATAAAATACCATATGTATTTTAGGAAAACATTCAACTATAATCAAACAGTTACTGTAGAATGAGTTGCAACAGTTGATGAGGTGTTTCTGATGGACTGAATGTTATTAAATGTCTTAAACATGGTCAAAATCGTAGAAAGACTTTTGTCAAACTGCAAGGAAGCAGCTGCCTGCTGCGACCACCGAAGCACACCCCCCATCCCAGTGCCTACTGACTGGAATTTGGACTGTGATTGGGAATTTGAGATAGGACTGTCGTCTAATCATCTCATGTCTGAACAGAGGTAAACAAGGCTCAGAGAACACTCCTAGGGATAGTGACTCCACCACTCCTCTGAGCAGCTTAAATACCCCTTCAGTGAAGAAATTCTCCCAGATATCCAACCTGAACCTCCTCCGGTGCAGCTTGAGGCCATTTTCTCCTGTCCTGATGCTGGTTGCCTGAGAGAAAAGACCAACCTCCACCTTGCTACAACCTCCTTTCAGGTAGTTGTAGAGTGATAAGGACTCTCTGAGCCTCCTTTCGTCCAGGCTAGACACCCCCAGCTCCCTCAGCTGCTCCTCATCTTACTCTCTAGACCCTTCACCAGCTTCATTGCTCTTCTGTAGACATGCTCCAACACCTCAATGTCTTTCTTTAAGTGAGGGGCCCAGAACTGGACACAGTTTCAAGGTGTGGAAAAGTGTTTAAGTGTTTGGGGTTTTATCACTTTTTTTTTGTGATCATGTCACATAATTGTTTATCACCAGACTGATCCTTTTGAGTCTGTTCCAAGGAAAAAGATGCTCAAGCACTTCAGCCGTTCCTATAAACTTTTTTGGACATCTCTTGTTTTTCAAATTTTCACCTTGACTTGTGAGAGCTGAACATAACATTCCTGTCTTATTGCCCAGAGCAAACCTAACCCTACCCACCCTCCACCCACAACCCCAGTAATTTTTTTTATGAGACTCATCAGCTCTACGACAAAGGGTAAAATCACACTCATCTCAGAGAAAATCATCTTACAAGAAAAGACTTCAGGACTTGAAGAGAAGAGTTTTATGATAAAGTTTAAGCTCCTTCAGTAATACTGAAGTGGAAGTCAGGCTTCTGATATACCCCAACAATGTAAGGTCTTGTTTGACTTCAAATGTGAGTGATGTGAGCAAGGCCTTGTGGAGGCTTCCAAACTTTTTCCTGTTTCAGATTGATGAATACTTATGAAGAGGAGGTGGCATGAGAATCTGTACCTTGTCAGAAACTCCTCTGAGGAAAACCAAGAAACAGGTACTGTGTGAGCAGCCCATCCCACATGGGTGAATGCATTTCACAGAGCCCTGTATGAAAATGCCACCATACCATCAAACAGTTGTATCCTATTGAAGCCACAGGGGAATACTAAGTGGATTATTCTGTCTTTAATAGGCTAGCAGGTAACCATTCTATTTCCACTTTCTTTTACACATCTGAGACTTCCGTAGACATTAATGTTGTTCTGATATGTGAGAGAATAGCAAAGACTTACATGCGATTTGAGTGTATTTACTTAACAATACCATTATAAAAATAGGTATTTATTTCCTCCAGGCTTTTTTTATTTTGTGAGATATGTAATTCTAGGGACAGGTGACTTGTTAAATAGGACAAAAGAATTATGCTGTCATATTAAACTATGTAACCTAGCTGAGAGGTGCTTCTGATCACTGACCATTATTAATGGACCCATTTGTAATCCCAACAAAACATATCATCAGACTAGAGTGTTTTCCATATGGACAGTTTGGGCAGACACATTAGAAAAATAACACCAGTAATAACAGAAGAATTTAGCCTACAGTGCAAAACATAGTCAGAGCTGGGAACATGCTGAAACCTATAACATAATATGTAAACGTCAGCACATAGTTGGAGTGGAAATGATTGCAAAAATAATACGCAATGGAATAATTGTAATGTAAAGCCTTGAAGCAATCCTTCCTATTTCAGGCATTCAGGAGAAAAAATGACTGCTGGATTTTAATCTTACCTCTCTGAAACCAAAATGGTTTATGTAGTGATATAACTGCTTTCTATTTCAGTCAGTCAGTAAGATGCTGGAGTTTTTAATGGAGATGTGTAACTGATAAATACTTTGTTCTTCAATGTTGTTTTTTTGTTTTGTTTTGTTTTGTTTTTTAATTCAATTACAATCTCTGCAGAGATGGTTTAGAAATCAAAGCACTAGTAGAGATCTTCTGGTCAGGGATCCAGAACAGTTTGAAAGTACTAAAAAATTAAGTTGTAAAAATGGCAAGCATTATGATTATATCTCTGGTTTATAGATAAAGAAATAAATGACCCCTGTTTTGGCTCGTTCACCTGTACCCAACCGCACTGGTACCTCTGGGTTTGAAGTGGTGCCTATATGTATTTGTATGGTTATTGCTCCAGGAGTGAGGAGCAGAACAATCAAATTGCACCAGGCAAGGTTTAGAATGCATATTAGGAAAAATTTCTTCACCAAAAGGGCTGTCAAGGACTGGAACAGGCTGCCCAGGAAAGTGGTTGAGTCACCATCCCTGGTGGTATTTGAAAGATGTGTGGATGTGGTGCTTAGGGACAAGGTCTGGGGGTGGACTTGGCAGTGTTGGGTTACTGGACTCAATGATCTTAGAGGTTCTTTCCAATCCAGATGATTCCATGATTCTAGCCTTACAGATTTACAGAAAGCCTCTGTCAGCAGAGCACCCAGATCTGACTCCCCAGTCTCTGCTTTCACTGCAAAACCATCCTCCACCTCTCTTAATATAAATATTTAGGTGCTGTTGAATCTAAATGGAAATCTCCCTGTCAAAGCATTACTCTTCTCAGCCTTCCTGAATCTCTCTGAAGACTGTAGAGAGCTGTCAGCACAAGAACCCTTACAGGCCCTCAGGGCATGTGGCAATTGCAGCTCAGTTTGGCTGTGGGCGCAGAATTCTGAAGTCAGAGAGGGGCTTCAGTTGGGAAGGTACAGACCCAAGCTGAGAATGAGTCTTCGTGTTTTACCCCTGTCAAGAGCATTTCAGTGCTCCTTCTTTTTGTTCTTGGCAGCACAGATGGGGTACCACTGGGCTGTACAGCAGGGTGCTGCAGGGCTCTGTGTTACAGCACAGACACCTCTTGCATTTCCTATGGGTGAAGAACGTGCTGGGCACAGTCTTCTGGTTAAACTGGGATCCTGTTACTGAAACTACTGCTGAAGAAGTTCAGAGCACTCTGAAAATGCAAATATTTGTGGGTTTTTCTTCTTCTTCATGGCTATGTAAACTGCTGTATCAAAAAATGCTAGAGTCAGATATATAAAGTAGAGCCACATGTCACTGAAGTGTGGTGAAAGATCTATACAAAATTGTAGTGGTAGGAAATCTATTTGACATAATCATTAGGCAGTTACCATAGAACCAGAAATATATATCTTAGATTACAAGTTGAAAACACACTTCTGATTTTCATACTGGCTAACAAAATAACCCAACCTCTTACTTATAAATGAGAATATTATTTTTTTTTAATTGAAAAGTGTTTTTTTTCCTAGTTTATTATTTTAATAGTATTTCTTTCCTTAGAAGCAGTGTAACTTCCAGAGCGTGAGAAAGCCTAACCGTACCTTCATTGTATTTGGGGAGAGAGTTTGCAAAATAAATATGATGGGAAAAATGGAAGTTTTGCAGTTCATTTTGTGTTTGGTTGGAAATCCCACGTCTTACTCTATTTATTTATTTATTTATTTAAACAGGATAAATAATTTGCTTAAAGGAATTTAACTTTCTCCATTAATTATAGATTCAAAATATTTGACTTGCTATAGACATCTTAAGTTTTACTTTAATCTCATTTGTAACATCTTGCCTTGGAAAATTCTGATAATTCTAAAAGGACAAAACCTTATGCTATGGTCTACTACATAAACTAATAATAAGACACACTATTTTAAAGTTACTTTCATCCTACTTTCACCCTGGGAAAGAAAACTAAGGTTACTCAGTCATAGGGTTTGTCTTCCAGTGCTATACCTTCTAATCTCATGGGGCAATTTCATTCAAATTTGATAGAGAACTAAATGCTAAGTTCTTAAATTTCCTTTAAAAAAATCAGGAGCTGGATGAAGAAAAGAAACCCTGACAGGGCTCCCACCAGGGGAGCAGGCTGCCAGGCAGTACAGTTAAAACTTCCTTTTGCCAGCATATCTTATATCTGTGCTCAGCAATAGGCTAAACCAAGTTAGTCAGGAGAATGGAGAGCTGCAAATTGTCTATTGGAGAAACGTTGGGAAGAAGTAGGGTTCTCAGAGCAGACCTGTGGTGTAGGAAGAAGCTGAGCATGCTATAGAAAGTTAAACTTACATAGGGAGAGGAAAATGGGACATTCATCAAACAGGTGCTTTGGAGTATTGCCTGTGGTTGCAGGCAGCAGGGGCTGTGGCAATTAACAAAGGGTATTGTCCAGGGCCTTTGGAGGCAACATGGGAAGGAAAGTTAGGATATTGCATTAGAAATTCATTCCTGACAAATTCTGTTCCAAGACTGCAACAATGAAGTAATAATGAGCCTTTTAGTGACTCAAGCTACTGTCAAGCATATCCCTTACAAAGGTAGTGGCATCAGCAGCCTTGCCCTTTTGTGAAGTCTCTAAGCCTTCTTGAGCTCACTTTTCAATTTCTTCCAAGTCAGCATTAACATGAAACATTTCCAGGCAAACACTCCATTTGGGAAAAGTAGCCCCAGGCACATAATCCCTCAGGATGCCCTTTACTGCTGCCTGTGGGGCAGTGGGCTGTGCCAAACAGCAGTCCTCACAGGGGATGTAGCTGAGCCTGTGTTCAAATGAAAGGCTGTGGGAGATTATACTCACAGGATATAAGTAAGAATAAAGCTAAAGGAGTGCTGCAAGAAATAGTTTCATTTCATTTTCAATTTATTATTAGCTATTTCAACTCTTTCCCTTTTTCTTTTTTAATGTCTATTTCAGCAGAGAATGGAAAATTTCCTTGACCCAATGGTAATGATGGTATATCATTACAGTTAAATCGCTTCTCTTCCTTTCAGCTACACAAGACAAGTCTGAGTTTTAAGTAAGCTTCAGGAGATAAAACAAAATAACTCTCAAAAGAAAGTCAATAACTTACAGCAAAATGGCTTAATCTGTTGGAAAATGATGGCTGGATAGTCAAACAAAGAGATAGGAAACTATGTAACAATTTCAGAAATTATTTACTTAACTATAATTGTATGGATATAAATAACTAGCTGTCATAAATATCCCATTCTTTTCTACTTTTCTGGAGTAAAATGACAAAAATTCAGTATTTAAAAAACACAGTTTCAACAGATGTGTGTAAACTGTTTTCATTTGACAAAGTTTTGCTAATTCTAAACCTCTCCTAGCAATACTTATCCCCTACACAGGAAGTCTCATCTGCCTTATACCTAAAGATACTGAAACTGTTTTATAGTATGTTAAAAAGCAGGTTAAATACAATTTTCATTTCAAAGAGCAATGTTATTCAGATTCATGTTCAAATGCAGACAATGTATTTTAGATCTTCAGTATCCTCAAGCATTTATAATGGAAAAAAAAAATTTCAATCTCTGTTACCAGAGGATCCAGGTCCTCTGGGCTGTTATGGATCAGAAAAGAAGCAGAACCATCAATAAAAGTTTTCTGAATTGATGTCATTTAAAAATCTTATCCACAGACTTTTATGCTAGTAGACTGTATGGTTTATGGTTTTATGTATTCCTGCCTTTTTTTTTTAGAAGTACTTATGTCTTTTCCTTAAAAGAGATAAATACAGGAGGAACAGGGGAAACTTTGAAAACAGGAAAAATTGCAGTGGTTTGTAAGTTCAACAAGAAGTTTAAAAATACAGGTTTGCCTTTGAAACATATTATTCAGTCTTGAAATTTGCAGGTGAGCCTACAGTTATGGAAGATAATTAGGGCATAACCTCTGCGTTGCTGAGTGATTTTCTGTTTGTTGCTACATCTCACATGTGTCCCCTGCAGAGATCAAGGGCGATCTCTTGGGTAGGCATATCACTACTGACATCCAAGGACAGCTCAGCAGGCTGTCTCTCCCAGCTTCTCCATGGTCAAGCAGAGGCACTTTCCAAGTGTCAGAAGTATAAGTCACAAATCAAAGAGGGGTGCATGTTCTCTCATTCCAGAGTGTTGGACTGTTAGTCCAGAAAATCTCAGGAGAAGGATCACTAACATTCCTTCTAGCAAATGGAAGAGAAGAGTTAAAAGAAAAAAAAAATAGAAAAGAAAACCATGTGTGGTCCAAAAGCTAGTAAAAGAGAAAAAAGCAAAGATGAAGAGCTCAGAAACAAGCAGCAAGCTAGCAAAAAGAGTGAAAGGCAAAAGAATAATATTAAAAAAAAAAAGGCAAAAGAAAAGGCAATAATGCCATAGGGATGTGGAAGATGAGATGATCAGATCAACAGCATTTTTGAGTATGACTCTTGCCCTCCATAGTGTGATTGCTGTGGCAATTGAGTCCTCTAGATGATTTATCTAGTCACATTCTGAGAGTAAGTTATTTAAAAATAATTATCATAAGAAATGTAGCTACACATGATAATGTATAGGGGACAGTCATAGCCAAGTAACAGTCATACCATAGGATATAAATAATTAAAAGGCACATTTATATAAAGTTCCTGTGTGGTTATCCATCACATGCATGTGATTACCAAACAAACAAATTGTACATTGGCATAAATCAAAGCACAAGTTTTTAATATATCTTTTCTTGAAATAAAAAAGTGAAAATGTAGAAAATAGATGCTCAAAGTAAATATTAGAGAGGGAAACTGGTGTCAGCATACATCATAGATACTCAAACAAGAGAAGAAGAAAATCAACTCAAAATCGAAACAAGACATGTAACCCTAGAGAACTTAGTTTATAAAAGATATTGAGGAGAGAGGACTAGTGCTCTAGCTGTAAATAATAAAGATTTTATGTTCATATTACTGATGCAGAGAAATAGATGACAATATATCTATTATAGCCATTATTGCAGCAATATAACTATTACAGAATATTAGAAAGGAATTTATTCACAAAGAATTTTGAAGATCTTCTTTGCCTGAAATCGGTGATGGTTTCTCTGTTCTCATCTCATTTTCAGAGTGCTTTATTTCTCAGGCAAAAGGCTATGAGATATTCCTGAAGGAAACTCCTTTAGTGCTAGGTATTTAGGACTTAGAAAGAACAGGATAAATTTCATCCAGCTGTGTCTCTTGAAAGGATATTTGTCACCATGTTTCTCAGTTCTGAAGGACAAGCAACTCAGTGGTGGTAGCTGTAAGAGGAAACTATGAAGACTTACAAAGGCTCATGTGCCTTCATGTGCCTGACAATAATCTTCCAGCAGATGTGCCCTGGTGGAGCTGGGGCACCCTAAGTGTTGCAGAGTGGGCTTTGGCTCAGCACAGGAACCTGGAAGCACTGAGCCTTCACACTGGCATGTTAACACACCAGTGCTTCCTCAAAGCAGAGTTTCACTCCCTAACATCTTTGCACGGTGATGAAGATGAACTTCAGTCAACTGAAGAGGATTCATTCCCTCTCTTCTCCCCCTTGCCCTTAAGGAATTATATTTAGCTTCCAGTAAAATATCAGTAATTCCTACTGATGCCTTCAGTGAGCTGTCAGAGCTAGAAAAGCTTGATCTCAGTCACAGTAAAATTACTGAGAAGGGCATAAAGAAAGCGGCTTTTGGCAACACGATTAAACTGGAAAACTTGAACTTGGCAGAGTATTTGCTCACTGAAGTACCTCAGGATTTGCATACGTCTTGGAAAGAGCACAGGCTTGACAAAAGTAGAGGGATTTAGTGAGACAAGAGGCATATCTGAAATTAGGAAGTCTCAGATTGATCTCTGAAATAAAAGAATATTCCACATAGTATATGGAACATTTAAGGGCCTGCAAGGTCCATTTCCCTTAGATTTAAGTCATAAAAAGTCATCAGAAATTCATCACCAACTTGCTATCTCATTATAATATCCTTTTCTCTTCAAAACTTATTTTCAATCTATGCTACAGGACTCTTTCTGTGGAAGTCCTAATGTTGAGAGTCATCTTCTTCTTGCATGGTTTACTGAATAACCAGATAACCTTAGATAGTTCTGGGGTACGTACACTTAGAGGCCCTTAAGGCTCCCAGAAAATTCTCTTTCCTTAAAAATATGAGGATGAAGACCACATAGAGACATCAGAGCGGAATTTTCTTTAGGTATTAAAAAAATGGATAGGTGCTAGCTTTTGACCTCTGTTGATGCAATGATAAGCAGTTTAAACAAATATATTTAAACAGGGGCACAAAACTAGGAGAACACTAGATCTCTTTTAAAATATTTAGCAATAGCATTTTTAAAAATCTTTATCCGCAGACTCCTTGAGGTAACCAAAGCAAAAATACTTTGATCTTTTAATTGTTCAGTGAAGAACTCCATCATATTTACCATCCATGTTATGCAATTGACAATTGACATATTTCCCGTTAAAAGATGACCTGTTTTTCTAAGAAATCCTGAACATATCAAAAAGGGAATTTCCTGTGTTCACTTAGTGCTTATAAAAATTCAGATATATTTTTAGGTATTATTTTCATAATAATTTTACGCACATAACAACTTCAACATACATGTGTTCTCTCTGATCCTGTAGTAATTTAAGGTGCCAGTAGTGATGTAGCCTCCAGCCTCTGGGCACTTGAATGGGAGCACTGCGCAGGAGCACCTATGTTTAAAACAATTCCCTTTAGCTCTTTTCCAGCCAGCAGAAAGAGATTAGTACTTAAAAACTGATTACTTTCTAGAAGTCCCTGGAGTTAGTGAAGGTGAACTTTGGCTAAGGTGTTTGTGAATCAGTGTTTAAGGAAAGCAATCCTTGTTTGATCTCAGCTATAAGCTGGATATAAAGCCTTCCCCACCCAACTCCAATGGCTATTGGGTCAAACTACATTCACAGTGCATCTCCGCTGCAGAAATAGGTATAGACAAAAAGCTGAAAATAGGACTCCAACCCATGTGTCTGATATTTACTTCTCTACCTTGCCTAGGTTTCCTCCACAGTTTTGGGACAGGCAGTCTCCTGTGTGCTTTCTACCCCACCACTGGAGCCACCCTGCTGGTCCAACTCCAAGCTGAAGTACCTTCAGCTCTGTTGATACAGACGAAACATTTCTTCAATTTCACAGAGAAGAAAAAAATCAATAAATCAATTCAACAAACAAACAAAAACCCCAAACAAACCAAACAGCCCCTCTACTTTTAAAATTGCCATCAGCTCTTTTAATAGTTTGAAAGTGCAGGGGAATTAGGGAAGGCAGAAATTGCAAACTGACACTCTACCATGATCTGGATGATCTGAGGTAATCAGGCTGTGCTTTGCTTCGTGCAACAGCTCTAGGATTGCAGACCAGGAGAGGGGAAAAATGTAACCTGCATTGACCTGATAATGAGCTTAGTGCTTAGTTCTACAACTTCCAGGTGTGCACTGGGCATGCAAATAAAGTAAAATCTCATCACCTCAATTTAGGACCTGAATGGAAACAGACAACGCAGAAAGAACAGCCTTAAAGCATGAAAGACTTCTCATTTGTGGGGAAAGAAACAACAACAAAAAATCCCAACAAAAAACAATACACACAATCCCTGAAGCACATTCCTCTTTGGGCTAAATGAAAATTATGGACAGCCAGACCCTTGAGTTTCACAGGCCTTGTACCACAGAAACGCAAATGCTCAACATCACAGTTCATTGACAATACTGATTAGCAGCTGGGGGATATTTCACTATCTGTAAAGAATTGCATCAGTTGTCATTAATCAATGACAAGCCCTTTTAAACATTCTCTGTGCATGTCTGCACAAGATACAGGACAGAGCATTGGTCCTGGGAAGAGTTAGATACATGGATAGACCAAGCTAGAGCTTTATCTGTTTAAAGGCAAAACTGGTGGAAAAGGAAAACCAGGTAGCTTTTGGACTGTCATCTAACAGCCTGAATGGGGTGTGGCTCCCCCACAGCTGTTCCCAGCAGTCATGATTCAGTTGTTCCTGCAGTGTAGAGTCAGGTCAAACTCTCAGGTGCAGCTGACACAACTTCTAGCAACATAATGGTGTCGGATTTGGATTCAGTGGTATTGAATATCTTCTTTTGACTTTCTTAGGGCCTCCTTAGTTACAATTTTCTTTCTTTTTGGTCCATTACAAATAAAAAGAAATGACACAGATTTTCCTTTCCATCCCTCACATTGGAGGGAATGAGGGACTTCCTTAACCAGGTTTTTTGAAGCAAAAGCTTTGGGTCTTATTCTATTCCATGTTTATAAGGCTAGGAGGCCAGTATTCAATTGACTTTCCCCATGAAAGCATAATGCAAGGAAGTTTCAGCAGCCCACATAGGCAGAAGTGCCAAAAAAACAGGCAACATAAGCTATTTTTCTAGTAACCTGAAAGATCAGGGGGAAGCCAGGTAGCACACTTGAGGCAACTCACATGCACTGCCAGAGTCTATAAAGATTTTGTGGGTAACCCGAGCCAAGAGAGCAGAAGCAGCATGCTGTTATAGCTGTTGTGAACAGCTAAGATTCTTCATCCCATTTGTGAGGAAAGCACAAATGTGCTTCTAATGGGCAGAACTGCCTCTTCGACACACTACTGTGGGTGGTGGGAGTTTGTTTTCTTTTGTTTGGTTTGTTGTTTGTACTCCTTCTCATCTTTGAATGTTTGAAGCAGATGATTTCTCTTTGCTTGCATGGTACTGGAGAGTTAATATGCAAGACAAGGGAAATTGAATCATCCTTCCCAAACAGCAGGTGGCGGTGCTGGGTTATACAGAGTGCTTGAGAAACTGCTTACAGATGTTGCGTCGTTGCTGAATAACAGCCTGAAAAGGGATGCTAAGCAAACTTTTCTCCATTATTTACCTTCTTATTGGAGGGCCACTTAATGGTTACTCCTTTTTGTTGAGTAGTTTAGGAAGTTTAAAAAGTGTTTAAAAATAAACTGTTCTAAAATAGATAGTTGGGATTTTAGGAACAATGTAGCTCACAGTATAAGATGTTATTAATCCTCTAAAAATTTTGTTGTCTGTCATATTTTTCTGAAAACTGATGACGTAGTTTTGTGTTTTTTTAACGTCTGGAGTAGTTTGATTACATTTTTCATTCATTTTCCAGACCCAAATATCATTCAGAGACTGCGTGTGAACAGTTTCACCTTTCTTTTCCCTACAAAGTGTGAGGGCTTTGCCCCAGTATATATATTTTTGGAAAGTTATTTGGATAAGATTTAAAGTTGATTTGTTTGGGTTTTGATATTGTTTTGTGTTTTATTTTGGGTTTGTTTTTTTTTTCCATTTTATTTCTGACCCGGAGCAATAGTTAAATAAATATTGCTGAGGGTACAATAGCTGCGCCAGTTACAAAGTAGTCATGCTTTAATAGCCTAATAAAGTACAGGTGACTTTATTCAGACCTTTTT
Organism: Campylorhamphus procurvoides; assembly: GCA_013396655.1. Taxonomy (NCBI): domain Eukaryota; kingdom Metazoa; phylum Chordata; class Aves; order Passeriformes; family Dendrocolaptidae; genus Campylorhamphus; species Campylorhamphus procurvoides. The sequence continues at coordinate 23,052 of WBMV01005981.1, read as the reverse complement.
TATTTCCAAAAGTTCCCTCTTACCTGGGCGAAAGATAGTTAGGGAAATACGTGTATGCCAGTGTGGAGCTGACATAAAACCCTTGATGATAAAAAAAGCATACACAGGGAAACACCTCTGCGTTTCTGTGTTGGTCCTCAGCTATTCATATCCATTGTGGCACAGGACTGAGGCAAAAAGGAAACACAGATCCCATTTTGTAAGACTTTGACAGACTCTTCCCCCATGTTGGACTGAAAATTCCCTCTGCTGTGTTTCTGTTTGGAATATGACTGCAAGTACAATAATCCAATATTTTATATAGTTTTGGCTTATCTGTATAAAATAGTGTCATGCACAAAGTAAGCAGTGAAAGTGATTTTGTTAACAGCATAAGCTAACCCCAGCCTTCCCTGGGCCCAGTCATTCAAACAATTTCATTATTGCTTTGCCAAGAGGTTAGCAAAAAAGTTTGCAGAGGCTTCTGCGTAGTAGAGGGATGTTTGCAAGCATTATGGGCAGGAAGGATGATGTTGTGATCTGGCCCTGACGTGTCCCAGATGTGCCACAGATTTCTCACATAGACTACTTAATCTTCTGGGGCCATATGTTCAGCTGGTATAAATCAGCACAGCTCCAATAAAGTTAGCTTAGCTTTCCGGATTTTCTGCAGCCGAGGTTTCTGACCCCTTGCAGATCAGTTGTCTCTGTAAAGCAAAGATATTAACACTTCCCTGCCTAGTACACTGCAAGAGGATCAGCTTATTAAAGTTCATTTGCTTCACATGTAATAGGGTATGTGAAGCATCAGAAATGCCCTGGCAAAGAAGCTTGGCATGTCAAATAGGTCTGAAAAAGATTTGCTACAGAAATAATATTTTTTTACAACTGGTTCTTGAGTAGGACTTTGTCTGCAAAGAAAGTAAATCCCAAACCTCCTAAACTTGCCAATTGTTCATCATTTAAAGGGGTAAAGCAATTGTAGCTTGGTGGTCCTGCCTAAAGTGTTGCTGAGTGTTGACCATAACTGGAGGTACAACTCATAGTGGGCTGAAACAGGGGAGAAGTTTAGCAAGAAGCAGCCCTTCTGTATGGCTGCTTTGGCTCCTCACTTTATACATTTGGCTTGGGTTGGGTTGGGTTCCTCCAGTATTTTAAGTTAGCAAAGCTCTTTTTAATATTAAATAATACAAAGGAAACCTGATGTCTTTTTTGCACCAGTTACTGAGCAATTAAGGACTCACTTCTTCAAAGGATTGTAAGCCTGTGGGTGGTCTCACTGACTTTGGAGTTACTTGCGTGTTTAAAACTGGGCATGCGCTTGTGAATCTTGTGCAGCTCAGCCCTCCTAGAGCTGCTGCTGAGATTTCCATTTTAGAGTCACTTTACAGTCTCTAAAATTATTACTGGAACTGCGTCCTCCTTTGGGCATTGCACACACTGGCAGTCTGCCTCTGTCTTCTGACTGATTTAATGCCACGACATAAGCATAGAATCATGGCAGTGTTTCCATTCAAGCCACACTGTACTGAACATTTCTCAGTATTTAACTACTGCATCCTTTCCAGATTATGAAAAGAAACATTCCTTTAAAAAAATGCTTCTTTCACATCAGGCGGGACAAAGGCATGAAAGTATGTAGGCACTGAGTAAAACAAATGATCTAACAAACCTTCTCTCAAAAAAGTTTAATGTAGCTAAACAGAATTCCTATGTGGTATCTTTAAATCAGAGCTGAGCTGTAAGTAAAGAGAAAATTGTGGTTACATATGTTCAGCTGGTAATGTCTGTTTTTATGCTTTCCAGTGCCCTGCTGGGGTTCTAAGGAAATATTTACAAGATGCAAATAAAATGTAAATGGTATCGTGTTTCCATGAAGAAAAATGAATGAACAACTTCCATGCAGATCATACAGTTTTACATATTGCACCAATGTTGCCTTATGATCCTCTAGGACCTTTCCTTGCACAGAAAACCAATTACCTGAAACATACCACTATTTTTTCTTTTTTTTTTTTTCAAAACAGACATTCTGTTTGAGATTATTTTCCATTGTAACACATGCCTTCAGATTTTATCTCTTTATCATCTAAACAAAACCTGTTTTCTGAGATGGCTTTCCATTTCCACAGGTGTTTCTTATAAGTTCCACATTTTCTTCTGACAACATGAAACAAAAATAAATTGTATGTCCTTGCTTAGTAGCTGTTGCCTGACCCAATACTAAAGCTTTTCTGAATGCAGGAATGTGTTGCGTGGCTGCTGTAATATCTCTATACCCCGAGGGTCTGCTGGTGTTTTCTTTTTTACAGCTATAAAGAGTCACATGCTTGGCAGTCAGCACAGAGGAAAATTCAATTCAGAGTCAGAGGAAAGATGTGACCTATTTAAAAACAGTGAAAAAAAATGCAGTTATTAGATATTGTACCTCATTATCTGGCCAATCCAATTATTTGTTTGCCACACACTGGCTTGTGGTAGTATCAGTGCTTTATTACTCTTTCTCCTAAGTGGAAGCACACACTGTACAAAGGTGATAAACCAGGTCTTGGAGAAGCCACATGGACTCAGTGTTACTTTTCTTGGTTAAAGCTTTGTTTTCCTGCATCAATGCCTATCCTTCACCTTTCAGAACCTCAAATCTGCTCCTTCTATCTCATCCCCGCTACTAGAAAAGAAGGTCAATTCATGCAAGTGAATTGATATATTCTGGGTTCTGAGGCAGCCACTACAGCAAAGCACTCAAGTACCGACAGTGTATGGATTCAATTCATCGTTTTACCTTTTTTAATGTAGAAATGGAAAACTACACACTGGGAATTTGCAGGCCTTCAGATTATGTGTCCAGTGTACTTGTATTTCTGTCTTACATGAGCTGTCATAAAAACATTTTACAGAAAAAAGACACCTACAAAGCACCTAAAATTCCTTGTGACATTTTAAATCTTTGATACGTACCTTGCGTGCTTATTAAAATACTTGTCATTTATGAACCCAGACAGTAATAACAATTCATAATACTTTTGGAGTAATATGTGTAATTAGATAGGAGGCTTTTCAGGGCAAAAGTGTGTTTTACTGTTGGTTATAATTACCTAGAAGGCTTAAATTCCTTTACCTATTGAAATAGATCATCTGTCTCGTGACCCTCTTGCAATCAAAGTCAGATAAACACTGTGCTATATTTCTGCAGTGCTTGCAGTGTCCAGGCAGTTGTGCACAGCTGGGGGTGTGCTGGCAGTAGCCAGACCTCCACTGGCCCCACCATGCATTCCCACTTGGACAACCCATGCATTCCCACCCTGAGACATGGCTGGTGAAGCCTGAGCTGCATAGCATAGTGGCTGTGTGGCCACTGGGATTAACATAAGTTCATATTGTGCTGAAGGGGTTTCTGTAGCCAACTACAGGCTTCTCACAGATATTAATTAACTTCTAGACGTTGTTTTTTCCTTTTTTTTTCTCTTTTTATTTTATCTAAAAAGTCATGAATATATTCATGAACGATTCTTGCAGAGACAACAATGGGAGAGACAACGGGGCAGCGGCGGGTCGGTGTTCAGCTGAGTCATGGGGATTGTCAGGCTTCAACACAACTAACAAGCTTTATGAGTACAGCTGGTTTCTGTACATCTGCACTTTAAGTCTTGCAAACCAGTCTGTGTAGCTATCCAAAAGGATGGCTCATGTGAACAAACTACATTGTTTACAGCATGAGAAGCACATTGTTTCTATCAGTTGTACTTTCTCCACATATTAGCGTAGAAGTCTCTTTATACAATCTGGAAAACAGCAAAACTTCTTCTCTACCAGTAAAGATGACTATTGAGAGAGCATACCTGACCTCAATAGCTCTGTTTTGTTCTCCATTTCATGCTACTACTATTTTAAAGGTAAGGTGAGACGAGAACATCACAGAACTACCCTCCTAGTCTCATTTTGTCTGTCTCTTGTGACCAGTGAAGGACTAGTCCTACAGAACTGGACCAAAAAAATCTTTTCACACACTGTGACGAGTGCCCAAGCTCCAGTGGTGCCAGTGAAGGGTCATGACATACAGTGTCACAGCTCTGGATGCCTGGCAGCACCCCAGGGACTCACAGCCATAGGAAACCCAGCTTCACCACAGCTTTGCTTCTCTGGAGTGTCATGAGTTACTCAGAAGACAGATGACCCTGTGGCCTCTTCCTTCATTCGTGTCATTACCAAGTGAAAACAGGAAGCTCAGATAGGGTTTCTGGTCACATCTTTGTATAAATGTGTTGGACTCGCTGTGTGTGCTGCCAGTGAGAAGGGAGGGAGAAGTGAGATGTTATATGCCACTGATCTCATCCTGCAGCTTTCACACCAGAGGGGATCCACAGACTGGACTGCAGGTTTGCAGGTGTGGGAAATGAGTGAGGCTGGTTCAGATTTAGGGCAGACAGGGGAAGAAGGACAATGAAACACTATATTTTGTGATGGCAGTTTAGCTGCCAGTGGCAACTTAGATTTCTCCACAGTGAAGCACATCAGGAAAACTTCCATTTCATCCTGCAACAGCAGTGTCAGTCCCTCAAACTGCAACACTTCTTTCAAATGTGTTTTGTTTGCTCGATCCCCTTACAAAACTCCCTTATTTTCCAGAGCTTGTTTTTACATCTGCAGAAGCCAGGCACAGACACTGACTTGCAGACTTTAGGAAAGTCTTGCAGCTGAATAGCCTGTACTTACAGCACACTCTCCGACGGCCCAGATAAATAACAGGAGGGTTTTGCTGTGTGAGAGGAGCTGTGAAACACGCCGGCTCAGCCATATCCATCCTGTCTGGGAGTGAGGAGGCGCCTGTGCAGCCCTGCTCCCTCCCGCGCCCTGTCGTGGAGCCAGGGGAGCCAGGCGGACCCAGGGACTGAGTCGGCGCTGATGAGGACAGCCAGGAGCCGAGCAGCCCTGCGCCAGCTTACGTGGCTATGGAAAATGGAAAGTCCTGTTTACTTTTGGCTGTGATGGGGCTTTCATGTTTCTAATGAGGCAAATTTCTCCCTTTGCCTTGTTTTAACTTTCTTGATAAGTCCACATGGGCATGTTTTTCATCCTAAAAATAAACAATTAAAGAAAGCTAAACAAACAGAAGGGAGAGAAAGAACTCCTTCCTGTTCTCACAGCTAATCTCTGCAAAATTTAAACACGCTTATCGGGCAGCTGTGCTTCGTTACTATCTTTTGCTTCCATCTTTTGTCCCAGTCTGCAGCGGATGCAGGCTGTCTGGTTTGTGTCATCCAGCAGTTTGCACTGACTGATTCTGATAAAAAGCCATGAGCTTCTTAGGGGCTGGGTTGTGGGGAAGGAAGGTTTGGAAAAGTAACCATGATAACAAAAAGCTTGCTGCATAGAGAAGAGACATCATAAGATACATCCTCACTGAAGAGCAAGGGGTGTTCCTACCTAGGTGAGCAAGACTAATGCCTTGCAGGTTTGCTCAGGTATTAGTCCTGTCATTAAGTTAAAAAGGGATGGTCTGGGCTATGCAAGAATCTTGGAGACGGGCCACATATGGTTATACCAGTCATGTCAAAGTGTTTTGAGTTTCAAGGGAGAAAGGAAATCCCAAACAAGTGATTGAATGTTCTGTGTTTCTACCACCCTGGCAGTGGCTGGTGATGTTCATGGTGATTCACATGTGGATCGATGAAGGATCCTAGGCAGGAATGTGTGGGAAAAATGGCTCTTGTCCATACCTCTAGTAGTCTTCAGGTAGAGATTGGGTGATGGTTGCAGTGGGACTGGAAGGTGGCTGTGCATTGATTATTCTTACCTGCTGCAAAAACCAGAATAGAGCAATTCTGTAGGTGGTCTAGTGTATAGCATGGTCCTGTCAGGAATGTGAGGAGGTGCAAAGGTGTGCTACAGCACTTTTGTTCTGCTCTGTCACTGACTCTACCCAAGTCCCATGCACATGTGCACTGAGTCTGCTGTACCATGTTGCCTGTAAGAGAAAGTAGTTGCACACATAAGCAGACCCTTGATTTTCAGAGAACAAAACAAAGCTGATAAAATTTCTTAAAAGAGTTGTGTGACCAGCTGGAACTCAGGACTATGCCCTGGATGCAGGGTGATGCAGGTGAAGTCTGTTTTGGAGGAGGACACACTGACTGCTTAGGCTGATCTGCTCGGACTGGAATTTAATGGGAGAGGGCAGGATGGCAGGGGGACCCCACCTCTTTCTGTAAACACACCAGTGCTTTTCAGTTTCAGTGTGCAAGGCAGCAGCTGGTGGAGCCGCTGGCCCAGACACGTGCAGGTCAGCTCCAGCCACAAAGGGGCGATGTTGAGGCTCGCAACGGCATCGGTGGCACTGGCAGCAAATTTGGGGGGTTCCTGGGGGAAAATAGGCAGACCAGTTCTGACTTTCTCAAGCCATAGGGCAGTTCAAAGGCATACTGAAGGTTTCATGTGCACTAGCCTAGCATTTTAGCAAGCTGGGGACAGTCTGTGACTTTGAACAGAAAAAACACATTCTGTTTTGCAGCTGAAGTGTCTGAAGATGGAATGGGGAGGGGGTTCTTTGTTGTGTGGGATTGTTTTTGGTTGGTTGGTTGTTTTTTTGTTTTTTGGGGTTTTTTTGAGGGGGGTTTAGTTGATGTTTGGTTATGTTTTTTTGTTTGGTTGGTTGTTTTTCTTTTGTTGTAGTTTTTTTTGTTTGGTTGTATGTTTGTTTTTACCTAGATTATTCCCCTTTCATTTCATGGTTAAACAAAACCAAATCTTGAAAGAAGGCACAGAGGGGAAAGAGAGAACAAGAATGTGGATAAAAACACTTGCTTAAAACCCAGGACCACACAGCTGTGGTGTTCCAATGTTTCCCAGCCAGTTGTAGCATCTATTTCAATTAACATATGGGAGCACAGGCAGCTGCGGGGGCTGGTGACCACGAGAAGCCAGTCCCTAGCTCAGAGTCTTCTGGACCATGAGCACTGTGGAGTGGCCTTCACATGCTGGTTCCGAAGGTCACTGGACAGGGAATTGTGGCAGTCCTCCCCATTTCCACACCCCCAGCATTTTCCTCAGGTGCTTCATGTCCAGGTTGACAGTCCAGGAGTCAGGTCAAAAATTTAGAATATTTGTATCCATCTACTCTTGCAGGAAGGGGTGTCAAGCCAGTCTCAGAAAGCTTTTAACTGGATTTGATGTGCTTTTTTTCCCCCCCTCCTGTGGCTTTGCAGATGACTTTTTCAGAGCTACAGCTGTCCAGTTTTACCAACACTGTGACTCCTCATATCAACATCTTCCATGTATTTTAGAGTAGGCTTTGTAGTCACCACATGCCACAAAAATATTGTTGACCACTTGCAACATTCAAACAAGCTAGACTGTATTCATCATCCTATTCTGGGAAGGCCAACAGAACGAAAAGGTCACACAAAGCCTCACAAAAATGTACTGTTTTGAAGCATGTCTTACCACTGCTTTGGATAGAAAGGGATTGTAAATATACCATGTAGCAGAGACTGGAAAGAATTGTGCATGAAATGACAGAGGAAGGTGCCTGATAAATTGCTGCCCACGTTGTAACTTCATGATATAAATATGATACTTTTTTATATGTTCTTTCAGAGAAATGTTCTATACAGTCAGCTCTTGAGAGCTTGTAAACTATCACTTTACACATTAGTTTGCAGCTGAAAAATCCCTAAACTTTCTGTTTTACAAATCCTCCATGATGTATCAAAGCCCCTATTTCCATCATACTCCCAGCAGAGTTAAAACGCAAGCTTGTCGTCTCACCCTGCATGAGGAACTCTGTTCTCTTGTAACAGCTGTTAGCAGAATTGAGGGGCGGTCATGTTTATCTTAAGAAGAATTTTTGGCAGGGCTTGCTCCTAAAGTTTGGGTTCAAACGTTCCTATATCTCAAAATGACTGTCTGGTTAGGGGGAAGGATTGACTGTATGAAAGTGAGTGACTGTGATGAAAAACTGGTGAACCCATCTCAGGGACCACCGCAAGGTAATGTACTGGGTAGCTGGGAAGTGAAATTAGAAACCCAAAGACAAAATAACCAGGCCTGGAAGTACCTGCTGAGGAAGAGAACTTTTGGAAAGGTGTGTTGTGCAGCTGTCGGGAAGGCAAGATCTCTTTATTGGTCACCTGAGGGATGTTGGGAGAATCCAACAATAACATAGGGATAGACATTGCTGTTTTATGGTGTAGGTATGGGCATGTGTTCCATCTCTCGGATTCAAAGTTCACTGAAATAGTCAGAAAATCCTCATACTGCCTTTGGCCATGATCTTAGTATGAGGGGGTTTGAAAAATCATCTCTTACTGCTGTCTACAGACATGCAAACACTGTTCATGATAGTCAAAGTGACAGGCTGCCTACATTTCTTGCCTTCTAAGCATAGCATCAGTAACATGCACTTTCTCAAGAAAGGGAAATTAAATAGATGCTATTTCTTTATGCCTCCCTGAATAGCAGTCTCACCTTTGTCTGGAAGAGACAAAAAGAAGAAAAGACAAGAAACAGCATAAGAAGAAAAATTGTTGATGAAGGTGCTGAGTCCCCTGGTAGAGTGGCATGCTGAGACAGGCTGAGAGGAGTCTAGAGAAGGAAAGGGTAAATGAAATCCACCATTACCAGGAAGGCTTTCATGTCACAGACTGATCTAAGTAGCAAACAAATACAGCCAGACCTGCAGATGAACATTTCTTAAGGGTATGCTGGCCATCAGGATCACATTCCCTGCTTCCTCATCTGCCTGCAGGGTTAGAGGAGAATGTTTTCTGAGGAACAGCCCCAGACATTCCTGTGGGGGAACTGAGATGCAGAGTTCTCCCTGCAGCACTCAACATTGCTGGTTGCCTGGGTCAACCAGGAATTTGCACCAAAAGGCAAGGGCTTTCTGACAGGTGGCAGATTAGCCAGCAGCCAGAGCCAAACCACTGTTCTGTAGTGTTCATGGGGGCCCAAAAATTCAGAGATTGGATAGTGAAATGTTTTCCTACAGCCAATTGTTTGACAACCTAGCAAAAAAAGTATGATTATGGTATGAACTCCAGAAATATTTAGGATATTACAACAGTTGTAGTGCCTCTCTGTAATGTCTATCCCCATCCCATGTCTTTCCAAAGAGCAATCAAATTGCTTGCTTTAAGAAACTTTTTGTCCACCAGAGAATAACAGCTACAATTTCTCAAGAGAAAAGAAAAATATGTCTGCCTTCCCAAGCGGCAGCTATTGTTTACTGTATTCAGAGCAGTCTGAAATCTCTCGAGGAAACAAAACCCAAGTGGCTTGTTGCCATTTGTTTAGACTTTACAGAAGGCCTAAACCTTTTTCTCCAGCATACCAGTTTTCCCTAGCTGCCTTTTTTATTTTTTTCCTGGAATTTCATTGCAGAATAGACAGCAAGTGGAAATGACAGCATCCTCTGAGGTGCCTGGTAAAGTTTATGTGCAAGAGGGACTGAGAGCAATCCTGGACACACTTCTTCGAAAGCTCAGTCCAAATAGCTGTCTCAGACTCCTAGGGGTCTACTTCACAGAATCACAGAACAGATCAGGTTAGAAGGGATCATAACAGGTCATCTGGTCCAATCTCCCTGCTCAAGCTGAGTCATTTTAGACTACCTGGCACAGGATTGCGTCCAGATAGTTCTTGAAGTGAGTGTTCCAGTGCATGGTCACCCACACAGTAAAGTTCTTCCTCATGTTCCGGTAGAACTTCCTGTGCATCAGTTTCTGCCTGTTGCCTTTTGTTCTATTGGTTGGCAACACCGAGAAGAGCCTGGCCCCATCCTCTTGATACCCTCCCTTCAGATAATTATACACATTGATGATGTAATTTCAGAGTACTCCTTTTTTTTCTGATTGCCAAGTGAGGTGTTTCTGAGGTGGCAGGAGGATGGGTGTGCTGCACATCATAGCTGCCCGCAACCCTCAGAGCCAGACCTGTTCATATCAGTGAAGCAGGAGGGAAGTGAGGGCTGGTGGATGATAGGACCTTGTCTCATCATGCAGTCAGAACATTGTCTAGACATGTATTTAGACCATGAGTTTGAAAAGTGCTCACTGGATCTGCCAGCACAGGCTAACCACTGCCTGTCTGGGAAGGACTATACACATTTTTAAGAAGGAACTGGTTTATTCTTATTTAGCCATGTCTCATATATGGGAGGCAGCAGAATAGCGCAGTGTGGCCTAATTGCTTACATCTGGATCCCTGCTGAAAATTTACAGTGGTGTGCATGCAGTTTTGGTGGAAGAGGCATGATTTATCGAGCTGTTCTTGGAAGCAGTAGAAGGTTACTAAGTACAAAGCAGATATACTCCAAATAGTAACTACAGCCCAGAGTTCCTCTCCACCCTTTTGTTCCATGCACATTAGCACACGTACACACACGGATAACTTGAGTGCCAGAGGAGCATTGCTTTCAGAGCTTTTTTATTAAAATGAAAGGCACAAAGCCTGTGTAAAGGCTATGATAGCCGCGGATACAGTTTACTCTTCAGAGCCATGTAGTTCTGAATCTTGACATTTCAATTGAATGAAAATAAACCACATCACACTTACTGTTTCTACTACAGTAATAATTGTGCTGATTACCTCTAGCACATTACTTTCTACCAGACTGCCTCTGTGAAACCAGCCACAGAGGAAGGCACCAGCTTCCTCCCAGGAGCTACTGTTCTCCCTTGCATTGATTTCACAGTGCTGTAAAGACATGCACAGCTGCTGTGCCCAGTGCAGCTGCCCCATCCAAACTGAGCAGCCTTTGGAGGGAAGGGGAACTTGCCATTTTGTGTAACCTGTGCATAAAATTCTGCAGATATTTTGTTTGTTTTTCTGGGGAACTGAGGGGTCTGGACATCTCAGGGACATCTGTTTTGTTTATGAATGAGTGTGTTAACAACTGTAATGTGAATGTGTGTGCTTACTTTGAAGATTGTCTTTGGAAACAAAACATTCCCTTTCACCACAACTTCCACATATGAAAGTATGCTCTCTCCCCACACTCCTGCAATAAAATCTTTTCCTCTGATTAATTCAGTAATCACATAAATGTCTTTAGGTACATACCAGGCCCACTCTTAGGTCAAGAGTTTACTTCGATCACACTTTGAGAACACTGGTTCTCATTGTCTATTCTAAAAAAAAAAAGGAAGGAGAAAAAATTACAAAACTGAGAAGGAAGAAAGTAATGAAGTAAAACCTATAATAGTTCCAGAAATGGTTCTGACATTAATTTCTAAAGATTTCCTACTTTTTTCTTCTCTGGTATTTGCCCCAGTAATCAATAAATCAGTCCCAAACACAATCCATCCACACAGTCATCCACTCATGCTGGAATCCAATTCACTTAACAATCATAAACTACAAAACCACTCCCTTCCCCTTGACTTCTCCCATCTTGTCTTTCCCCACCCATAATTGTCTTTGCTCACATTAATGATTGACCAGCTGCCAGATTTATTTTATGCCAGATTAATATTTTCTGTCTAAGATTCTGGGAGGGAAGTTTTGCCTATAAATTCTGCTTAAGATCATAATTACATCAACCATGCATCTAGGTAGGTTACTTCTCTTTGTTTCCTACAGACAAATCCTGCCAAAAATCTTTCATATCTACCACACACAAAGACAGGTTTTTATTCAATTTTGTTTGAAATTATTTGTATATAAAAATCAACACCCTATCTGAATGTTCCTTTTTCTAATAACTGTCCTTAGTGCTTTCTGAGTTTCTTTTCCTTTAACTTGGTTATTTGCCAGTAGGCCCCAGCTGGAATGGGTAACAGGCAGCTCCTAATTTTATTTTCAGTTCTTATACTAAAATAGAAAGCCATTGACTTGGGTTGTTGTGTAGGAGACTCTTCCTCTTGCACAGAATTCACGTATTTTTGGAAAAAATAAAAAAAGTCAGTTCAACACTTTTATCCGTTTAAGTTTTCACAGCATATTTACACTGCAAAGTTGTATCTAGAGGTGAAAGAAATGGCGTTAAATGCAATTTAAAAGCTCTCTAATCTTCTCTTAGCAGTATAGTACCCTTGACCTTCCTGTTGGGATGGGGAGGGAGGGTGCCAACTGCTTGTTTGTGGCCAGACAGAAGAGCACGAATTGCAGACCACTGTGCTGACAGGTATCCTGCCATCAGTCAGTAGACGGTACCCAGTGCTGTGTCAGTGATTCCTCATGAGTGGGAGAGTAGATGTGACCCACCTGAATCTCTCAGGCCATTTCTAGGCTACAAATGGATCTGGACATTCTACGGAAGAACAAATGTCAGTGGTGAAAACCGCACTGAATACTTAATTGCTACTATTATCTTTTCTGCAGCTTTTGGTCTCACTCATCAAGAAAGTATGGTCTCCCTGTTACCTTCACACTTTTTTTCTTTTCCCTCTCTGTCCTTTTCCCATTTCTTTCTTTTATTTGCTTTTGTATGGGCATGTGTGAGTCTGGCTCCTTTGTTAACTCTCCTTTGCTTCTTCCTTTGCTTCAGCAATTTGTTTCTTGGCACCAGAAAAAAGTTGCAAAAACAAGACATGGACATATGCCACGTGAATAGTATAAGGATGAATGTTCTGGAAGTGTAGGAGTGGCTGCAAAGCCTGATCACTCCTTACGTGTAGGTAGAGACACTAACAGAGGTGACCGCATGGCAAGGAATCCATGGCACCAAGGAACCAAACTCAATGATCACAGAATCATAGAATGTTAAGGATTGGAAGGGACCGTAAAGATCACCTAGCCCCAACCTCTCCAGCTGTGCACAGGGACTCCTCCCACTAGATCAAGTTGCTCAAGGCCTTATCCATCTCACTACTGTCAGTGGTGAGATAGAAGTAAAGAATTTCTTCTTAATATGTAGCCTAAATTTTCCCTCTTTCAATTCTTACCCATTACTCCTTGTCCTATCACTACAATTCCTGGTGAAGAGCCACTCTCTGGCTTACCTGTAGGCCCCTTTCAGATACTTTAATGTTGCAATGAGGTCTCTCCACAACCTTTTCTTATCTTGGCTGAACAGCCCCAACTTTCATAGCCTATCCTCATAAGAGAAGTGCTTCAGTCCTCTTATCAACTTCATGGACTCTGGACTTTCTCCAACAGTTTCATGTCATTTTTATGTTGGGGACACCAGAACTCTACTCTTCGTTACTCTACCAAATCCAGGTACAATAGCAGATCCATCCAGTCTTGCATTTTCTTTTGGCCCATCAGTTTTAAGGCAGTTTATGCCAAACTAAAACCTCTTAATTAACATTTCTAACAGTGACATGTCATTAGGGATACAATTGCTATGGAGGGTATTCCAGAAATAGTAGTTTTCAGTGCTTTTAGTGTCCCAAGGGCCCTGGATCCTTTAAGCAGTATCAAAGCAAATGTTAGTCACCCTTTTTTGGTAATATAACAGTTTTCCAGCTGCAGGCATTCTTGGCACTTACATGACAATTACCGTCCAAAGGAAGAAACTCTGCCTCTACCAGCACAGTTACTGTATGCAGTGCTCCCAGATGGTGTTTACTTCAAATGTGTCTTCCTTGTGAATGTGTCCCATTTGGCAATAGGCACAGCAGCAGAGTTAGGTTCATGTGACACCAACCTAGTAAGAGAAAATAGAGAAGACTTCACAGTCTTCTGAGTTCTGGCCAACAGAAACAGATAATCAAAACTGTGAGGCCGAAAACCACCTTGTCCCTTGCCTGACAAGAATTAAAATTAAATTAGGAGCTTTGTAAGCTTGTTTCACTTGAGTCACTCACAGGAAACATTTAACAATATCAGGACTGAATGCTGCTCTTGGACAGAGTATTGATGAGATAAGTATGATCAACATATCTAAAAGAAACAAAATCTTTTAATCAGTGAGGACATTTTTATCAATTTTTATAAACTGTTGTTTAGTGTTACAGAAACTTTATTTGTTAAATGTTATTTGTTCTTGACCCTCTATGGGAAAAAGCAAGACAAAGCAAGCCAGAAAAGCCCTTCTTCCGTCCAGTGTTATAAGATTGAAAGAATTTGTTTCCTGGAGTAGAATGATTTTCAGTTCTTCCAAATATCACATTCCACAAATTTGAGAACAGCAGAATTGAAATACTGATATTTATTCAACAAACCACAAAAATGCTCGGACTTTTCAACCACTAGTATTGTAATCGGTGCAACTCCTATCTGAGTGCTGATTCTGAAAATGGTGACTTTTTAAAAAAAATAAAGAGTGGTATTCCAGACACTCCCATCTTGGCCTGGCTAAATACAAAATATAATAATAATAGAAATAATTGCTTGCTTCAGTAAAAGCTTCAGTTAAAAATAAACCTTCACTTCCTTACCATTAATGGCAACTGAAAACTCCTAAACTGTCTTAACTGTAGTTAGGTTTGTTGCTGTTTCTTTTTTAAACTTGCTTTTATTGTTATTATGAATAATATTGATATTATTATTTAATTGGTAAAATCTTCTGGGAAGGGAAATTTTATCTGAAAAAAGAAATATAGTGCTATGCTTTTCAGTTGGATGGAATTTCTAATAAAAGCAATATGAGATAGAGGAACAGAGAGATTTATCCTAAAATTGCCTGTGGTTGTGGGGTGGAGGTCATTATAGTATTTGGCAGGTATGTGATAAAACAGGCTTGCCCAATCAGGTAGAGTAAGATCTTGAGCTATGGCTTTATACACCAAATTACACCTTCCAGACTTTGTCTTTAGTTGTCTAATGTAATTAATGTTTTGTTGTTGATATAAAGTAAATCCACTTCAAAAACCCAGAAAACCAGAAGTCCAATACCATAACTAGAACCTAATAAACCAAAAAATAATGTGCATGGAGAGTGACTGTATCCAATTACAGAGAAGGAGCAGTGAGAAGCACTTGTCTCCTATGAGTTTGTATCTGTAGCTATTAGAAATACTCTTTTGGTTTCCAAACACTTAGAGACAGTGCATGCATTAGTGGTGAGACGGCCAGTGTGAAGTTAAAAAAGCAAGTAATGAGAAACTTCAGGATAGTTTACATTTTTAGTCTGTGGATATAAATTATTAATCATAATGGACAATGTTTAGAGAAAGAATGTACCTGACTTTTTGGCAGGTTCAAGCATAGACAAGATAAAAATAAAGGTGTTTGTGAAAAGCTCTATATGCTTCTTGGTATTTTTGCAGTGAATAAAGGAGTTAACAGTAGTGATTCCATTGCCCAAGGTGCACTGAATTAATTTTTCTTCATTATAAATAGCAAGATTCATATGTAGTTTCCAAAAGAGAGCAGTTCAGCACTTTCATGAATTTCAGACAAAATCACAGGCAAGTCTTTCATCCAAGCAGAATATACATTATTCCATGAACTTCTCCCTGTCATGGCAGACATGTCAGAATATATATATATATATACACACACATATCAGTCTTACATGCTTGCATTTTACGTTTCCAAAAGAAATCATCTTATTGCTGATAGATTCACATATTTCTTCCATTTATTGTCATTCATTAGGAGAGAAAGGTATGAAACAACCAGTGAAAGTGGGGTAAAAGCCTTTCAGGCAATGTTACCTGAGCAGTTGTGCTCATTTTTCCCACTGAGTTTCAGAGGTACTTCTGGCACAGCCTGTCCCAGCATCTCTTTGGTGCTCAGTACTCTTCTGCCCAGTGCAGGGCAAAAGAGGAGAAAATAAGAAACAAGGTAAATTTCATTTCTTCTGTAGCAGCTATGATGTTCCCAGCTTTCAGCATTTCTTACAAGAGATGTAGGCTTCTCCAAACTTATTTTGCCTGAATATAATGTTAGGAATTAATGAACTTGGAAGCATTAATTTTATTTTTCAACATCTCTGCCTTCCATCTGCCTTCTCCGACCACGTAGGCTACGCCTGGACAACAATCTTAATACAGAGTTCCCTTGCATGGGGGACTGAATTATTAGCTGTATGAAGTGTCCCCTAAGAAGTGGACTGTAGACCATTGTGCACATATTTCAGTGCTTCTTTCTTGGGTATTTTAGGAATTGAATTAAAGGTCTAGTACAAAACAGAAAGATCATACAAAAATTAGTAAGAAACTGTATATAAGGACAAAAAAATCAGACAAAAATTATTAAATTACAACAGCTATGGAAGCAGACACATGAAGGGTGATCAGAACATCTTTAGCCTTTTACTAGGACTGAAAGGAACTTTGCAGAGTTCACTGTAACGCTATGGGTTCCTGCAATGCTAATACTGAGGTCAGGATTATGAGACTTGCAAGGGAAGAGCGGCTGGAGAAAGAGAAAATATTTATGTACTTTCATTTTGGTGTTCTCTCTTCTGAGTTTTTTTAAGGAAAAAATTGGTTTTATGTTAAAAAACCCACAAAAAAACCTATCTTCTGATTTTAATAGTCTTTCTGCTAGTCCTGAGATATTATTTCAAGAAAATAACCAAGACCCACCTCACTGTCTGGCTAGCAATAATAGTGACAGCAACAACAGCAGCAACATTAACAAAAACATACAACACTCATGCTCAGTATTTTCCTCTACCTTTTCAAGTACTTTGAAAACAGGAAAATACTGATTTTTTTTCTGATTATAAATGTACTAAAGTTACTTTATTTTCATCACCTGCATAGCTCAACATTGAAAAAATGAAAACAAGAAAAAGCAACTGTAAAAATAGTGAAAAGTAGGGATTTAGTTGTCATAGTTCCTTCTTTTTCATGACTTAGAAAACCACAAAAGGATTCTTTGGTCTCAGTGTAATGAAGTGAGAAATTAGGTCGTCATTACCCATTCCTCTGGCAGTTCTTTGGGCTAATGGAAAAAACCTATAAAGCCAAATATTTTGGTCTGTATGGGTAAAGATGTTTATTGTAACTAGGAATAAAAGATATATGCAGCTCTCTAAAAAGTGTTGTTTTGGGGTTTTTTTTAGTTTTATTTTCTCTAATTTGAGACTACTGATGTTGTCAGTTCATTTTTGTTGTTAGTTCAAAAGACCTTTTGGGAGCTTTATGATTCCTACTTCAACAATCCCACAGACCCACACAGGAATGTCTCACAACACTAGTGACTAGTCAATGATATTTTATTAATCATGATATAAATGTGTTGGAAGAACTCTACTGCTTTGGCATCTTTACCACTGTTTGGAACATATTTCAGTTATTTTTATGACATTTTATCTGATATTCTGTAAATGGCTGTGGGAAAATTACTTTGTAGAGGAGACATCACACAGAAAAATATATCAATACAAGAAAGTACTTCAGAGTATTTTAAATAATCATTTCTGGGGATATTTTTTCTTTATTTTCTTAAATCTTATGCATTTTTGTATTTCCAGTAGATACAAAAAGAACAACTGGATAACTTCAAAAGCCCTGTCTTGATGCAAGCATGTAAAAGTCTTTTGACTACCCAAAACTTACCCTTAATTCTTTTGATATGCCCTCTGTATTTTCTAAGTACAATGCAATTTTTTCTTCTGATTCAGCCATAGTCACCTTTCCAGTAAGTTCTAATAATCATTGCTTTGACTTTGAAAGCTTACTTAGCATACTGAAGCCAATGAAAATGATTCTCTATGTGTTTATGGAGGAAACGGTAAACACAAAATACCTAGCTAGGAATATAGTAGGTTTCCTTTTAAAGTGATACAAACTCTTATGTTGTTTTCTCTCCTGTTCTTATACCAAAGCTTAGGGAAAAGCTCTTACACTTACAATTTTCAATGGGGCATTATTATCTGAATTACTGTTGTTTTTGTATCAGTCATTCTTGCTATTTTTTGATTATGAGACTTCTGAGGGCAAGCAAGGTGACTTTCTCCAGGCTCTGATACCATTACAAAGTGCAAAGCATTGTTTGAGGATGACCTTTGACTCCAGCTCCTTATGTTCACAACGTAGACTCAAATGAAGAAAATTGTTGCACAAAGTTGTGCTTCAGTCATAACCTTAACAGACTTCTAAGAGGCTACAAGAGCATACAGTTAAATGTTTGAAGCTTTTTATGGCAACCTCACTTAATCCATCATTTATGGAAGGAAAATTAAAGCTAAGTTTCCACCCAGTTCAGACAAGGTTTCTGGAAATATGTGCTTGTAAACAAAATTGTAAAGATTCTTCCCACCTGCTTCTGCTTTCAGTCCTGATTAAACTCTAAGGGTCAATTATCTGAAAATCTGGGGAAACTTCTGAGTCAGAAGTTGATCAGGTTCCAGAAAAAAAAGAAATCCAAATGGGAAAAAGAGAACAGATAAGGTGAAACTGATAATCTTGACAAATAGGTTGGCTTACTTAATGTAGTCTGTGAAGTTAGGACAGGGAAGTTGTGAAGTAATAGGAACATAAATTGTTTGTCATAATACAACCTGACATTTATTTCAAATCAATGGAAAGTTTGCCAATAATCACATTTTATCCACATTTTTGTCTGTAATGCAAAATGCTAAGGCCATTTTGTCTTCCTGTTGAATAAAGGGGTAAATCTCTCAGCTTTTCTATATCTTTTTTAAAGACCTGATCCATCTACACATTATATACATCTAATGTGAAAGTTCTGGATGAAATACTTTGTCCCTCCATCTTTAAAATGGCACACTGAATCAAAAAAAATGCCTGTATGAAGACAAGGAATTTACTGGAATACACCTTAGAGTAAATTTGAAATAAAAGGATAAGACCATCCCTCTTCAGATCATGTATTAAACGTTGGGTTTAAAGTGTTCAAGCCAGCTTATATTTGGATTCATACTGACACAGTGCTCATAGATTTAGGCAGCAGATTCTGGGGTATGTTTGGCAGCACAGTTGGGTCAATGCATATGACTAACATCAGTGGATGCTCTGGCACCTCTCCCAACAATATGAGAGCCTGTGGGACAGCATAGGCCAATCTTGCTCTCAGTAGATACTCTGCATGATTCTATGGTGTTGGGATAGTGGGGCCTTAATAGTACAAATGACTACAACTGATTTTCCAGGTACCATGCCAGTGGACTGTAGGCTGAAAGAGCAAGCTATGACCCATTTTAACAGATTCAGCCTCTACAGCCAGTGTTGCCTTGGAATATTTTCTGTAGTGGCAGAAACTAAAGAGTGAAAGATAACATAAGTGGAGAAGAAATGGAAACCAGTAGGGATTTGGGGGTGGAGGGGTGGTGTGGTATTTGTGATGCAGAAGAGTATAAATGCTGTTCATTGCCTTCCTTTAGAAGCTAGCAATGCAGGAGCATGGAGAAAAAGGAGAATATGTGGGGAAAAAAATAAGCTGGAAGTAGAAAAGTGGCCTTTTAACAACATCAAGAGGCCCTTCTGTTTAACTGCAGAAGGGATCACAAGAATTTGGTAAGGAATAGAGCCCACATGATATTCCCTGCTTACCCTCCAGGCCCAGTTTGCAGCTGGCAGAAATCAGTGTAGACATGAGTACTATTCTCACCCGTATCTGGAATTTCAGTTTCAGTGTTATCAGGATCTGATTCTGTCTCCTGCAGTTAATGGTGAAGATACCATTGATTTCAGTGTGAAAGAGCCAGTCACAAATGCGCAGTGGTCTGGTTGTCTGATCACCCTTATGTTTCAATAAATTGAAGTCTCAGTTATGTCTTTAATAAAAATAGATATAACATGATCTTGTGAGTTGCAAAAACTAACCAGACGCACCAATCTACTATTGCTGTAGGAATTGTAACATCCCTAATGAGTTTCATGCACTACTTATTTTCTGGATTCGAGGCAATAAATTCAAAATTTATTAGTTGTATTTTTGTCAGATTGCTTGTGGCAGTTTGTGCAAATCGCATGCAAACAGGTAACTTGTCAAAGGTCCAGAATCTAATTTTTTTGAGTTAGTTAGACTTTTCCTGAGGTATTTTACCTCTCTCTTGTGCTGATCTAGACTTACCAGCAGAGGTGCTAAATTTGGATTGACCCTACTAGTTTATTCCTGAGCTCTGTTTGATGGGGAAGAAAGAAATGCTGCATGTTCAGTATTTTAACAAAAAAGGGGCACACCAAATACAGAACAGCTAATGAAAACATCAAAAATGTCCAGTGAGGCAAAGTAATAATATTCCAGAAATTGGAAATCCCATCAGATGAAGTCAGTGAAATGGAATGTATGTCACGAGACATAGAATGTTTGATGAAAATAAAGGATTTAAGAAAGTTATTGAAGACGCTGAACCGAAATATTTCAGTCTCCAAGTCAGGAAGTCTGAGGGTCAGGTGTACTGGAGCCTCAGGGATCTTAATAACCATTGAAAGAGGGAACAAGTTTATGCAGTTGGTAGGTGGCTTTTAAGCATCTGTTTTTACCAGTGATAATTCAGTTGAGATGTTGTCCAAGACATACTGTTTTAAGGGAAAAGCATGAGATCGGAGGTTTAAAAGAAGAATGATGGAAAAAAATAACAAATCCAGAAATAAAAATAGTGATATACAATTAGAAATTTTGAAAACACTCAGCAGTGGATTTTCTGAGCTAGAGATAATAACTATACAAGCTGCATAATATCGGCTTCTACACTAGGAAATTGGATAATACCAAATAATGTATTTACATTTTAAGTCCTAGAAGATAATATTTTAAAAGAAAAAATATATTTCTTAATTAGGAGATGGAAAAATAAGAATTTTAAATAATTCTGTAATATAATTTTTAATTATAATTTTAATTTCCCTTTTAATGCCTAAACAATGGCAAGTCCTGTATTGAATGTGCAACTGACAGTACTTTGGCTTTTATGTGTTAATCTGAAGTTTTTGATTCCACATGTGGATTGTCTGGGTTTTTTTTGGTTTGGTTTGGTTTATTGGTTTTTTTGGTCTTTTTTTTTTTTTTCATGTGTCTGTAGCATACTCAATGCAGGGAAAAAAAAGAAAAGTGGAAGAAATGAATGGGCAGAGCAGTTCATTAAAGAGATTAGATCTGTATTTGGGAACATCTCATAGAAATTTGGATTAACCTTCAGCAAATGAGAGTGGAAACTTTAATTTTGTTCCAAGACTAATAAAAATGTTCTGGATAGAAATGTGTATCATTTAACAGCACAGCCTCTTTCTTACTCACATTGTGTATTAAATTGCTCCCCAGGGAACACATGCCTTCACATTTTTCTCCATCAAAGCCAGATTGCTGCTATGCCACGTAAATTGAGGCAGTACTTGAAGTGAAAGATCTGATGGCTCGCCGTTATATAAACTCTGCTGACGAGTTCAGAAGTGGTGAGGTTACTGAGTTTCTCAGTTCTGTCTGGTCAGCAGTGGGGATTTCAGGGACCAGCTGCTGAGCTTGCTGAGATGGTGGCTGGCTGCAGTGTCCGCAGCCACAGAGCTGAGCTCTGCACGCTCCTGTGCCCTCACCTCCCAGCCCCCGCACAGAGCAGTCCGGTGCTTTTTTGAAGCCGGTTTGCAGGGTGTCTCGGCTTCATTACAGACTGGTAGGTGGGCAAGGACATAGAGTGTGCTGTAGGGTGTCTCCCCAGAGTTGCAAGTGGTCATAGTAGTATTCTGCAGAGGATCCTCTGGCTAATGCCAGGCTATTGCCTGTTGTGAGACTGCAGGAGCACATTTCCTGTCTCTTCCTTTTGCTTCTTTGTTTCATGTTATTCCTTTACATGACGCTAGCTCCATGAAGTACCATGTTATAAACCTCTCTATTCAACAACCCCCAGCCCAGATCAATATACTTGGACCCCTTAGCCTTGATAAGACAGTCTTTCCTTTCTTTTCCCATCAGATAATCTGGGCATGGTGGAAAAAGCTTTTTTTTTTTTGTTTTAAATACAAGGCAACAATTTTCTCATTCTGATTAATTTCACTGTCAGTATTCTGTCCTTAATGTAATACTTTAGGCTTTCTTTATTGAAATAGGACAGTCAGTATATTGGCAAGATATGGAGAAAGCCTCAAAACTGATGAAAGGAGACCCCATGCCCACA
Organism: Campylorhamphus procurvoides; assembly: GCA_013396655.1. Classification (NCBI taxonomy): domain Eukaryota; kingdom Metazoa; phylum Chordata; class Aves; order Passeriformes; family Dendrocolaptidae; genus Campylorhamphus; species Campylorhamphus procurvoides. Next base: position 1,160 of record WBMV01005981.1, on the reverse strand, counting down.
GTTTCTCTCTTTCTTTGAATCTTCCTATAGACTACGTAAAGAAGTTGGCAGGGACTCCTGACACAAGATGAGGGAAAACAGATATGAAATATGTTTTATTAAAGTTATATTAAAAGCCTTGAAAAAAGTTATTACTAAGTAAACTTTATTAAGTAAATCAACAAATTTGTTTGATTTTTTTAATTTTCTTTCCAATTTGAAAACCTGTTGAAGGTGAACAGCATGGTCCAAGACAAATTCAAGGACAATATGAATCCCCTCTTCTGTAACTTGCTTTGATTTCTGCATGGAATTTGGCCATCCTTGCCTTTGAGTGCTATCTAGGTGTCAAAAACATTAGGTCCAAATAAATGTTTTCAAAGAAAAACTGGATAGCACCTTTCTTCCAGCTGCATCGCTACTACTGCTTATAGTGCCTGGCACTGATCTCCACCCAGATTAACAGAGAATGGATACCATATATACTATTTTAGCTTGGGAAAAAAAAAAGTCAGAGCAGAAAAGTGTTTTGATAACAATATGACAGTAGCCAATAAGGAACAGCCAACAAAAAGCATTTGGACAAACACTGAACTGCTTAATGCAGTGAAAAAGAAGTGTTGTCTGCCCTTGTTTTCCCTAACTGCTTATTTAAAGTTAGCAATCTGCTTATTTTATCCTGGTACATTTCTCTACCTTTTGATCCCAAGAAATTGAGTAGTGCATTATAAACTATGAATGCTCTAACTCCACAAAATAACTCCAGTTTCTAAATCAGCTCTGTAGATTGTGGTTAGATATCACATGTTCTTGTCCCAAGCCCAAAATATTATAAAATGCTTTATAATAAGTACTTTTTGGCACTGTGTAAAGCAATAGCAAATTACAGTGTGCACTGTTCCACTAAGCACTCTTTCATCTGCCCAATGCAACACTCTCACACTTATTGTGAAGTTTCTAACACTAAGGCAATGAGAAAATATTGGTTATTTAATTCCTTCATAACTTAAATGCTGATCTGTGCTTGTCACAATGTCAGACAAGTATCCAAGAAAAGAAAACAGTAGACATAGTATGGACAAGGAAGATCAAAAGCAGAAAAAAACAACTTGCTGGGTTTAAGAATCTGATCTCACAGGAAAGTCAAACCAGCACTATATGGGTGTGGTGGTTTAGTTTTC